>CAOKZL010002302.1:0-365692 GCA_948472985.1 Iguana delicatissima | reverse complement strand
GGAGCAGACAAATCCTTCCTTCCAAGTTGGTGTGGTGGAACATGGCAGCAGAAGAACGTAGGGTTCCCACCAGTCATTCAGAGGGGGCTGATACAATGTGTTCATCTGGAATAGTGGTGTAACTTTGTTTCAAATCTTTAATGTGTCACAGAATTATTCCAACCTGTTTAAAGCTATGGACTTTTAATAGTAATCATATAAAATGAAGCAAGCCCATTTATGAGTTACATGAGAATTATTTTTCTATATTGTGTTGAATTATAGAGTTTGGAAGGAACCACATGGGTTATCTTGTGTAATCTCCACCAGTGACGAAATCCACAGTTAAAGCATCCCTGAGAGATGACCATTCATGCTCTCCTTAAAAGCTTTTAGTGACAGAGAGTCTACCACTTTCTGAGGCAATCCATTTGAGTATTGAACATTTCTTACTATTAGGATCTTCATTCTAATGTTTTCATAGAATCTGTCTTTTTGCCATTTGAATCCATTGGTTCAGGTTCGGTTTCTGGTGCAATGGAAAACTGGCTTGTACCAGCCCATTAAATAAATGTTTATTTAAAGGTAATCATTATATGACTTCTGAAATCTTCTCTTCTTCTGGTTAAATATGCCCACCTCCCCCAACTGTTCCTGAAGAGCTTGGTTTTCCATCTTGGTTGCCCTCCTATACATATGTACTTAACAGGTATTTTGACACACTATTTGATTAATGTTTTATGCTTTACTGAACCAGGACATCTTTTGGGCATACGTATTGGCAGGTTCTTCAAGATTGTTGTTGTTGTGTGCCTTTAAGTCATTTATGACCTATGGTGACCGTAAGGTGAATCTATCATGGAGTTTTCCTGCCGGATTTGTTCAGAGGGGATTTTCCTTTGGCTCCCATGGAGATTGAGAGAGTGTGAGGTTTCCATGGCTCTCTATTGGGGAAAGTCACACTCTCTCAGCCTTAGAGGGAGGCAAAGTGAACACATCTTGATTACCTGTTAACAAATATTTTTCTTTTTGTTAGTCAATCAGGCTTGTGAATAAATCCACAAAAAGTTGCTAGCCTGTGATTTTTTTAAAAACTAGTCCAGAAGGGTGGAAGCTTGGATTGTATTGGTTGTGGAAGAAAGGAAGCTGTTTCTTCCAAAACCAGTGTAACAGCTCAAGTTTCTGGCATCTTAGTGGGAAAGTTAAGCAGAAATGGCCTTGTACTGAACAGGCTTATGGATATGGGATGGCGTGCTCCTTTGGTTTCAAACATCCCTGGTTTGGCAGATGGCTTTTGCCAACTTTCTCTTACTTAATCACTTATTGCTGCCATGCTAGCTGTTAAATTAAAAAGGGTGTTAAAATATTAACATCCGCCCCCACAATTAACCTGGGCTACATCAGGTATCATATGAGGAGACTTCTGTTCATGCAGCCTTTACTTAATCCTCTTCCTTCTTCCAGAGATCTACTGTGGAGGGGTCTGGAGAAGAAGGGGAAGAATCTGTTCCACCTGCATTATCTATTCCACTGGGGGATGGACAACAATGAATATGACTGTAGTGTAAAACTTTGATTAATTGCATGATTAACGCTTACATTCCTAATATCCACCATTTGGAATCTAAGTGTGTATGTATGTTTTTCTGTTTTTGACCAATACTGAGTGTTAATACAACTTTTCAGAAAATGTATCCTCACTTGGAAAAGTAGTAATTCATTGAGATATGTATTGGTCCCTCTCTAGAGACAAGTATATCAACTTGTATTTTTAAAACCATTTTACATGAATATGATGGTTGCAAGTTGGATGGGAATTGTGTGGGTCTCCAAATGTTAATAGACTGCAACTCCCAGCAGCACTAATCATCATAAGTAGTGGTGAAGAATTCTGAGAGCTGCAGTTCAGTAGTATGCAGAGAGTTGCAGTCCCCTTTCCTTTTTATAATGAGTTTGTGCAAGATGTGTTTATGTAGCCTCAGTTGTTGATGTTAAAATGTAGGGATGGTGCCATATATCGGAACTGAGAAGTTTAGGAAGCTACTTCAGCCTTACTGCTGGTGTCTGTTTTTAATCTGGCCCAGGTAAATTTGAAAAAGGGAGAAAAAGACTGTAGTTGTAGCATGCCTTAAGATTATCCCAGCCTTACCAAACTTTTATAAATCTAAACAAAACAAAAAAACAAACAAACACAAAACAAAACAAAAAAACCAAAACCAAAAAAGCTGATCTTGAGCATTTTCTGAAAAGGTCCAGGAAGACTGTCTGTTCCAGCTTAAGACTGGATGGATGATACTCTCATTTCTGTTCAGCAAATGTGACTAACAAGACAATTTAACAGGATGCAGTTAGCTATTGGCCTACCATAAGATGCCGTGGTAGCACAAGATGCTTCATGCATAATTTTCTCATTAACTCTATGCTGTCTTTCGTGCATGGCTTCTGCCATTTCAAGGCAGAGGAAATGTGGCCTCATTAAATTTTGCATTACGGGGTTGGGGAATGTATTCATCCATTTCCTGCACTGACTAAAACAAATGAGGGCTGTAGGGGAATTTCTTTTTACTGGTAGTCTGATCTCAAACAGATGTAGGTGTGCCTAAATTGGCAAAAGTGATCTTAGACATGCCTGACCTCACACTGCAATCCTGTGCAGGTCTGCTCAGGGGTCCTGTTGTATTCCCTGACAGTTACTTGCAGCTAAGTGGGTACAAGAAGTCTCACTATAGCTGGCTTCAAGATTACTCTGCAACATGCTGTTTAGGAACTCCTATTTAAATTTCTTTTACATGCTGATTTTTGAAGTAAGTTATAATTGGGATGGATTTTTATTTGTTGTTATGTGCCTTCAAGTAATTTCTGATTTATGGTGATCCAAAGATGAACTTATCATGAGGTTTTCTTGGCAAGATTTGTTCAGATGGGGTTTACCCATTGCCTTCCCCTGAGGCTGAGAAAATGTAACTTGCCCAAGGTCACCCAATGGGTTTCCATGGCTGAGCAGGGATTTGAAGCTTGGATTCCAGAGTTGTAGTCCAACATTCAAACCACTACACCATGGCGGCATGCTGGGTTTCGTAAGTTTCCTCTTTTACAAAATGTTATAACATCCCCTTAAGTTTTTCAAAAAACACTGTACTTTTCGTTAAATCATCATACTGTTTTGTTACCAAGGACACATCTGGAAAAGTATCTCTGCAAAATGTCTTTTAGATTAGTGTACAGAAGGAGCATTCAGTGATGCTTCTGAGTGTAATCAGAATCACTGTCCCTAATTGCTCCTCTAATAAACGTAAGAGTCCTGATTTTTTTAAACATTTTAATATAGATCCATGTTTGATTCTGTAACAACTTTGTTAAGTATGTCATTAATATTATCACTGTACATCAAAGTACATTACTGTGGCCTCCAGATGTTTTTGCAATGGAGCTTCTATAATCTTTCACCAGTGATTATGGCTCTTGGGAGCTGTGGTTGCCCACTCCTCTTGTAAAACAGAAAAACTGCATCCTGATTCTTACATAAATATTAACCCCCCTTTCCCATCCCTTATTGGCTGAATGTGTGAACTAGCTCTTTTCTACATAAGCAAATCTTAGGTTCATGTGTAGTTTTCCACACTTTAGTCTGTAAATGCACCCCTGCCCCTGGACTGAAAGGATTCTAATGCAGCTCATGCTCTGCATTTCTAGCCTTCTACTTGTAGTGTATTTTCAGTACCACAATAACTTCATTCTCACTTCACTTGTTTTGATTCAGACTTCTCCCAAATTTTGTCCATGTCAGCCCAGTTTGGTTCTGGATTTAAGGTTTGACAAAATCTGAAGGGCACCTTAGCATGTATCCAAAGGGAGTCTGCTCAGAGTAGTTGAGTGTGTGTGCATACACACATGCACACACATACATTCTTTAGGACAAACGTATTAAAAAAACCCCTTCATCCTACCAACTTTAGTAGGTGGTTATGTGTTTCAGTTGGTTTTACCTGTTGAACAGAATACAGAGCTGTGAGAATGCAGAATAAGAAGCAACAAATGCATTGAATTTACTAATAAGGGCAAGAGGGCCTCTGGAGTCCTGACTATTTGAGAATGACTCCCTAAAGTTGTACAATTTCTGCTGTGGTTATAGTGCAATGCTTGAACATCGGGAGACAAATGGTGGTCATTCAATAGTTTAATTTGGAGCTCTGACTGTAGCTTTTATCTTAATAGCACTCTGGCTTTTAAGATAACCTGTTTTCTAATCTGTTTCCTGAATTGCTTTCTTCCATGAACTTCACTGTATCAGTTCAGATTGTAATGAAATGTAGTAATTTAAATCAACAACTAGCAGTACCTGTGCACCAAATCAGATGGCAATAACAACAATATTGGTGTACTGGACATTGGAATATTGATGTCCACAGTTCTTGACATTGAATTGTCTTCTTAGTGCCAAGCTCAGCACTCGTGATGAAAGCAGGGTTTGGTATGTGTTTTCTCAGAAATCAATTCATCTACAAACTGAATCCTATTAAAGAAACAGAAAGGGTCTAAAATTAGCACTTTTATGTACTGCTGTGCTGAGGCTCTTTATTGTCCTACTACTTGGCATATTTTAAACTTACCCTTATTTCTGTCTGTTTAACAGGATTTGGTTTTAGCAAGTGATAATTTTTATCACATATATATTATCTCTTGGTTTATTTATACCCTACCCTTCAGCATAGGGCTGCATACAAAATCTCCACCCAGTGTGAATTATCCTCTCTGGATGCATTTTTTTTCAAGGCACAGCAGTGTGTCTGGCTGTCTGCGTCCCACCCCTGCCCAGTCATTTGACAATCAGAAATCATCAAAATTATTGCTTTGGATTTGGTCTATTTGTCTGTGTACATATGCCTTTGAGTCATCTATTCACTTATGGTGACCCCATACATTTCATAGAATTTTCTTAGACAAAAAATCTTCAGAGGTGGTTTTGCCAGTTCCTTCCTCTGCAATGTAGCCTATAGCACCTAGTATTTGTTGGAGGTCTTCTGTCCAAGTACTAGCCAGGGCTGACTCTACTTAGCTTCCAAGGTCAGATGGGAAATGGCGCCTTTAGGGTATTTACTATTTAAACAGAGTTAATTTCCTAAGTGTGAATTTTGCATTGAATAATATATTCACAGTTATTACAAAGTTACACTGTGTTTAGTTCAAGCTTGTGTTAGTCCAGTGTTCCTGCTGTACCCTTCAACAGAGTAGATTCTATTTGTTTGGAACAGGCTGTGTCTGAAAGTAATAAATCCTTTCTTGTTATTATGGAGTTCCCTTATCAGTGTTAGGAGGGGCATATCTTTCCTTAAAGTGACTTTTCATTTCATGGTGTCCCAAAATCCTATCGAAATAGGCTTTTAGTATTCACCGCTATTTATGATAGGGAAAAAAAAACCAGATGAGCTGTTAAATTTTAAAAGGGTAGGCTTCTTCTAGTGGTTGTTTTTGCAGTAGATAGTTTACTCAGTCTAGCTGAGTGAATAGTTGAGCAGCATCCCCTAAGGCTTCCTTATCGCTAGCTTTCTCTCAAATGCTAGAAAAAATTCATTTAGGGTCATAGTCTGTATGTGGTGTTCAGTCAGGTAATTCCATATTTAGAATTGTAAATGTATGTGCTTCTGGACTTCATGCCAGCTAAAAATGTTAAGAGACCAAATGAGTGAACAATAATTTTGTTCTAATAAATAGAGTGATAAATGAACCTTCCTTCTTCCTTTCACTGAGAGCGATAAAATTGGGAAGAACTATATTTTTTCCATTTTGCCAGAACTGGTAGATTAGTGGCAACAACTTCAAAACAAGTCAGGATGTTAAGCCACCTGTCACTTACATTACTCTTACTTCCTGGATTAGACAAAATGTGAAACTCTGTTTAGTTAAAAACCTCCTGGTCTGATGCTCATGTAGCAGAAGGGCTCATATGCTCAGGCTTACATGTTCATTAGATGACTGTGCACATGGCTGTTCATATCTGCAGCAGAAATGTTTTTAGACCAGATGCCACATTTATCTTCCAGTCAAAGACATGTGCCTTATGTGCTGTGCTCTTCCATCTGTGCTGATTATTGTTGACATTAAAAGTAGTTTTATGTAGTGTCTTGTTTAAATTTATTCATTAGAATAATGAGTTGAAGTCTCCTCTACCCTGTGGGAAATTTTTGGTTTATAGTTGAAAGACTATGGCTCAAGCATTGAAGATACCATGACTATGAATATATAAAAACAGTCCATAGTTCTTGCTACATCGTACAAAGCAGAAGTTGGTTTTACTCTATGTCGTGATTTTTTATTTAAAAGATGTAATTTGGAGGCATGGCCATAGGTACATTCACACTTCAAGGTGGTGACCAGGAACACATCTGCACTACAGAATTAGAGTGCAGTGATCCTCTGTAGTGTCTGTGTTTCCGTCCCAGGGTATCCAGAGACTGGAAGTTTTGGGAGAGGAATCTCTCAATTAGTGCCTCATGAAACTGTAAACCCCAAGATTCTGTGTCATAGAATCATAGAGTCAGAAGGGGCCCCGTGGGCCACGAAGTTCAACCCCCATTCAGTACACCATCTCCAGCTAAAGCATTCCCAGTAGTTAGTGGCCCAGCCTTTTTTTGAAGATGCCCAGAGAAGGAGAACCGACCTCCTTTCTAAGCAAAAGTTCCATTGACAAACCACTCTTACTCTCAAGAAGTTCCATGGCAGTTAAAGTGGAATCATCCCACTCTAATTCTGTAGTGTGAATGAGATGCAGGGTGGTAAATGTTCTGGTGACTAGTTCCTATGAAGAACGGTTAATGGAGTTGGATATACATAGCCTGGAGAAGAAAAGATTGAGTGGTGATGTGATAGTCTTTTGTCATACGGAAGCTGGAGCTGGAGTGAGTTTGTTTATAGATGCTCCAGAATATTGGCATGCTTCAATTAACAAAGTCTCTCAGAAAGAAGCTTTTTTTTACAATTTGTGTCTATGCCTTTCCAGCCTTCTTCTTTGTACTCTGTTTAACTAGAAGTTCTTTGGCAGTATCAGCATTTTGAGAATAGTGGAGGGCTGGAACAACACAAGCTTTTGGTGCAGGAACATGTCCGTAGTAAACAATGCAATAAAGTTTGAGACAGGGAAGGAACACAGTTCCACTTTTTTCGATCCAACTATAGCCATGTATGCCTGCTTATAACAGACATGGTAAACAACACTTGCTTTTGGAATCATTTACTGAGCAGCAAAACAGAAAGACAATGCGAAAGCAGAGAAGCCTCAACAAGTATCCCCAAGTATGTTAAAAAAGCATGGAACCATAAGTCTGGCCACCAAAATGAAAATTATTATAAAAATAGAGGCTGGTGAAAGGGGGAAAAAAATCCCTGGATGCATTTTGGAAGAGGTTGCTAAAAAATTTCAGATGTTTTTATGTGTTTACTCATGCAATGCTTACCTGAACTGGTTATTTCATTTCACATGTGCACATACATCTTTAGTTCTGAATAAAAAGTCTGCTGCTCTTCTTTTTTTGTGGTGTAGGAACCTATCCCTTTTCTTTCTATGTTATTTTCTGCATTTCCATGTTATTTCTGTACTAAAGTTTATATTAAAGAAATAATGCCCAGGAACACATTTACTTTGTTAACTGAGGTATACCTTTATAGTATCTGAACTGATGTACTGAAATTGCAAGAAATGAGACTCAGACTACATATTAAGAACTCGTTACTGTAAGAGCTGTTTGACTATGAAATGTCTACCTTGGAAGGTGGTTGTGAGGGTCTTTTGTTGGAGATCTTTAAACAGAGGTAGGATAGTCACTTGTCAGAGATGCTTAGTGATATATTCCTATACTATCAGGGGCTGGACTAGATGGTCCTTGGGTTTTCTTCCAGCTCTGCTTCTTTGAACTGCTCATGCCTGCCTAAGACTTTCTTTTCCAACTTGGTGTCTTCCAGCTCTGCTGGACAGTAAGTTATGTGATCCCAAGTCAGCAATGGCTATGATGGCTGAAGATCATGGGATTCATTATCTGACATAGCTAGTGGACACCAGATTGAAAAAAATATTGCTTTGAGGACCTCTGCTTTAAAACCTTTAAGAAATATTCGCTAGGTAAAGTATAGGTTTAAAATATATGGAAGAATGTGGACTGTAAAGATACTTACTTGGAAAGGCTTTCCATAGAAGTCAGTGGAGTTTGTTTTCCATTAAATATACTTAGGGCTGAAATCAAGCTATTTTAAAAAAGCAGATGTGGTGTCTAGGAATCTACCTACATGCAGGAGATACATGCAGATACTTTCTCCAGTTTCATTTTGTATAGACTTCCTTTTCGTTCTCCAGCAACTCAGAATAAAACTTGGTTGATACCACTGAACTGTGGTGGAAATTCTGTGTACCAGCTCTTAATTTGAAGTACATATGAGTGATGAGCTGCTTTCCATTTTGCTGAGTTTATCATTCCAGTGAGATCAGTGAGAATTAGTATAGTCCAGTGAATAAGGATGTAAGAGGCAAGCAGCCTAGATTTTACTAGAAACGGCTAACACAAATTAATCCATGTTCACTTTATTTTATTGCATTTGTCTCATACCAACAAGAAGACTACAAAACAAAAGGCATTCTCTATCAGGTCAAACACTGGATCTTCATGGGTAGCTGCCACTACTTTTTCGCAAAATGGCAGACAATATAGTAGTCTGGTGAATACTTTTTTTTAAAATATTTTTAAGCTGCTTCTCTGATCCAAAGACATTTATGAGATTACTAAGCCTCATAAATTTCAGTGGCTTTTAAGTTACTGTGTTTCTTAGCCTATGGAGCGGACACTGCTGGCTGAATGGATTTCCCTGTGCTTCCCTGTTATTCCCTGGGAAACTGCTCTAGGACAGATCAGAGGAAGATGCAAAGGAGAAGGAGGCATTTCACTGAACAAGTGAAAATCTGTTTGTGACTTTGGGATATTGCTCAATGAAATAAAATGTGGCAGTGTGGTATAACATTAACTCAAAGAACCATGAAAACTAAAAGAAGTAAGGAAATCAAGGAGATAAACTGTTTAGCCACAATAATATGAAGTAAAGCTAAATCTAGAGTCAGTTTTCACTTGCTCCCCCCATCTATGTGTCCCTAAAAACAGAGAGAAGACGCCTGCTGTGGCTCTAGGGGCAAAAAATTGCACAGTATGGTTTGAATACTGGTTTATAACAGGCTTCAGATTTCCATTCACCTGTGGAAACCCACCAGGTGACTTTGGGTAAGTCACACTCAGCCTCAGAGAAAAGGGAAAGGCAAACCTCCTCTGAACAAATCTTGCCATGAAAACCTTATAATAGGTTTGCCTCAGAGTCACCATAAGTTGGAAACAACTTGAAGGCACATAGCAACAAAACATGTTAGTTACCAGCATGCAGAAGATTTTTGCAGCCTGGTTGCTACTTGGAAAACTTCCTTTTTGGGACTGCAGTCCCCCAAATCTTTCAGCCTGCATTGACAGCAAGCAGATGGAGATTTTGGGATTTGTAGTCCAAAAGTAACATTTCAGAATTCTGATCCTGATATTTTGGGCTACAGCTCTTACCATTCTTGAGCATTAGCTATGCTGGGTAGAAATGATGGGGGTGGTAGTCCTACAGCATAGGTCAATGGCCACCTATATAGTTCTCCCAAACTTGAGACATGGTAGAAATATTTCAGGCCTAGGATTACAGCCTGCTGAATTTCTTCATAGACCTCTTGAATGTTTAACAACTAAGTGAGGAGCAAAAACTCATAAGTCTGTTTCTGCGTGAAGATGCTGTGATGAGGGCGGGGGGGGGGAATCCCTTGCTGAATTTTTGCCTGGCGTGCTACAGCAAGACCGCTGAATTTTTAGAAATAACATTCTGATCTGTTCTTTCCCTACTCATATATTCTTTCTTTCTTTTTTTTTTTTTTTGGTATTGTTTACTTCATTTGTTGCATCCAGTTTTAGTCATATAGGGTAGACTGCATGTGAGCTCTGGACCCCACTTTTGTCCCAAAGCTCCCCTATTTTTTTAAAAAATGCTATGATTTTTGGGCAATTTTCCTCCTAAACCACAGAGAAAGTGCGCACATAAAAACATATGCAAATAGCCCCTCTGCCTCCATAAAATTCCTTAATTTTTATTTTGCAGTCCCTCAAAATTCTGAGAAGAAAAATAGTTTACTTCCTATTGCCATTTTGAGAGGGACTGCAGAAGAAAATAGCAATATTTGGCCTTGGTGGGGGTGTATTTGTAGCCTGTAGTGGGAAACTGTCCCCTGACCCTACTCAATTTCTCACCCAATAAATCTGTAGGATTTAAATGAGCCTTAAACTACTCTAGCTATACTGAAGCATGTGCGTTTGGCCTGAGTCAAAGACTACATAATGTTGAGTTTCTTGCCTGGCTGTTCAAGCAGTCTCCTTCTTCTGAACCCCAGCCAGGCTTAATCATCTTCTTCTCTTGGCTTGCCAGTTGGCAGCCTGCGTGTTGTGGTGAGCAGAACGGAGGAGCTGTAGGAAGGGACATCCTAACTTCTGTCTTTTCCCACTTGCAGCTGTGTGTTACTGCAGTTTTTGCTCTGAATCTTTGATGGCAGATGTTTGCTCTTCAATTATGACCTGAAGGTAAGGAAGCAACATTGGCATGTTTTAATGAAGAGTATTAGGACTGAAATGCATTTATGGGGAAGCTGTGTTGTTTAAAAAAGTTTACGATCTCTTCTGAATGATAATATTATTTTCTACATAATATGTAGTCTTATTAACAATGCTAACGTGAGTGAGAAATTTTCCTTACATCCAGCTTTGCTTTTTGCCTATTTCATTTTTTTTGTATTTCCTCCTTTTAAAAAGTATTTTTGACAATTGTAAATTTTTAAAATGCCAAAATGACTAAAATTTTGATATAGCTTTTGATACGAAGGTTGCCTCCGCCTAGCTATAATTAAGCTTCTCTGAAATCAGTAGGGCTTAATTCTGAATAGATACACTGTGGAATTACTTTGTATATTAATGGGAGGGATATGATACCATTAAAATTTAAAAGATGAAAACGATGGGTTTTGAAAGAACAACGATGGTTTTTTAATGATTGAACATTAGAAGAAAAAATAGCATTTGATAAAAATCCTCATTTTTGAAATGGGTTAACAATTTCTTCTTGTTCTTCTCCTCTTCCTCTCGATTTTATACGCTGCTTTTTTCCCAGGTTGTGACTCAAAGTGGCTTACAAAATTAAAAAGACATAGCTAAAACCCATAGGATACAAAAAATTAAAACATAATTAAACAATCAAAAAGAATTAAAACAATGTGAAAATACATAATTACAAACTCAGACATTAATCAACAACACAATATCCAGCACATTCAGTCAGACAGTATTATTGTTATCAGACAGTATTATTACTTAGGTCACAGTTTGTAGGAAGTAAGGTTACTTGAACTTCTCTATTAATGTGCTTAGGGTGGCACCTTTTGCCTTGTAGCCTATTCTGTCACCCCACCAAGCTCAGATGAAGTAACAACATTTAGAAAGGATTTTTAGAAACAAAGTGTAAAATATAAAAATAATTCAAGGAAATCTTTAATGGGACATATTGCCAAGAAATTAGGGGGAAAAAACAGCCCACCACAGTTACTTCAGCAGTTGCTTCTCTGAATACATGGTCCCATTAATATTTTAGTAGGTTCCCCTCTTGTTGTGTGCCTTCAAGTTGTTTCGACTTAAGGCAACCCTAAGGCAAACCGATCATGCAGTGTTCTAAGGCTGAGAGTGTGTGATGTGCCCAAGCTCACCCTCTGTATTCATACATTGCGCTGATATATTCATACAGGTGGACCATGGTAGAACTTGATGTTTACACTCATTGACTGGAGATGTATTCTTAATTTAGCAAATACAAGTAGTACAATATAACAAATGAGTGTAAAAAGTTTATGGCTATGGATAAATACTATAACACTGGAAAAATGCTACTTATGGCTTGGGTTCAAGTTGTCTGAAACAATAGTTCTTCCTATATGAGACTGCCTTTGGGAGAGGGAATAATCTCAGTCCCAACACTGTCACAACAAGCGTACTTGGAGAGAATGTGGTAGACAGTCTTCTTAGTGGCTACTCCACTTTTCTCTCCTCATGGGAGGTTTGGTTGGCCCCTCTTTGCTGTCTTTCTGCTGGCAGCAATGGCTTTTTTATTCAGACATGCCTTTGGCTGTTAATCGATTGTGGCAGAAAAATCTTATCTCTTTAAGTTTTATATGTGCTTTACACTTCTAAATTCATGTTTTGGATATTATTTTTTTTCTTTTTTGAAATTAACAGTTTTGTGTCTTCAGGTTTGCTTTGACTTACAGCAACCCTAACGTGTTTTTTTTTTATGAAATTTACTCAAAGGAGACCTGCTGTTGCCTTTTCTAACTTTAGAAGAATGTTACTTGGCCCGGTCACCCAGTAGGTTTCCTTTGGCTGAGTGGCTGAGTCGAACCTTGGTCTCCTGTAGTCCATTACTGAAACCACTGTACCATGCTGGCTCTCAAACAGCTGTATTTAAAAAAAAATCTGCCTTGGGTCTTGTACTGTGAGAAGGGTGGGATATTAATTAAATAGTAAATATTGGGGTTATGTTTAATAATAGGGTTATGTTAGAGCAAAACTCAATGCTTCTGGGATTCCTAACTAGACTCTAAACATGTCTACTTGTACTTTTCAACTTTACTAATTATGAGTTGTTGTTGTTGTTATTGTGTGCCTTCAAGTTGTTTCTGAGGTGAACCTAATGGGGTTTTCTGGGGCCGAGTGTGTGTGATGCACCCAAGACCACCCAGTGGGTTCCAATGGCTGAACGGACATTTGAATCCTTGTCTCCAGAGTTGTAGTCAAACCACTCATGACTCTCCGTGAGCTGTGTACCCAACAATTATTTGGTATTGAGATATGTGTTGCCTTTGGACATGGACACTTTGTTTTAAAATATTGCCACTGCGTCTTGCTTGTTAGCTTCCCAGTACCATTGGACTGGGGAACTACTGGGCCAGATGGATTGTGGGGCAAGGAGCTAGTCCAGGAGTCAGGATTCTTATCTTTAAAATTTTATATACAGTATAGTCTGCCACTAGAGGTCTCAAGGCCAAATCTGCACAGCTGCAATTCCAGAAATGAAGTAGGACAAGGAGGAGTGAGTTCTGTAGTGTTAAGACTTGGCAGCAGGCCATTGCAAGGTGGGAGTGGGCTGTGGACAGAAGATAGAACAAGATGGTTTGTTGTAGTTTCTTGTAGTAAGTTGGTAAGGACTCTCTAATTGTTGATCAATAGCGGCAACAAAGTAACTCCCTATCTTAAACAATATAGAAGAAATTGAAACAAAACAGGTGGTTCATCTCAGGGGCTGCAGTTCTTTAAATCTAAGCCCACATCTAGCTCTTTTGCACTAGACTCTGGTTAAGTATGTTGCTGTTGTTAACTGCTGTTGAACTTTGACCTATGCCAACCCTATGAATGAGAGATTTCAAATCACCCTATCATCAATTGCCCTACTCAGGTCTTGCTGATTCAGGGACATGTCTGCCTTGATTGAGTTGATCCATCTGTAATGCAATCTTTCTCTTTTCTCTTTCTCTGCCTTCTACCTTACCAAGCATTATTGCTTTTTCCAGTGAGTCATGTTTTCTTTTGGTATGATCAAAGTATGACAGCCTCAGTTTAGCAATCCTGGCTTCTAGGCTTGATTTGCTCTACTACCTATTTATTTGTCTTTTAGCAGTCCAGCTATCTGTAAAACTTTTCTCCAGCACTTTTCAAGCAAGTTGATTTTCTTCCTACCAACAGTCTTCACTGTCCAGCTTCATAACCATACATAGAAATTGGAAATATGATGGCATGGACAATACTAACTTTATATATCTTCAGGATCTTGTCTAGTTCCTTCATCGCTGCCCTTCCATGTCTTAGGGCATTTCCACACTACAATGTTCTAGTGCTATTATTCCACTTTCAACATCCTATGGAATTCTGGGGTTTGTAGTTTACAGAGGCAAAAGAGCTCTCTGGCTGAGAATTCTTAATGCCCCTCCCTAAACTGCAAGCCCTAGGATTCCATAGGATGTTGAAAGTGGAATAACAGCACTAGAACAGTGTAGTGCAGAAATGCCCTCGGTCTTCTGATTTTTTTGACTGTAGTCTCCATTCTAATTAATGACTGGGCCAGTGTATGGAAAATCTTGAACTACTTCCATGTCTTCGTCATCTGCTTTGAGGTTATGTGGATCACAGGGTTCCAGCCTGATATGTCTACCCGTGCTCTTAGATGTTTGGCAAGACCCTGCTTGCTTTTCTTTGAATGATTTTCCAGTAAAAATAGGTGTCCCTGTGTGTTTTTACTTTGTAATTGTAAAGATACAAAACCAGAGCCTGATAAAATCACTTTATAAACTGCAGTTTACAGAATCTATCAGACAGCATTACTACTGACCTCACTGCCTTAGGGGTGTATATCTGAAAACCCTTTCTGAGCTGGGTATGAAACATATAAAATATCTCAAATATATTATGGAAACAACCAAAGATCAATAAAAAACATTTAAAACATGCTCAGTTATTACAGGGTAGTGTTGAATAACCACTTCATATTAAATCATTTTCAACTTATGGAGACCCAAAGGTGAACCTGTCACAGAGTTTTCTTGACAAGATTTGTTCAGAGGAGTTTGCCTTTGCCTTCCTCTGAGGCTGAGAGAGAGTGACTTGCCCAAAGTCACACAGTGGGTTTCCATGGCTGAACAGGGATTCAAATTCTGTTCTTCAGAGACCTAATTCAGTGCTCAAACCACTATACCATGCTGGCTGTCAAATCTTTCCTTAATTATCAGTATGTATAAAATAGCTTATTAATGAGCATGAAGTACTGTCAGCCCTCCACATTTGTGGGTTTTACTTTTGCAGATTTGGTTATTCACAGATTATATGCTGTCACTTCTGCTACCTAGCTATGCCATTTTTAATAGGGACTGCAAACCTTGTGAGACTGAGAAACTGCAAACGTGGCTTGTAAGTCCCTATTAAAATGGTATGAGGCAGCAGTGGAGGTGGCAGTAAGCCCCATCAGCCACCCACTTCTGCCTCGTGAAGGAACCCTGATGCCTCAAAGGAATCAATGGTGAGTTGAATATGGTGATCATACTTGAGTGTTAAATATGGTTTAGGAGAGCCTAAAGTTATTCACAATTTTTCTATTTTCTTGGGAGTCCTGTGCCCCTAACCCTAGCAAATGTGGAGGGATGACTGTATTTGTCTTTTTTGCATTATTGATTAGTGCTATTTAAAGTTGTGTGTCTATGCATGCATAACAATACACAATTTATTTATTTAACTATTGCAGATGTATTTGTAAAGTGGGTTTTTTATTATTTTCTACTAGAAATTAATTTTTACTTCTTTATTATACTTCATCCTTCCATTCTACTTAAAAAAAGGACTTGACATAACTAAGAAGTATCATTAAAAACAAATAGATTAAAATCTCAGTAAGTGTGATTATTAAACTTCAGTGTGACTTGAAAGCATGGCACACACACACACAAGATTGATTCCTTTAAAATTTTTATATTATTCCACTCAGTCCTCGTATTTGCTGAAGAAATGGAATGGAAACCATCATTCCTGTGCCATAGATTCTATTTTTGCTATTTTTGACCTTTTAAAGAGACAGCTGACATTTGCTTGGTTAACAGCAGGGAACCTGATTAGAAAGCAACCGATTATAGATGTGTACAGTTGCTGTATCTGAATACATAGTACTTAACAAGCCAATTGAAGCCCTTTAGCACTGAGGCTAATCTTCTGCCTTCTGTAAACTGAGTATTACATAATCAATATCCTCTTTTTCACAGTGTGCTACAGCAGAGTTGGAATCATGTGTTCCTCCTCATGTTGTTGAACTGCAAGACCCATCTGCTTTAGGCAGCATAGCCAACCATAAAGAATGAGAGATACTGCCCAGTGCAGTCTGGAGTGTTGCATGAGTTTGACTCCTGTTCTATACAGTATAAACAATTGGGCTGTTGTTTCTCTTTTGAAAACCCAGTTTAGTATCTCATATGCTACTTAAGGTTATCTACAAAATGTAGTTTTGAATTTCCTATTGCTAACTTTTTGAAGGATTGTACTTAAACTACAATTGCAGCCCATGACTATTGTGTGTGTTCTTCAGGAGAATTTGAAGATCTCTGTGGTTCTCTTTAGTCTTCTGTCTTTCCATTTTCCCCTTTTGTTACCAAAGAATTTGACTAGAAATAACCACGTGTGGGTGGGGAAAGCTACTGGAATCTTGCCATATATTTGGCTTGCTTTGAAAGCAGTTGGCAAGATATGCATAATAGTGTACTTAAAACAAGAATAAGTAGCTACACAAAAGTACTCGTGTATAAAAATGGAAAAACTTGGCCAAAGCTCCTTATTTGGTCTGTGGCTCCTAGACTCTCCCAGCCATGTATATGTGATGCGTATTTTGAAAGTAAACATTGGTCTGGAAAAGAGACCTAATCAGCTGAACTTGTACTAAGGATTTCATTATTCACATGTATAATTAAAGGTTTACAGTAGTCCTTCCACATTTGTGAGGGTTAGGGGTACAGAAACCTCACAAAAGTAGAAAAATTGTGAATAATTTCCACCTCATGATGGTCCTCCAGTGCTCCGCTCTCCCATTCCTTTGCCTTTGGCCCCAGTGTTGAGGGGCAGTGGGGAAGAAAGAAGACACAATAAAGTGCTTACCAGTACTTTCCCCTCAAAGGGAAAAGAGGACAGTTCCTCCTTTCCGGTTACTTCTGATGACCATCTTGAAAAGGGAGGGGTAGGAGCAAAGAGACCCTGACTATCAGCAGCCATTACACAGAAAGTGTAGCCACATGGGAGAGAGGCCACACCTCCAGCAGTAGGAGAGAGGCTTTGTTCACCCAAAATGAAAAAAATGTCCATTTTAAACACAAGCCTGGCAAGCCTGGGGTGAGGAATGGGAGGAGGGAAATGAGGTGGGGAAGGCAAGCATGTGCCTCATGAATAATCTGATTTGCCAGGGTCAAACCTATGAATGAAGAGGGAGGACTCTGTTTAATTGGAAACTAACAGATTTCTAGGCTGATTGTGGCCTGATTGAAAGGAATCCCTGATGTTTTTTTGAAATTCACCTTCCTAGAAATGGTCCTGTAATGCCAAAAAACTTTCTGGCACATCTTTTTTGAGGGGTAGGGTGGAGGCTAGGGATACGTAGAATGACATTCTGAGGAAAATACATCAATACAATATATTGTCAACAGCCACTTCCCTGGGCCAAGTAAGAATTATCTGCAGGCACTGAAATCTAAAAGAAATTGCTGGTTCTAACTAGCATATACCCACAGCATCAATTGCTGAATGGTATGTTAACCAGCATAGCATAGTGGTTTGAATTTTGGACTATGACCCTGCAGACCAGGGTTTGATTCCCCACTTGGCCATGGAAACTCACTTGGTGACTCTGGGCATATCACACACTATCAGCCCCCAAAATCCCCATGATAGGTTCACGTTAGAGTTGTTGTAAGTCAGAAATTACTTAAAGGAACACAACAACAACAACGTCAATCTTTCCATCTGTCACATATGTATTGGCTTACTACTCAGCAATTGATTCAGTGATCTTCTCTAGTTGGGACTCACAATTGCCTTCTGCTAAACAAAAGCACAATAGTTTAAAGTGTATTCATAACTGAACTCTGCTGAATTCAGTGGAACTTCTTCCCCAGCAGGTGTGTGTAACATTGCAGTTTAAATTGTCTCATAAAAGTCCAGCTGATAAGGTGTAGATGAACTATAAAAGATACTGTGGGACAGCAGGCTTCTTGGTGTGAGCCACTAGATCTGTGAACCACTATCTGCAAGGCCAGTTCTAGATCTGAATTACCAACAGCATTTTTAGTCTTACTTTGGAGTCATTTATTTACTTCTACATCAAGTATTTCAGGAAATCTGTTTGTTATACCTGTGAAGTGTTTGGGCCTTTTAACCATTCAGTTATTAACATTTGGAGCAGCCATTAGGTGCATGACCCAAAGATCACCTTTCAGAGTGCCCAAGGGCTTCTACATGCGTAATGGGACATTTGCCCTCTCTTCTCCTTAATAGCTTTTCCTGTTGCACTATTGCAGGCTGTTTTTGAATCCTATCCAGTTATGAAAAGTAGGTTGGTATATAGAGCTATTATAAAAACAAAAACAAACCTGTGGGGGTAAACAGTGGTATTTAGATTTGACTTAGAGCTTTCAATCTATGGAAATCTCCCGGTCTCTCAATATTGTCACAAATATCCAGCTCCAAGGATAATTTTAGATGGCACCTTATACCATCATTGCTTTCCTGTGTATGCTGCTTTTTCAGGCAGAGTTCAGAAGATGTCATGTTCAGGTCGTTTGCAGGCTGTAATTAAGTTCTTTTTGTCATACAGCTTCCTTCAACAAGAATAAATTGGTCATTGTTCTCCTTTTTAAAGCTGTTACAGTTAAAGATTAAAAAAAAGGCAATGCCTTTGAGGCCTTTTAGGAGCAGAGATGTTTTAAAGGTGTAAATTCCAGCATACATTGTAGGTTTGCTTTGGGGAACGGAAGGGTTACGGAAGCACTGATTGTCAAGCCCTATGTCTGTTCTAAATCAAGGAAGGAAAGGGCTCTTGGTGGGGTAAACATGCAATTCAGAAGACTGACTGAAGCAAGGTAAAATGGTAAAATGGGTGAGGGGGAAGGAACCTGGTGGCTCAAATGTGAACTTAATGGTTTTAGTTTGACTGTTGTAGAAGCTATCCAAAATGCTGGTCCTGACTGGGGATATGATTCAGCATGCTGGATAGCTCCTTTAAAGTTTAGACCAGTGGTTCTCAACCTGTGGGTCCCCAGATGTTTTTGGACTTCAGCTCCCAGAAGCCCCAGCCACTATGGTCAATGCTCAAGGCTTCTGGGAGCTGAAGTCCAAAAACATCTGGGGACCCACAGGTTGAGAACCACTGGTTTAGATTAAACTTGGAGTTGATTTGCTACTGCACTGACATCAGAGTCACTGGCGGAGGGAGAGGAGGTGAGAGGACAGAGAAGCATGTACCTTTCCGCAATCACATAGCTATGGTTTGTCCCAGTGGTACGATCAGGACATAGCAGAATTACCTGCCAAAATAATAGAAATGCATAGAAGTTCAGCTGCAATTCCAGCTGCAACTTATATTGGAAAAACAATGGTTTAGTAATGGTTGGAAGCCTCGGCTTCAAAGAGCCCTCACAACTGGATTCCAAATAACTTCTAGATCCATTAAAGGCAGTATCTTTTATTGGTAGGTTTAATACAAATGATATGAGTTATTAGCCAGCATTGTTTGCTGTATGCTACAGATTGAGCATGGAAAATAAAAAAGTGTGGTAAATTGTTAACAAGAAGAGGAAGTTGAATTTTACATCAAGGTAGCTTTGTTACCAGGGTGGGGTTAGAGTGTAACTTTTCTCATTTGCCTACTTGTGCATTCTTTTTCTAAACTCCTAGTCTCTATGGGAAAAATAGTAATGCTCCCTGAAATGTGGTTTGGTATGGGAGCTTGGCTAACAGGCAGCAAGGCCAAAGGGTGTTTCAAATAGAGATTTAGCAAGGGAGTTTTGTAGGGGAGGCCTGGAGCTCTGTTTCAGTACTTACCTAAGAGTACTTAATGTGGACGGTGAGGGTCACCTGCAACAGTGTGGTATGTTTGTGTTATTGCTGAAAGATGTAGTAGCTATACCTGCAACAAAAGAATGTCCAGCAACTTAGAGAAGAGGATTATATGATTATATGGACTATATGGATTTTATAAATGTTTTGTAATTATCGGTGATTTAAACTTTGATATATTGATGTAATATTTATTTTTATGTATATTTGGAATATTCATGGGAAACAGTTTACATTTGATATATGGAATAAAATGTATATATATAAAAAAAGAATGTCCAGCAACTTGAGGCCCATGTATCTGTTCTTCAGCATATTAGGGAACATGAGGTTTTCTTGGATAGAGCAGAGCAGAGCAGACTAGATCATCCTGGATGAGGTACACAGAGGAGATGCGTCTGTCAGTTGCCAAACATAGGAGGTAGACATTTGGAGCAATGTGACACATAGAAGTAGAAGGACTAGGGATCCTTCTTTGAGTTTAAAGTTACAGAATTGTTTCAGAGCTCTCCCCTGCTTGTCAGTGGGGATGAGGAACAGGAACAAGAGCAGCAGTGTCAGACCGCAGTGAATGAGCAGGGGATCTTAGAAGATTCAAGGCATGGGTTTGCCCCTGCCAATCCCCAGAGAAGATATGTGGTGGTGGTGGTGGTGGGGGACTTCCTGCTGTGGGGAAACAGAGGCAGTGCTTTGTGTACATAACAGGATGAAGCGAGAAGTGTGCCATCTGCCTTGGGCAAGGATCTGTATTGTACCAGAGTGGCTGACAAACTTGTCAAGTCCACTGAGTGTTACTCCTTCCTTTTGGCCCATGTGGGAACCAATCATACTGCAAGGTCCAGCCTTCAGGAGATCAGAAGGGATTACAAGGCTCTGGGCAGGAAGCTGAAGGTCCTTGATGCACAGATTATTGTTTTGTCTCTCTTCCAAATTTAGGCAGATGACCCGGGAAGGGAGAAAAAAAGGGAGATGGTGCCACTGGGAATGATTTGGCTTCTTGAACCATGACCATGAAGGTCTCATGTGGTTTCACTTTTGGCAAGTGATGGGTGGCACTTTGTAGCACTTGGCAGGAATGTTTTTGCTAAGATCAGGAGGGCCTTAAACTGAGTTATCTGGGTGAGGAAGACAGTATTCTTAAGATTAGGGATTCATCAAGTGCTGGAGGTAACAGCCGGCATGTTACAGAGAGAACTGGGTGAATAGTACAAGAACACAACAGTGGAAAGGAAAGAACCTTAAATAAGCACCTAGGAGGATTGGCCTATGATCTTAGTTGTCTCTACATTAATGCACAAAACATGGGAAATAAACAAGATGACTTGAACTCTTAATACAGCAAAGTAAATATGATATAATACGCATCACTGAAACCTGGTGGGATGAGACTAATGATTGGAATGTAGCAATAGAGAGTTAAAAGCTTCTTCAGAGAAATAAACCAAATAGAAGGGATGAGGACTAGGGCTATGTGTCTGTGAAAAGATGCATGACTTAAATCTTGGAAGCCAGGTTGAGAGCACTGGGGTAAAAGTTAAGAGGGAGAAAAACAGGAGATTTCAACTATCCTGTTATTTGTTGGAAGTCACACTGCTGAGAGTATCAGGTCCAACAAATTCCTCACTTGCTTTGCAAGCAATTTCATTATCCAGAAAGTAGAAGAGGCAATAAGGGGATCACCAACTTTAGATCTCATCCTAGCCATCAGTGATGACTTGGTTAATGGGGTGGAAGTGGTGGGATCCTTAGGTGAGAGTGACCATGTTTTCCTGGAGTTTGTTATGTAGCACGAAGGGAGGGCAAGTGTAGTCAGATACTCATTCAAGACTTTAAGAAATCTGATTTCAGTAAACTTAGGGAAATACTGGGTATGATGTCATGGTCAGGATTACTAAAAGAGAAGGGAGTTCATGATGGATGGGAGTTTCTTAAAAGTGAGGTATTGAAGGCATAATTTCAAACAATTCCTTGAGCGGGAAAAATGGAGGTGTCTAAAGAATCTGGGAAGGATGTCTAAAGAACTTTCAACTGAGCTAAGATTTGAAAAGAGACAAGTACAAAAAATGGAAAAAGAGAGAGATCACTAAAGAGAAATTCAAATGAATAGCCAATATGTGTAGAGAAAGCGCCAGAAAAGCTAAAGTGCAAAATGAGCTCAGGCTTGCTGGAAAGGTTTAAAAAAACAATAAAAAAGGGCAATTTTTGAAATGTCTGTAGAAAAAGAAGGAAAAGGAAATAGTAGGTCATTATGCAGAGAAAATGGTGAAGAGTGGACAGAGTGGACAGAGAAGAGGAAGAACTAGTCAACACCTTCTTTACCTAAGTCTTCTCCTAAAAGGAAAACAGCGCTTGATCTGGAAAAAAATGAAGCAGATGATGCAGCAGAGGAAAATACAGAACTGAATAGGTGAAGATGTAGTACAGGAATACCTGGCTACTCTAAATGAATTCAGTCTCCAGGGCCAAATGAACTATGCCCAAGAGTATTAAATGAACTGGAAGAAGACATCTCAGAACCATTGTCAATAATCTCTGAGAATTCCTGGAGAACAAGAGAAGTCCCAGTAGACTGGATGGCAAATGTTGTCCCCAACTTCAAAGAGGAGAAAAAAGAGGACCCAAACAATTACCATCCAGTCAGCCTGACATCAATACCTGGCAAGATTCTAGTATAGCTTGTTAAATTGACAATCTGTAAGCATTTAGAAATGTCATGATCAATAAAACTTCACATGGGTTTCTCAAAAACAAGTCATGCCATACTGATCTTCTGTCTCTCTCTCTCTCTTGATTGATGGAGTTACTAGCTTGTTACATGAAGGGGTGCTGTGGCTATAGCATATCTTGACCTCAGTAGGGGCTTTGACAGTGTCCCCCATGACAGTCTTGCAAACAAGCTGGTGAAATGTAGGCTAGACAATGCTACTGTTAGGTGGATTTGTAATTGATTGACTGATTTGAACCCAAAGGGTGCTTGCCAATGGCTTCTCTTCATCCTGGAGAGAAGTGAATAGTGGGGTGCTACAGGGTTCTGTCTTGGGCCCAGTACAATTCGGCATCTTTATCAATGACTTGGATGATGTAATAGAAGGAATGTTTATCAAATCTGTAGATGATACCAAATTAGGAGGGGTACCCCAAAGGACAAGATCAGAATTGAAAATGACCTTGACAGATAGGAGAGCTGGACCAAAACTAACAAAATGAATTTCAGTAGGGAGAAATGTAAGGTAGTACACCTGGGCAGAAAAAATGAAATGCACATATATAAGGTAGTTGATGCCTGGCTTGACCACAGTACATGTGAAAATGATCTAGGAGTCTTAGATCACAAGCTGAATATAAGTCAGCCGTGTGAGATGGCAGCTAAAAAAGCCAATGTGATTCTAGGCTGCATCAATAGGAGTATAGTATCTAGGTTAAGGGAAGTTCAGGGAAGGAGATTCATCAAAACATTAGGAAAAGCTTCCTGACAGTATCAACTATTCAACAGTGGACTCTACTGCCTGGGAGTGTGGTAAAGTCTCCTTCTTTGGCGGTTTTAAACAGAGGGCTGGATGGCCATCTGTTAGGAGTGCTTTGATTGTGTTTTACTGCATGGCAGCGGCTTGGACCTGGTGCTCCTTGTGGTATCTTCTGTGATTCTACTGTCTTCTGTGGCAGAGCTTGGAATTAAGTAGTTACAGATAAGCAAGCATAACTGATTGAAATTTTGCAGTAACCAAGCATAGCCAGTTATATTACTGTAGTTTAGTACAGTTGTTTCTCTTACTGCAGTGTACTATTTATAACAAGGGATGTTGCTATAGCAAGGGATTTTTCTCCCTTTTTTGCAGTGTACCATTGGTTGTCTCGGTTATTTTCTAGTTGCAAATCTCTGTGGCCTGACTACTTAGGTGTGCTTTGTGCCACAAGGCAGTAGCTTGTAGCACTATGATTTTTAAAGAAAAGTTTATACTTTTTCAAACAAGCTTAAAAATAATAAGTTAACCATGATAAATAACATAACTTGCAATATCATTACTTTTTTTTTTTAAAAAAAAGCTTTACTCAGTGCTTCTAAAGTATTTGGGGAGACTGGGCCCAGTTTTTGATTTGTAGATCAATTTTTTTTAAAAAGAGAGCTATAATATAGATACACTAATAATGTGTTAATGGCATATTACTCTTAAAGCAACTGGTAGTGTCTAATATTGTATTTTTAAAAAATAATGTTCTGAACTCTACTTTTGAATAACAAGAAAGTGAAGACCAGCTTTTTAAAAACAATGGTAACTAATGGCAACTAACTAATTTGGGAGACCTGCATTAATTGCTTTAACTTAACAGCTCTGAGTTCATACATCATGTTCAGCTAAGTGTTGTGCTTGTGTGTCGTGGTAGCTTGTATTTATTTTCACTCAGCTTGGTAACACTTTTTGTCAAGTGAACATAGAAAGGGTTGGGCAAAATGTGGCACTTTGGTGTTAGGCAAAGGGATTTAGAAAAGTTTTAAGTTTAAACAGATTGTGCCAAAAATTATATTGCCAAGGCATTGTTAGTTTTAAATGGTCTAAGTGGATATTTCTGTATCATTAGTGTGTATGCCATCTGGAGTTAATGACAGGCTTTGGCAATATAAGGAGACATGAACAGCTAACCATCTGAAATTAGGTATGAAGAGCTGTGTGTGTGTGTGTGTGTGTGTGAGAAAGAGAGAGCACACAAATGTGTGCTTATTGGCTACTTGCTCATGGTATTCCATGGAAGCCACACTATTTATAATTGTGCTTTTTTTTTAACGTAATGAAGAACTCCACTATTTCCTCAGAACTTGATAAAAGCCTCACGTGATAGTGCCCCCTTACAGTTAGGATTATCATTGCCAGGAATTTAGAGGGGTTTTTCTTAGATCCTGTATTTGTCCCATAGGCAGATTTTCTGAAAGACTGGCTTATTGTAGTGCAGGAGAGTTAAATGTTTGTGGTGCTGTTTTAGAATTGTCAACCTTTTTTTTTTTAAAAAAAAAATCAGTCTCTTTATCTTTAACTACTGCATGGCAGGCAAATGTAACTTTGCATGAAGAATAGCTGTACTTACTGAGTACAACCAGTGCTTATTGTTATGATTTTTGTTTGTTTTTGATAAACCACAAATCACTAATTTCTTCATAATTTTGGTTCCCCACATGTTTTCATAAAGACTGTATTTTTAAAAAGGGATTTGAATGTGAGAGGATGCAACATTGACAGCATTTGAAAAAATGGATTTCCTCACATTGGGAAACTATGTGGGGAAGAATAATAAATCAGCAAAAAAATTGTGCTATGCAGTTTTCTTCTGGTTTTTGAACATTCCAAATGGTTGTGAGGGGGTTATTCTGCAAAGAAAATAACATTTTTTTACACAAAAATATTTGCTGTGCAAAAATGGTTTTGATGCGCAGAGATTGTTTTCCTACCAAAGGAAAAAAATCTGTGCAGAAAATAGTATTCCTGTTTTTTGCACAAATCACTTATGCATTTTGTTCTGCAGAATAATTCCTCTACATACAAAGTTTTGGGGTACTCAAATATGAGGAGAATACTTAGAAGGAATATTTGCTTCCTCCTGCAGCAGGGAGGAATATTAATTTTTCCATGCAGCAGGAAGAAAGCTACCATAATTATTTATTATTCATATTTGAGTATGAAATAGTTAAGGATTTAGATGCCTACTAGAAGATACCTTCCATAATTTCTATAAATATGTGTTGGTGCTTTTTAGTTCAGAGAGCCAGCATGATGTAGTGGTTTGAGCATTGGGCTATGACTCTGGAGGCCAGAGTTTGAACCCTCGCTTGGCCGTTGAAGCCCACTGAGTGATCTTGGGCAAGTCATTCTCTTTTAGCCTCAGAGGAAGGCAAAGGCAACGGCAACCCCCCTCTGAACAAATCTTGCTGAGAGAACCCTGTGCTAGGTTCACCTTAGGGTTGTCATAAGTTGGAAATGACTTGAAGGAACACAACAACAACTTTTTAATTCAAAACTGGAATTGTAAAAAGCACAATCCCTTTACCAGTCACATTTTTTTGTTTGTGAACGTGTTGGGTTTGCATGGCTTTCAGGGGCGGTGGCAGTGAGAAGCTGTACAATCTGCCTTGTCTCTGTGAGCCATACACACAACTGAACAGAATAGACCTGGTCATTGATTGGTGTGAAGAATGCTTTGTTATTGTTGTTGTAAATCACAATTTCTCAGAAGTCAAGATGGGCAAATATCAATTTAACCTGAATGAATGAACCGATGGAGCATGCTTAGTAAGTTAGTCAGCTGAATTTTTATTCTCTTAAGGGCAAAGTAGCTTTGATGTGTTCTCATTGTGCTGCTACTGCTGATGTGCTACTGGAAAGAATTTATGGTACTACAGCAGATCCTGTGACTAATAGTCTCTTGACTCCATACTTGGTTGTTCTCATTAGTACTGTAACAATTTAGGTGGTGGATTTGAAAATTAGTGGTGGAAATTTCCGTTGACTACTGTGTGTGTGTTTTTTTCTAAGAGCTGATTCCTATGGTAGTGAGCAGTTGAGTGAATGTTGCTTTCTGTTATTGTGCTGTAAATTCCTGGTAGCCAAAAGTGTGAGTATGCCAGGAAGACTCCAGAAATCCCTAATACTATATTAATGACCCTCAGCCACAAATACAACTCCTGAGTCTAAATAAAAAAGTACAGGGTATGTGGAATGGGTTTGACCAGAAAATGACTAAGAGCCAAGGCCTATGAGAACAGAGCCACTTTCAGAAGCTGGTGTGGGAACTTAAAATGAGAGAAGCACTGTACAGTAATGGTAAATATGATTGTAGTTGCAAGTATAGGGCAAGACATTTTTTGGCACTTGGTTTGTACTAGGTGCTTCATAATGACTCTGATGTGCTTCTGCAAATACTTAAATTGGAGTGGGCAACCATGAACCTTCAGACTACAGCTCTCATCTTTCTGTATATTTCTCTTTGCTAGTAGGGCCTCAGAAGGATGCTAGCTCCTGGTTTAACAGCTACTAGATTTAAACATGAGTGGAGTATTCTCTGGTCTGCCAACTCTGTGGTTTGCTATGGTCTGCAAAATGGGTGGGGTACAGACTTTTTGTTATCTTCAGTTGCAGTTAGGGGGAAACTGAGGCTGAAAGAATGTCTTCTATGACTAGCTTCACTTGTTCCTAAACTAAGAACTCAACTTGATCCCAACATCACTCCAGTGGACAGTGCAAGAAAGCTTTTTGCTTGTCTTCTTGATGGCCATTGTTGATTTTAAAGAAAATGTGGTCGAATCTGAAATACCCGTTGTCTAGCCATGACTGAAAACTAAATCTGAAAAAAACAAAGCCAGATTGGGTGACACAATGAATCTCCTTTGGCATACTGACAGTCATAATTACTAGTGGGAGAGGCATGAACTGTCTCAACTTTGTAGAGGAAATTTCCACTGGCAAAAACATTCAGGATGTTTGCATTGCAGGCCTTAGTTTTACATGTTGATGCCAAATAATTTTGGCTTTTGCAAAGGTACAGGTTGTAAAATAAATCTAATTAAATGTAAAATGAGCAGCTCTCCCCCACCTCAGATGTTTAGCCTAGAGTAGGTGATCAGATTTAGGCAACCTATAATAATTTCAGGGAATTGGTTCTATTTAGGCAGAGAAACCTTTAACTTAAGAAGAGATGTTCAGTCCAGATAAAACACTTTAAACAAAATATTTGTACCATCCGCTATATGGGTGTAGCATTTCTCTTCCTTCCTTTTGATTCTCTTCATATGTCTCTTACAAACATAGATGTAATTATATGTCTTTGTTTGAAATAGTTTTTCAGCATACTCTGAATGTGGTATTAAATTTTACACTTGAAACCTTTCAAGCCACCTTGAGTCCTACCTTTATGGGAGAAAGGCAAGTTGTAGATAAAATAAATAAATAAATCCTAAAGTTGTATTCTGATGAAAAGAGAATTTAAGTAGGACACATAAGGAACATTATAGGCAGAAGTGAGAACAGCACCACTGATAGCCTAATCCAGATACTCTGTGACAAGGTCTCTGTCATGTCACCAACATACTTACAGAAGAGGTGGTGGTATGTAACTCGCATCATATATGAACAAGGACATATATAAATAGATTGAAGACCCTCATCATCTAAATGTATAACATTGAGTCATATGTTTTCAAAAGGTATGCTTTTGCTGAATATCCTCTGTTTTAATATATTCATTTTCTCTCTTGCCAGCAGGGTGAATTCTGATTCAGAAGGTATCAAAGGCGCTACCAGCTTATATCCTTGACAGTGGTCTGTTGGCCTTCTTTCACAAGAATATTTCTCAGTTTCTTTTCACTTGAACTAATGACCAGGGATTCCACCACAGCTCCAGCTCCTGTTTTGCAGTTTCAGAAGATGGGCTCGTTCCGGAGGCCTCGGCCACGTTTCATGAGCTCTCCAGTGCTGAGTGATTTACCACGGTTCCTGGCAGCTCGACAGTCTCTGCAGTTCAGCTCCAATTCTGCATGGAATAGGTGAGAAGAACCATATTAATGCATGGAACTGCCTTATATGAGTCCTTTTCACATATTGATATCCTCCACACACACATTGAATTTATGTAGTATTAGGGAGGCTCTTTTTGCCCATGGTGGACATGCTTCCTTATGCACAGACATACGTGTAGTGGATATTCAGTTGTAGGCATGAGGTGGAGGTGGAGGTCTTCTTTTTAAAGATTGTAAACCTGGCGTGAGAGAGCCTTCATAGTGTAGTGATTTGCAGTTAGACTATAAACCTGCAGACCAGGATTTGATTCCCCACTTGTTCATGGAAATCAGTGAGTGATCTTGGGCATATCACATCCTCTCAGTCCCATAATACCTGTTACAGGTTTGTCTTAGGGTTGCCATAAGTCAGTAACAACTGACTTATGGCAAGAAAGGAGTCAGTTCATTGGTTGGAGAAGGGGATTCTAAGGCTCACTGATGTGGTGCCAAAGAATGGTTCAGTTTTCCATGTGCCTCCTGTCATTGAATCAGGGGTTGTAAGTACAGTTGGCCCTCCACATTTGTGGGTTTTACTTTCATGGACTTGATTATTTGTAAGTTTCACCAATCGCTGTCTGCACACCTCAAGCGCTTCTTTTCCAGGGAGACCTTCCCTCTTGGTGGTTCTGATGGGGCTGTGCAGTCCTTTAAAAATCTGCTTCTGGTCCTCATCATCGACCACCTATTACCTGGCCAGCTAAGGATGGCTCACAGCCTGATTTCTCAGCTCCACAAACCCTCCCTCTCCCACCTCACACATACTCAAGGAAAGAGACAAGAGAGAGGAAGTATAGGGACACCATGCTGACCCACTTCCTTTCCTTCTCCTTTCACTGACCTGGCTTGGAGCCTGGGTGCCCACTTTCCTCACTGTACCTCGCCCCCCCCACAGACAGACAGATGAACGTTTTGACATTTGCAATTTTCCCACTTTTTCAGGGGTTCTGTGTCCTTAACCCAAGACAGTGTGGGGGGTCAATCATGTAGCCTTTATCAGATGATGGCTGTTATCAAGGTTGACTCCATCAATCGCTTATTTGGAGAGCATAATGACTGAATCTGTCAGGCATGCAAGATACATTACTATAGCCAATAACACTGATAGGCCGATAGGTTTGTGTAAATAGTTGCATGTGGAGTTGGACTGATGCCAGTAAGTCTTCTTGGAATTTGGTGAAGGTTGTCGTATCCAGACTTCATTGGTTTGTTCCCTTCCCAATTTTTGAGGGTTTTTCTCTACTTTTCTTTTTTCTTTCTTTCTTTTTTTTTTGATGGTAAGGGAGATTCAGTTTCTCATTAGGACTGACCATTTGTTACCAGAGGAACAGTATAATTGCAGCTTAAGGACCATACAGAATGCTTGTTCCCTTATTTCTTATTTTAGCTAGTATTCTTTTGTCATATTTAATGACTTTTCAGGTGTCTAGCTTTCATGTTTGCAGGGATAATTTTGGATATGTGATGGCAAAAATTTCCATTGTGAACTTTCTTCTGAACAGGGCTGCACTGGTTATGTAAAGGAACTGAATAAATAATTGCAGAATGGCAATAAGTTACCACAGATCTTAAAAAGTCTGGGCATGTGTGGATGCCTGTGTGTTAGTCCCTTGGTGTGTATATAAACAATATTTGCCGCTCTGTTACTTTTTGGCTGTCATAAGCAAACAAATTTGGTAATTCCAGCGGGGGAGAAAAAAGCAGAAGCAATTTCAAGACAATTAATCTCCTTTTCTCCTTACTGATATATTTACATGGCTCTTGACTGCAATTTCATTGCTTGGTGTAAATCATGCTGATGTTAGTAATTTATGGTTGCCCTAACTGTCTTGCTTCTATTTGGCAGTGTTCAAACAGCAGTGATCAATGTGTTCAAAGGGGGAGGCCTACAAAACAATGAACTCTACACTCTCAATGAAAATGTCAGGTATGTTGCTCTGACTCTGGTGGATGGGAAAAGTCTACTTGATACAGAACAGGTGGTGTTATCTGAGAACTGGGCCAGTATGATGACTGGCCTGTTACTTAGATTTATGACCTGACTCTTTTGGTAACTGTTGCAAGAAGCAGTTTTGATAAATCATTACAGAAACATATCATAAATCTAATAATTGTCCCATAGGAATAACAGGGGCCCATATTGTGCTCCTACCCTTGCTTCTTGGCTCTTTGTAGTTGTAGAGCCAACTACAACTACAGTAGTAGTTGGCTCTACAGCTCCTAGATTTCAAGTTAAGAATTGACCTCTTTTTCTGATGGTGAAAGCAGCACTACTGTGACAAATTCTTCACTTTTCTGCTATAACATTTAGGACATAGGGCTGAATTCAGTAGGTCTCAACTAGACCAGACCAATTTAATCAGTGAAATTATTGTAAGTGTTGACTAAAGTGAGGTCATCATAAATCAAATCTCCCATTCATTTGTGACAATTCCATGAATTTAATAGGGGTTTTTCTTAGGCAAGGAATATTGAGAGGTGATTTGCCATTGCCTTCCTCTGATGTAAAGCTCACAGCACCTGGTAGTCCTTGGTAGTTCCCCATGTGAACACTTACCTGATTGACCCAACTTACTTCCAACACCAGATGGGATTTGCTCCCTTGAAGGTATTTAGGCTAGTTATCATGCAGTGATTGATTCAGTAGTTCTACTCTAGTTGGCACTAGCAACTGGATTTAGGCAAATACTATAAAATAATATGAAATAGTCATGTATTTTAAGGTCTGTTTACATGTACTAGACTTTGTTGACCCTTACATGGTGTGCTGTATCTCTACTACATTTGTCTCAGTTTGTGAAATGATGAAGCTGATATGATACAGGTTGTAAGACTAAAGGTTAATACAGCAATAGCAGTCTTCACCATGTTCTGACAGGCACAGATATGCTATTCTGCATAATTCTATGCGATGAGGCAAAAATCATATCTAATTCAATATTCAGTTTTCACAGTGGCTAGTCATTTGCCTTGGGAAGTCCACAAGCAGGACATGAGTGTAACTGAACCCTTCCACTCATGTTCTCACCCAACTAGTTAGTATTCAGAGATATATTGCCTCTGACACAAGAAGTAATTTATAGGCATCATGACTGTTAATAAAATTGACACTATTTTCATCTTACCTTATCTTTTGCATGTGTCACAGCACAGATTTCAGGGAAAGAAGGGTTATTGTTCTGCTTTTGTTTCTCAAGGTATTAGAGCTGATAATTTGAATTGGTGTTATGAAGAAGAAATAAGCTACAACCTGATGTCATTTATGATGTTACCTTCCACTTGTGTTTCTTTTGAAGGAGTGTGCTAATATTTCTCTTCTGATAATTGGTTTTTGGGGGCAGGATGTCTGTACTTGGGGTCCAGCTGAGATGGAATTAATAGTTTGCTATTTCGTTGGATTGAGAGACCAAGAGAGACAGAATGTAGTCATGACCCCTGTTGAGTGAGGAGTGTGACCTCCAGCACGTTGCCATACATTTAAGTGTTTGTTGAATTGTGAGTATCCCTGTCACTGGTGGAAGTTGAGGTAGCCATGTGAAGATGCACTTCTAAATCAGTGCTAAATTTATTTAAACAAAACAATGTCAGATGTATTTTACAGCATATACATTATATCTACCATATCAGATTCATTTTCTAGCATGAACTAGCATTAAGTAGATAAGAGTTGTTCTAGAAATGGGAGTTAATTTTGGTTACAGTCAGCCCACCCTATTTGCTAGGGTTAGGGGAACAGGACCACCACAAAAGTGGAAAAACTGCAAATATCAAAATTATGTGAATCTGTGGGAAGGGGACTGAGGCATGGTGGAGAGAGTGGGCACCCAAGGGGTTAAGGCCAGATCAGGGAATGGAGAAGGAAAAAGTTGAGTTGGCATGGTGGCCCTAAACTTCCTCTCTCTCACCCATTTCTTTCATTGGGTGTAGAGGGACATTGGGAGAGGGTTTGTGGTGCTAAGAAATTGGGCTGCTAAGGCTGTTCTTAGCTGGCCAAACAACTACTGCTGCTGGAGGAGGAGGACCAGAGGTAAGTTTTTAAAGGGCTTCATGGCCTGATTAGAGTTGCCAAGAAGGAAGGTTTCCCTGGAAAAGAAGTGTCTTGGGGGTGGGGAGAGGGTATGAAGAAACTTGCAAATAATCAAATCTTTGAAAGTCAAACCTGGAGGGCTGACTGCAGTTTGATCATAAAAATAGCAACCCCCAACTTTGATAATCCCAAGCCTTGATAAAGGATGACCTCCTTTTATTCTCTCTTCTTTATGTTCACTCCCCACTCAGTCCTGTGAACTTGGCTATAATTATGACAATGTAGGGGAAGACAAGGTATTTTTGACAAAATGTTATCATTACCATGCGTATTATTGCTGGAGTTATGCACTAAGTTAGGAATAGCTCGTACGTTCTCTACAGCAACCTAAAGACTTTTTGTACTCTTTTTGTCCCACTTAAAAACAAATCTGTAAACCATGAAATTCCTTCCACAAGATCTTGACTGAGAAATGAAAGCTTCATAAAATCTTGCTCACTGCTTCTTACAGTGTTTTAATCAAAGAACTGTTTTTCAATGCTTTGATAAGTTGCTTTCTAAGTTTCCTCTAGAATCAGACCATCAAGTCAATTGTTCTTTTAAAATGGGTATTTCAACTTTTGCTCAGAAATGGAAGTTTTAGTCTATGTTGGAAAAGCAGGAGATGTATTTTGCTATCTATATTGGCAAGATGTGTATCTCTGCAAGTGTATTGTTGTGCGCATATTTGGTTAACATGGTAAGATCAAGTATATCAAAGAACACAGATACAGGCCCTTTCTGCACGTGGAGGGGGAAACGGGAAAACACACTGAAACGGAGCTTACCGGCAGCCGGGTAAGTCTGTCCCCGTGCGGAGTAGCGCGAGTTTGCTGTTCCGCAGTCTCCGGCGTCCAAAATGGCGGCTCTGGCATCCAAAATGGCGGCTTCCGGTTGGTGGAGGCTCTCCACCAACCGGAGAAGCTCGCCAGCCAGAAGCCCATCCCCAGTAGATCTGCAGGCGCACACTGGTGCGCGCCTGCAAATCTGCACCGGAGCATGGGCATGGAGTGGCATGGAGTGGCGCGCTCTATGCTTTTGAAAAACCTGTAAAAACAGGTTTTTAAAAAGCACGCTGCGCGGCCACTTTGGGTCGCTTCAGAGCGGACTGAAGTGCGGAACTGCAACAAGTAGTCTGACCCAGTCCGCTCCCATGATGCGGACGACCTCAGTCAGAGGTTGCACCACACCGTACTACTTACCCCGTGTGGAAAGGGACACAGTTGCAATTGGTTGGTGTGTTTGACAAAACCTACAGTAGGATAAAACAGGAATGGGAGAACGTTTGGTCTTTCGGAGATTTTAGGCATATAGAAGCCCCAGTCTGCATGGCCACTGGTAAAGAATAATGGAAACTGTGGTATAAAACATCTGAACATCTGAAAGGTTCCCCAAGGGCTGAGATAATTGTTTTCTGTTGGATGAGTTTTGTGCTGAGATACTTGTTTAAATGTTGGACTAGGACACTGGGAGACCAATGTTTGAATCCCTGATCGGCCATGGAAGCTTACTGGGTGACCTTGAGCAAGTCACCTGCTCTCAACCTCAAAGGAACACAAGGGCAAGCACCCTGCCTGAACAAATTCTGCCAAGAAGACCCTGTGACAAGTTCACTTTAGGGTCACCATAAGTCAGAAATTAGTTAAAGGCACACAACGACAATAACAACAACAACAATTGATTTTCAGAGGCTCAGTCATGTTGCAGTGAAGCCAATAAGGAGCCTTTTGTCACCTTTAAAAAGCTAACACATTTTGATTGGGACTCTCAGGGACTGAAGCTCATTCGATGCAGCTAATACAGGAGGGAACAGTCCATCAAAACTTTTGCAATTATGTTTTATTTTGAAATGTTGGCTGATTGGTTTGTCAAGGATAATGGCTAGTGCTGCAGGGTAAGGATATGGATTTTTGAGTGTATTAGGAGACTATGAATATTTCAGTGTATTAGGAAGACACTGACAAATTATTTGGATAATTGTCATTCTGTAGTTCACATGACAGTACAGGACTTCAGTTTGCTGATTTATCAGCCGTGGATATAGGATGGTAAAAAAACAACAACAACCCCAAGTGACCAAGAAAAAAAGTAATGATAAATTTCTTGGGAATTTCTACTTATAACCTATCAGGGGTTGTAGTTTGGCAATTTAGTACCCACACAGATCCCTTGCATATCTTGTCTGTCAAACCAGTGTCAACAACAGAAACTACTCTTCTGCAGGAAGAGGAATGACTTCGAAGGTGGACCTGGCTGAAAAATATAAAGAGGTCCTGCCTCCCCCCAGAAATTGTTCTTGCTTGTTTAGGAAGGAATTTGGATGTTGAGAAGGTCTTCTAAATTTTCCTGCCTTATGGCTAATCTCATACAGATGAGTGCTTCTAATGCAGAACATTATGTGTTGCAAGGAACCACACTTTAGAAAAGCGTTAAGCAAATGGCTTCATGTGATTCATGCAAGCAAGCCATGTGATGTTCATGAAGTAAACTTTCTCTGATTAAAAGGGCCACTTATTCTGTCCTTGTATTCCAAATGAGGCTCCTTTCGTGATATATAGTTACAACAATATAATTTTATTCCACTTTAACTGCTATCCCTTGTAATGTTGGGATTCATAGTTTGGTAAGACACTAGAGTTCTCTGAGTGAGAATTCTAAATACCCCTCCTTAAATTAAATTAAAACCCATGACTCCATAGGTGGGTAACATAGAATATAACACTGTAATAGTGTAATGTGAAAGGGCCCTAAGAAAGGTAGATAGAGCCACCAACATGTGTCTTTGTTGGTGGCTGCTGCTAGATATATCATGAGAAAATATGCAAGAAATGAAGGAAATTACTTCAAAATTATTAAATGCAGTCCTTGTGTTTTGTAGAGCTCAAAAATAAATTAACTGTGAAAATTCTGCTTGTAAATGTTTTTATAATATGTGATCTGCTTGCTTTTCAGGCGATTGTTGAAGAGTGAACTTGGACCTTTCATAACAGACTATTTCCAGGTAACATTTGTTATTAGGTAGACAGTTAAAGTATCCCAAAATTGTGTCTTGCTGCTGTCTTTTCATTTGTGCTTTTGAAACATGTTGAATGCCTTTTGGCAAGCAGCTGTGTATGTTGCGGCCTTGTCTATTTGTTTATTACATGTAGATCTCATGTTTCCTTCAGTGAGCTCAAGGACTCATGCATGCCTTCTGCTTCTCCCTGTTTTAACTCACTAAAGAAGCACCAACTGTGAGGCTGAGAGTGAAGGGATGGCTAAGCTCACTTAGAGTTTTGTGGCTCAATCAAGAATTGAATCTGCATTTCCAAAATCCCGGTCCGGTATTCCAAGCACTGTATGAGATTGGCTGTGTTCTGTGCAGGGCAATAGATTTTGAACAGACTTCCATAGCTTTATGAATAATATTAATTATGTGGTAATGGGTGCAACATTAAAGCTGAACAACTGTATTCCAGTTTGCCAGGAGATTCAAGTCATCGGAATTGTAATTACTTTTAATTGTAGAATGTGGAAAAACAGTGATGTCTCACTTTGGTACACTTGTGCTGGTGAAAAATTCTTTATTCCTTTACTCATGCATTTGAGAGCTAAGCCATTTTGGAAATGAACTTTGGTTTACCTAGGATGATAATCCACCCACAGTAACAGGACCAGCAAGCCAAATTGTGTCAGAGCAAAAAACTCCACAGAAAAGGCCTGCAGCAAAGAGAGTGCTTCGAGATATATCCTGTGGTACATTCTTGTTTCTCAGTGATTCCATGCGTTGCTCTAAGAAGAGAGAGAAAGCAGCATGGCAGACCCCATGGTCATGCCCCCTCAAGGAGTGGACAAAAATCTAGACAGCTGTCCTGATCCATATGAATAAACCACTCCTAAAAATTTTCACCTTCATCAGGAGATGGTAATTTGTAAAATTGTTGGGTCGTGATTGTCCGTATACTTTGCCATTAACTCAGTGATAGCTCAGAATATACAGTTGCACAGAATAATATAGTATTGCACCATTCACCACTACAGCTGTAGTGAGGATTTCAGTTAAACTGAGAGGGAATAGTGGAATCTAAGGATAGCAGCAGATTACACCATCTTCTTTCCATAATGGAAGAGTCCTGTCGCTTTGACCCTGTGAGTGCTAGCTTCACTGCGGCACTGGAGGAAATGACATAACAGTGTGCAGATCCTCTCTCTGGGTTTTTCAAACATGTGCCAATCCTTGGCTCCTGTCACCCACCTTGCCCCTAAACCTTTATGCCACTCAGTGAGTTTAATATTTGGGGCCCTAAGCTGGTTATAGCACTGGAATTTGTTTTATCTTGGGGTCCTTTTACATTACATAATCATAGCACTGTGATTCCACATTTAATGCTATGGTTCCATCCTATGGAATCTTGGAATTTGCAGTTTGGGGAGGTACTTAGAATTCTCAGGCAGAGTGCTCTATGCCTCTTCAAACTATGAAACCTGGAATTCCATAGGACAGAACCATCGTAGTTAAAGTGGAATCATAGTGCTTTAATTTGTGTAGCGTGAAAGGACCTTTGGGTTTAGAGTTGCAACTCTGTGACTAATTTTTTTCTTTAGAATTCTTAACTAAATGACACTCAGGCAGAGCTGTGAAAGTGAACCATAACAAATATTGAATAACAGAAAATTCAAATAACAAACATGTAAGCTAACTTTATGCTTATTTTAAAATAAATATAACCATTTTCCTGAACTTTTTTCCCAGGCCTTTCACCATAAACCACTCCGCTCAAGTTCTAACTAATCAGAATCTGCTACCTCGCCTATTCCTAACTCTATTTCCATCTGAAAATATCTGTCCATGACTCTAGTTGGATCGTATCTTATTCCTGTCTTGATCCTATCTTATTCCTGTTGAGTACTTGTCTTCTCTCTGTCTTAAGTGAACCTATCTGAGAGTTAAACAGCCATGCCTCTGGTTTGATGTATTTTTTAAATTTTTCACAGCATTCTGAAGACTGTGATTGACTGGCTTTCACTCATGCTTAGTAGCATTCTGATTTTCTTCACAAACAGGCTTCCATGATATTCCTTTGAAGAACATTTTCTTTGACTAGACTGGCTTACCAGGAATTCATGCTTACCCTTATCCATATTTTTGAAAAGAAGCGTATAGTAGTGAGGTGTTTGCTGCAATGCAAATAGAAATTTCATAGAATCATTGATTTTGAAGAGACCACAACGGCCATCTAGTCCAACCCCTGCCATGCAGGAATACACATTCAAAACACTCCCAACAGTTCACCATCCCCTATTTAACAATCTCCAAGGAAAGAAACTCTACCACATTCTGAGGCCACATATTTCAGTGTTGAGCTGCTGTTATTGTTCTTCCTAATGTTTAGGTGGACTCTCTTTTCCTATAGCTGGAAGCCATTGCTCCACATCCTAGTCTCTGGAGAAGCCGAGAACAAGCTTACTCTATTCTCCATATGACATCCTTTCAAATGTTTAAATGTGTCTATCATACCTCCTCTTAATTTTCTCTTCTCCAGGTTACACATTCCCAGCTCCCTAAGTCACTCCTCATAAGGCATGGTTTCTAGGACTTTTACCATTTTGGTTGCCCTCTTCTGGACATATTCCAGCTTGTCAATATCCTTCTTGAACTGTGGTGCTCAAAACTGGACACAGTATTCCAGGAGAGGTCTGACCAAAGAAGAATAGAGTGATACTGTTACTTCTGTTACCCTGTGAGTTGGGGGTCTTGGGAGGGGCTCCCAAATAACCAAAACAAACCAAGCAAGATGGGGAAATTAGCTGGAGCACTCTCTTCAGCTAGCGAGAGGCAGGGTAACTTAGCAGGAATCTTTTACCCTATGTATACAGGTTCAGGTCAGTGAGCAGTCAGACAGTTAAAGTATCAACAATGATATTTATTAACAAGCAGACAAATTATTAAGAAAACACAACCACACGGCTAACTAGAAATAGGAAATGAGAGTTTTGGGGGAAAATGGGTGATACGACACCTTTCTCGTAGTCCTGGAGAAGTTCAATTGAAGAGAAGAAGCTCGGCGTGGCGGCCGAGGGGAGCTCGCAGAACGAAGCGATGGCAAGGCGAGATGGCACTCCGAGGCGGTCTGAGGAACTCTCGGAACTGGGGGTTTTTATTAGGGAAAATATGACCGTGGGCTACTCTGTACTTGGGAAGAACAATGAGGTTTGGTTGTGAGACAATGTCTCTGAAAGGTCAGAGTTTAACATGATTGAGTTAAGTTTGAATTGACAATAGGATGGCCGGTATGCAGATGCAACTTGCCTGGGCGGCGCAGTATCCAGCTCGTCAGGGTGCCTGCTCGGGGCAGGGGGCTCTTTGTATTAGCTTGCATATTTAATGAAGTGTTTGTTTCGGGAGGTCTCCTAAAGCAAGATCTGGCTGTGTCTGGCTTGCTTAGGTGTAAACAGAAATGATTCAGCATTTAACAGGCATGCCTAGCTTCGTGCTTGTTCGGGGGCCTCACAAACACTTGGCCGAGGGTGGCAAAACAAGACCGAATTGCGATATCAAAATGATATCTAATGTTTACTGAAGCCAGGCCAGTTCACGGTGATAACACTTCCCTTAACCTAGACACTGTACTTTCATTGATGCGTCCTAGAATGACATTTGCTTTTTTAGCTGCCACATCACATGGCTGACTCATATTCAGCTTGTGTTCTACTAAGATTACATTGCCTTTACATTTATTGTGGTCAAGCCAGGTGTTAGCCATCTCATATCTGTGCATTTCATTTTTTTCTGCCTTCCATTTCTCCCTATTGAAATTCATTTTGTGAGTTTTGTCCCAGCTCTCTAATTTGTTACGGTCATATTGAATTCTGATCCTGTCCTCTGGGACAACTGCCCCTTCTAAGTTTGTGTCATCTGCAAATTTGACAAGAATATCCTCTGTTACATCATTCAAGTCATTTATACAAATGTTAGCATTTCACTATCTTCTCCTCACAGTGGCCCTAATTTTTCCTTATTCTTCCTTTTGCTATGGACGTAACCAAAGAAGCCCTTTTTATTATGCGTCATGAACTCCTTTCTCTTTTAGCTCATCCAGTATTTCCTTAAGTTTATTGCCTAGAATGTGTATCTGACTATGGTCCCTTCTCTGCTGGGTAACAAACTCCAAGAGAACATGGTCACTTCCACCTTAAGGAACCCACTACTTCCTCCTCATTAACCAGGTCATCATTGTTGGCTAGGATCAGATCTAAAATAGCTATTCCCCTTTTTGCCTCTTTACCCTTCTAGACAATGAAACTGTCTGCAAGGCAAGTGAGGAATTTGTTGGACCTGATACTCTTGGCACAGTCTGATTTCCAACAAATATTAGGGAAGTTGAAATCTCCCATTAGTGCTATATCTCTCCTGAGTGTTTGGCTGTCTGTTCCAGGAAGGTGTCATCCAAGTTGTCAGTCTGGCTTTGGGGGTCTGTGGTAGACCACCAGAATGACATCACTGTTTCTCTCTCCCTTAATTTTTACCCAGATGCTCTCAATCTGGTTTCCTGGAGTTAAGTCATGGAATTTGTGGCATTCGTATGTGGAATGCACATTAGATAAGTGTTAAACCACATATTCCTAATATGTGCTAGTATATACTCTGTTTGTGGCTTTGAAGCAGTGGATGGAAATCTCATTTCAGAAGTCTCTCTGGGAGTTTGGCACTGCTTTCTGAAACTTGCTTAGTTTGCAAAGCAACATTAGTTCTAAAACTAGGCAGGAAATACATGAGTCAAAGTGAAAGATTGTAAGTATCTTGTTGCATGGTTCCTGTGATGAAATGTGGGCAAATGGCAGCCCTCAATATCAACCCTCAAGAGCTTGTTCTTCACCTTATCCGTGGCCACTGTTAGCAATGATGAGGAAGGTTGAGAGTTACAGTCCAAAAATATCTGGAAAGCTTCTCTTTGCTCACCCATACCACAGATCATATTTAACTATAAAAGAAGTGTTGTTTTATAGTCTGCATGAATCTAAAATGATACTAATAATTCTGCTCTTGTGATCCTTCAGCGTGGTGTTACTTGCAGACCAAGTGGTGAGTGTAGGGCTTTTTGTCTAACAAGAGTGAGCACAAGCCCCATTTTGATGGAACAAGTAAGGTCACGGCATTGTTGGATATGGCTGAAGATTGGTTACAGCACGGGGCTGAATGTAGGCTTTGCTCAACCTGGCTGCTGGATGATGATGATCCATTCACCCAGACGACCTGTTGGGTTGCATTGGAATGACAGATTTAGGAATCCACTTGGTTAGAAACCACTGTGTGGCTCTCCTTCAACCTGGGAGTGAAGCAGAGCCATATAATCCCAAACAGGGTGTGACTTTAAGCTCTCTTGAGGAAACCCCTCTCCATATTGGGTATGATGGGTGGATGAGTCCCATCTAGCCTCAGACTGGATCTGACCTGCATGCTCAAATTGCCCAAAGTTGTGAAAATCGATATTAACAATATATGCCTCCAGTGAAATACTTGTGCATACAAAACCCCGAAACACTAAGCAATGATGATCAAAACTGACTGTGGGGGCTGGGAGTGGATCTGAGTAAGCCTTCTGAGCCTTTGCCTTTTGCCAGCTAACCAGGCTGTTTTTGATTGGCTGACATTCCTGTTCTGTACCAGAGCCCAGGAAGACCGCGTGGGCTTCTGGGAAAGGGAAACAGCACCAGAGTTGGGAACATGGCACCCATCCTTGCTTTCTGCACAGCTGCAATCTGCAAATTGGCATTTCTGGTGAGTCAGGAAACAACCATGTTGTGACTCTTGCAATGGTACACCATTAGCAATGTGTATTTGCAAGGTATACATAATGTACATACATTTGAGAAACACAGATCAGTTGGGTTTCCCAGATACATATATATGTGTGTGTCTTAAATGCCCATGCACTGATACTTCAGGGTACTCATGCACAGTACATTGGTGTAGCATGATCATGTCTTATGACAAAGAGATCCTGTCTTATGACAATAGGAACTGTTGTGATGGGCCTTTCCATATGATTTCCATGTATTTTATTGTCTCATAGTTGGAAGAGTGGGAGAAAAGGTAGAAATTCCTAAGCTTATAAAATGTATCTATATTTTGCCACTGATACATATGAAGAATAACAGGTTATGATTAGTTCCTCTAGAAATCTTACTGGATAGCATATTGGGTACAAATTTGAACTGGTAATGCTCAAGGGAGGCAAATTTATCAATGAAAGCTTTAATCAGTTAATTAAGGAGAACCAATTTTAATTGGTGAAGTTGTGAATTAAGGATACTAACTCCCAACTATTGGTTTTGATGTATTACTGTGCTGGTGGGGTGGGGAAGAGAGTAAAAGGAAATATGATTTTTCATTTGAAAGAGCATCTTCAGCATTGTTTTAAATCAAATATGTAAACTGCAGCATCCTTCAACATCTCCAAAGCCACTATTACTAACTCAAAAAACAATATGCTATTCAAGCCATTCCTGATTTGTTTCACCACTTGCCCTGATGAGAAGAGCCAAGAGGGATCAGCAAGTGTGCTGTATATACCGGTATGAAGCTTGTTTACAGTAAGCTTATTATTCCATGTGGACACAACCAGCATCTAGAGAAATTACTAGGAAATCCCTCTTGTAAAAATAGAAGAGTATTAACTGGTCAAATGGAGGTTTATAGGTAGGAGTTTCAATCCCCTGTAGTTCTTGAGATTGGTATAGTTTATTTCTGTATAAACTTCTATTCTTATGTGTGTGTTTTTTACCTAGGAGCAGGCATGTACTCAGTATAGCTCTGCGGCTGAAATAGTGTTAAACACCAGAGAGCTGAAAGAATATGATTCAGTTCAGCTAAAATGGAAAATTATAGTTTATAATTACAAGCATGAATAACCATCAAACCTAAGGCTTGCCCATTTTCATTTACTTTCCTTTGTGCTTGTTTTGTTAGCAGTAAAACTAGGATTCCATCATTTGTAAATCCTATTTTGTGCTCATAAGGGCAACCTTGTCATTTTTGTGTCTAAACAGAATCTTGGCTCCTTTGAGCTTCCTTACAAAAAATGTTACATCAATACCCCATCATTATCTTCTCATCTGCACAGGAGGGAGATCGTAATATTATTTTCCTTTGTGTATTTTAGGTGGTGGTTCCATATGTTTAGTTGTATTCCTGTTCTAACACTAGTGCTAGATTAGTGTCCCAGTTCAACAGATCCTTGTTATCTCACAGGAAGCTGCGTAGATGCAGTTCTCTGCAAGGATCTCTGGATTCCTGTGTGGACTAGATATCCAATGGAGGTGGACGGGTTTGAGAATGGAATGCAAGAAAAATGACATATAGTTCATTTCAGCAAACATTCCACTGATTAGGTGGTGATAATCTGATTTGAGGGCTAGGACTTGCTCACTTCTCATCTCAGGCATGCAAACCTATCTTGTAAGATATAAAGTGAAAAAACCTAGAGATGGAATTTTATTGTAAAATATACTTGCATTTTATTTGGAACAACTAGACTTGCAAAAAGACAGTGATTCTGTGAACTTGATTCATAGTGATTTAATTCCCTCTGTGTATCCTTTGGTTCAGAACAAACAACCAGTACAATATGGCAAGTGTGTGTTTCTTTAAAGAAATGACTGTCATGCTTAGGAATGAGGATTGTGGAGCAATTTACAGGAAAAGAGAGTGGAAAATGTAAAGAAGTTGCTTTATTATTTGTGTAATTCTTGAAGATTTAATTAGTTGCTGTAGTACTCACCCAAATACTTCAGAGTGCCCACTTCTGTGGAAAAGAATATTCTGTCTAGGAAAATCCTTTTATATTTTTTCAGTGGCATTTGTTGAGAAGATTAAAGACAACTGAGAAAACTTTAGAAAGGAACCAGTTTTAAACAGAGAAGGACACTGCACTGTCTGCACTCTATTGAAAATATGGTTACTCATCTCTGATAAAACTGGCATACACTGTAGTTTTTCATGTTCTAAGTGATTCATCTAATGCATGCATGACAACATGTGGCCTTCTGGATGCTGTTGTACTGAATCTGCATCACCTGCCATCATTTGCTATGCTGTTTAGGTGCAGAGTTGCCTGGTGAAGTAAGGGACATTGTTTGAGTCCCTTTAACAGTTATGTAGAAGAGGGGATTTCAGCAGAAGTTGTTTGTTACGCTAGTTTCTCCCGTTGAAATTCCCTCTTCTACACCACCATTGAAGGCACAGGAGCCCTGTCTGTTATTTTATCCCACTTGTGCCTGATGGGGTTTGCAGCCTACCTGCATCTGAATAGGTAACAGTTACCCAACTTTGATCCAGCACAGCAAAACTCAGACATGAATATTCTGACCATGTATCTAACTATTTATTAACATGACTTTGGTAGTCACAGGGAATTTCTCATTCTCTCTTTATTGGTGATATCAAGATGTACAGATGGGATGGTTTCCTCCATTGCAGTGAATGGGAAAGTATCTTTGTTGTGATGCTCCATATGTGCAATCAGAATGCCTTGATTGTGGGGCACTTAAAAACTACAAACAAGAAGCTACATCATGGTTACTCAGGATAAAAGCATGTGGAAACTGCCTCATATGGGGATCTGGGTAGGTGCATCCACTTACCATGTAGTTACTCAGTTCTCTCCTCCCATGTATTAGAACCATAAAGTATGAAGGATGGAAAAATATGGAAAAGTTTGTTTTCAAGTGGTGACTGAATATTGTAAACAGTTTCAGAAGCTGAATTTTCCAGTCGTCATGTCTAATGATTCTTAGAGAAGACAAGATCCAACCTATAATGTTGCTATCCCGGTCCAAGTGCTGTGGCTGAAGAGTTAACCAGCGATTATCAAATGACAAAACATGTTGCTCTTACTTTCCATGCTTTGGTTTAGGAGTTCAATAGCCTGGAATATTCTATTTCTACTCATACTTACTTGTTAGTAGTCTTTCGCTGACTAAAATTTTGCAGGAAAGACAGATTGCCCAGTCTGCATATCCTGTGCCTTTGTTAGCTCTGACACAGGCATGAGAAAGTTATGGTCTTCCAGATATATTTGGCTTATAACTCCCATCAGCCCTAGCCAGCACAGACGCTGTAAAGGAATTATGGGAGTTGTAATCAAACACCTGGTGGGTTGTACTTTCCCCATTCCTGTTGGGAATGGCCTTCTGTAACTACATGCAAGTATTGATTTGGTAGTTCCTACAGTCTCCAAAGACAAAGTTTCCATATACATGGGAAAAAAATAATTGCATAACTGCCCTAGATTTTCCCTGGATATGTAGGTGGTGAAATGGAAGCATATTTTCCGTCTTTCTGAGTTCATATTAAAATATCTAAAATGGGCACAGAAATATTTTTTAGAAGTATTAGGCCACTGGCTGCTGTATGTGTGGTCAATTTAGGGTGAGAGGGTGCAGTCCGGAGCAAATGGGAAGAGGTGGAATAAATTAGTACCCCGATGTGCTGTCATAAAAATACCTGGAATAGTTGATGTTCTTCCTTTCCACCCGCCCTACTCTTTTTCTTGGATTGTTGTTCCACTCTATTCTTGGGTTTTCATTTAAGCTGCTTTCCCCCCAACATTGTTAATACTAAGTTCACAATTCCTTTGGAAAGAAATACAGTATGAACCTGTGATATTTCCATTGACGCATGAGAATAGCATGAGTAACAATTGGAACTTAGAAGAATTACCTTTTTATTTTTGTTATTACTGTGCTCATTGGAGTATTATGTGTGTTATGGTCCAAAAATTAACATTCCCAAGCTCTGGTAGTGATTGTCATCTTGCTGTTCTGGAAAACATGAAAATTTTTTCATTCCGCTAACTTTTCCCAAACATTACTTTTAACTATCAATTATTAGCTAGTTTTCAGAAATGCCTTATCGTTAAAATAAAACATAGACCTCTATGTATCAAGTAAAAAAATGACGCTAAATGCTGGAAGTATCTGATAATTCTACTTAAATCCTGGATTTTTTCTTTCCTTTGATAGCCTAGCATTCTTGTAGACTTTCAAAATATATATATACATATATAAATATAGTTGTTTCGACAGAATGCACTGCAAACAAACAGCTGCTTTTCTCAAAATGAGAACAACTTCCTTCCCCCTCGCATACCAATCATTTTGAATCTCTGTGTGATTTTTTTTCTTGCTTCTTCAGTCTTCTTTCAGTCTTCTCTTTTAGTTAGCTGTATGTGCTTGCTTTTGTGTATAGGGCATCAGCAATTTCCAAAGCCCCCAAGAGTAACTTTTCTAAGTTCTGATCTGTATGTACTATTTGAACACCATTTCATAACATAGGACTTGAGATTCTGTGAACCTTAAGGTTAGAAATAATTTTAGTGCATTTCTGAGTATGTTACAGAAGAAAGATAAAGAACCCACCTCTGGAACTACTTTGCCTCTGGCTTGTCTGACTTCATTGTGCCTTACAATGATTCAGGAAAACAGTCCTTAAGTTCTTGCTCTGATTTTTGCTTTCACATACAACAAAAGTTGAAAATTGCTAACGGTTTGCAAAAATGGTTGACTGACAGAGTTGGAAAGTGGGCAAAAGAGAATTTCTCTTTTTCTGTCACAGTGCCAGAACTTGAGGTCATCCAGTTAAGCTGAACTGTGGGAGATTAAGGACAGATAAAAAGTATTTCAGACAGCACAAGGTGTCGTCCTTCATGATGTATATTAATGTGTATTCATGATTTGTCTTCTCAGTGGCTAACCTATCTACTACATCCAGGTTCAGAATAGCAGTTGCTTGGGGACAATGCAGTCCTGTCATTCTGTGCCTCCTGTGGGCATCTGGTTGGCCGCTGAAGGATATAGAGTGCTGGGCAACCTCATGTTTCTGCTGTTATGTGTTTAAATCCTAAGTTTTTTGAGATGAACTGATAACATAAAAGTTTGACAATTGAGAGGAGCAAGGATAATGAGAGTTGTGTCTAGCCAAAGGCAGTTTGAACATATTCAGATACTGTGGGAATCCATATTCATATGATAGTTGATTGGATTTAAATTGTATTTACTCACATTCACATTATCCTTGTCCCTTTATGTAGCCAAATTTTAGGCTGTCAAATTACCATCTACAAAGTGGTGATTTTACCACAGTAACGTAAGCACTGAGAGCCAGCATGGTGTAGTGATTAGACTATCAGATGGTGACCCTGGATACCAATTTCTTGCTTGGCAATAGAAACTCACTGGGCTCGTCACACACTCCCAGGCCCCGGAAAATCTCGCGATAGGTTGACCCTAGGGTCGCCATAAGTCAGAAATGATGTGAAGCCACACAACAACAGCAACGTAAGCACATGATAAATTGTTCCTCCATGTTGTTGTTCCAGAGTAATAATTATGGGAATAGTATGATTTTCTCATCCCCTATGAAGAACGATTCATAGGCCCAGTTCACCAAGTAATTACATTATTGTGGTAATTCACTTGATGAATGGCTATCTGTATTCCTGATACTTTAAGAATGTTTAAGCTCTGAATGGTTTGCTCTTGTTATTCTTTTACATCTTCATTGTCAGACATTGAGCTATCAGCTCTTTGGGTTGGCTTACGCTTTAAAATGAAGGACACAACTCAAAAGTCCTAGAGCTGCATGAGTCCCTCGCCAACTACGGCCCTCTCTCCACCTGATCTACATTCCACTGATCAGACAGACAGGAAAGAAAATAGCGTGGCTCTGATGCTACTTTTTATGGTGTCATACGGTACCTAACACTATAAAAAGAAGAATTGAGTATGGTACACTAATGGCTATATGGTTGGTTATATTAAAAAAGTACTAGTGTTATGTCCCCTGTTTCCATAGCTCAGAAGTGAATGCTGGTCCTTACGTAGACAAAATAGCAGAAGCCACATAGAAAATGGTATCAACAGACTCTGGGGATGCCCAAGGTTGAAATCATAATAATGAAATCATTTGCAACCTCTCTTTCAAAGGGACATCCAAATACAGCCCAAGTAGGGTTGAATGTGCTCAGTAGCCATGAAATGCTCTTCAGTTTGGAATGAGAAAACTGGGCAGAAAGGGACTGGAATGAAGTATTCTTTCTCATTTGTTCAATTAAAGGCATTGGCATTTGTTATTCTACAACTTACTCCTGGAAGCTTTGTTCCCCGCTGTAACTGGATTTGTGATTGGTTCCTCTGAAAGTCATGTTAGATACTTGGAAAATCTAATTCTTTGTAAATACTGCTTAATTTTTACCAGAGTTAAAGTCAATCGTTTGCCCTCTGCTCTTTGGATGGCTGATTTAAGGGTATCTCTGTACTTGTGGAGAAGCGATATAGAAACTTTAGCTCATGTCTTTTTTTATTTATATTTTGTACTAATATGACTGAATTAGATTGGTAACTCCTGTTCTTCCACAGTTTCCAGTGGTTTCTTTTGGATGGTATTTGGTCTATTTATTGGCAGTTATGAACACATCAACAATCACTAGATTTCTCTTTCTGGCTCTAAAGACACAGAAGGGAATTTCCCTCATTTAAACCTGCTCCGCCTCGCTGTTGCTTTAAATCTTAGCCTGGGCAGTCAACTTACTCATTTTTAAGGTCTAAAATTCAAGATTTTGTGTTGCATGTCTCTTTAAAAATGTTCACAGTATTTGAGATATCCTTTTTTTTTGTGCATTTTATATCCTATTCTAGTGTAACCTTACGCTGTTTTATTTTTTTAAAAAATGTTTGTTTGGTTTTGGTTTTGTTTGGCTCTATGACCACATAATCGAAACTGATCACTTGATTGAATAGAATATTGTAAAGGAGGGCATGGCTGACTGGCTGGAGAAGTGAACCAGAGCTTTCCGTATTGCATTGTTGCAGTTTTTACTGACTCCTCTGATTCATAACATGGCAAAAGACTAGTTGGGTAGTCTTTTTTTAGTTTAGTTTTTTTAGTTTTTAGTTTATTTTTACTGAATTTTATTAAACACTTTCAAAAACACACAAACCAAACAAACAACAGGAAAAAACAAAAAAAAAAGAGTGAAGATAGTTAATAATAATAACAAATAATCCCAGCTTTCCTAGCACAGATTATATATAACTATATAGCATAACTTCTCTAATTATAGAAATCATTCAAATAGTTTAGCTGTTCATTTTTCCAAATATACTAATGATCAAAACCTACAGTTAACATATTTTTCTTGCCATCAAAGGTTCCTATCAAGAGTTCTCAATTATTCCAAAATGTCACTGATGATTTTTCTCTTATCAGTGGTGTTAATTTGTCCATTTTTGCTAAGTCTGTTAGTTTTATCAGCCAATCCTCTTTCACTGGAATTATGAAATACAATCTTTCCGCAGTGGCCATGTAACATAGTGTCATGTTATACTTCTTCTCCAGTTGATCATCTACCAGTCCCAACAAATATAGTTCAGGTTTCAAATGAGCACTTACATTTAGAATTCTATGCACCGTACAATATATATGATTCCAATTTTTTTTTGCCTTTTCACAACTCCTCAACATATGATAAAAAGATGACATTTGTTGCTCACACACATTAGAAGCCTCTTAGTTGGATAGTCATAACGTTATGTTTTATTTTAAATTTTTGAACAGTGAATTTCCTAAGGCTTTTTGACATACCCAGATAAAATCATCCAAATATGTTTGCCAGAGCACTCACAATAAAATGCAGTACCATGATTAAAATACAACAAAATTAAGATGACTTTCCTTTCTAGCAGGTGAAAAATGAGACCAGTTAGCAGCTTAGATGTATATGAAACTTGTTTTGCAGATTGTGCCTTATAAATGCCAGACTGGTTGGCATATTAGTTATTCATTCCATTGCAAACACCATTTTTAAACTGAAATAAGCCTGTATGATTGACTGTGGAAAAATCCAATGTTTCTCTTTTTCTTCTTTTTGGCAGAACCAGCTCCTTGCAAAGGGCCTGCTGTTCATAGAGGAAAAGGTTAAGCTTTCTGAAGGCAAGTGGAGAAAAAATGCTTTGGAGTAGGGTTTTGGGCTCACAGAAAGCTGACTGACTCATCTTCTGAGGTTTGGGCTGCTGAAATGAATTTGTGGAAGAAAACAGCACCTGAATCACATGGCTGGATAGTTGAAGAAATAGTTACGTGCAAGAAAGATGAGTGCATCTTGATAAGAGTAGAAGTGACTTTCCTTACTCAAACAAGCTCAATAAATTTTATCAAGTGGTAGTTTATATACTATTTAAAAATCTATTTAATCCACATTTAAACCACCCATTAACCAAAGCTCTCTCTTGTGAGTATACAATCCGTTGCAAGTATCAAATATTTTAACATCAAGCAATAATACCGCCGTACATTGACTGAAGGAGCAGACTGTGGGCTTTATCACACAAGGCAGGTAAATTGCACTTATAGCGGGATAATGGCATCTTTGCTTGGACTGATCCTCTTCTGTTGTTTTCCTGGTAGGAAACCATTTGGAAAGCATTTCTTTTACAAATGAGGTCATTACTGGGGGAAGAACAGAAGAGAAACAATGCCAATTGGTAAGTCCCCGCCAAACACACTACTGTCCTGCTGTAAGTGTGATTTACCTGTCTCATGTGATAAATCCACAAAAAACTCACAAGCACAGGGTAAAAAGTTTTAGCACCAAATTAAAACCACAGCATGGTATAAGTTCAAAAGTATAAAAATGCTAAAACTGTTCTTAATCAACAAACTTGACAATCTATTTTTCATGAACATGAACTACTTGTCATGAGCAATAATGCCTATTGTCGTGAGCATAATTTCATGACTCCACGGTGTCCCTGGAATTTTGATCAGAGATCGGTAGAAATGTGAAATCCTCCTCTCTGCTTGGTAGAACAATGAGAAGAATTAGTTTCTAGGTATGTACATTATGGGAGAAGTTATTGTTTTAGTAAATATTGTTAATATTAATCTATCGACAACAAGATGGTTGACCAATTCACATGCATTTGTGTTCCATACTTGACCTGGTGGCCAAATCAAGACTTGCACAACAGTTAATCAAGGGAAGTTTTTAGCAATTCTTGATATTTCTATAGGCTATAAGCATGGCTTATTTTTGTGGAAACCTAAATGTAGGACATTTTGTGTTGAACCATAGTTCTTTCCCCAGAATCTTTTAGCGTTCTACAAAATTAACAGAACTGCTTCTCAGTTGGTAATCAAGGTATTAACTTGAAAGGGAAGGAAGCAAAGCATCACAATGCATGGTTAGTCTGCGCTTTATATGTAGATTTCATTACAACTGAATATATTACAATAATCAGCATTTCGGTTACACTGAAAAGTTTGGAAACACATGGGCAGCAGTACAAAGTCAAACCCAGAAAAGCCCACACAGGCTTCCATGGGTTGTGGGATGTGGCTTTGTTTCAACCAGACATGCAAATACGTGTCGGTAGCCCATGAAGGGGTTTTGTTGCCTGTCTGTCTTCCTGATAGTTACTCACTGATGGCCAAAAGCAATCTGTCTGTTTCTGCAGCATAAAACCTCCCCATCTGGTCACCAGAAAACCATTATGACTTATTATAAATGAGTTGCAGTTATGGCTCTGCTTTATCATCATGTATGGCTCTGTCTTACTGTTTCCGGTTACTCTGATCCAACTCATCCCCAAACCTGCAAACACATAGGAAAGAAAGTAAACCCACCTATACCTTTTTTAAACAGATATATGCTGTAATTGTTTTTGTGCACTTTGAAATAATTAAAGTAAACTTCACCCTCCCCTTAGCTAAAAATCAGATGGTTGATTTGGGATTATGCAACTCATTTAGGGTTTGACAAACTCCATTATGTTTAAAGTTCAGTTCCTGAACTTCGTTCCAGCTAGAATTAACTTGCAGACTTGCTTCAAGAGTGTGTTTCTCAACATATGTTTAATTTTGGAAGCAGTAAAATTATGTTGAAAATCAATGGGACATAGGTTGTTAAGGCTACAGTTCTGAGTATACTTACTTAGAAGCAAGCCCAGATATGAAGAAAAGGATCTAGTGGCAGTAGGACAATATTCAGAACTACAGTAAATTTGAGACCCACAATGAAAGTTAATACATCCTTTTGGTACATATAGGCCTGTGTGCCAGTATGACTCTCTGGTCTTATGTAGAACACAGAGCAGTTGGAAACTGATGGTTCCAGGTTGGAAATAAAAGTTCATTCTGGCAGCTTCCTAGTGGTGAGCTTCTGAATCATTCAACTTTATGTGGAAATTCAAATCGTGCCAGCTTGTGGCTGCTGAAGCTAATTTTAGGAGAAATTATTCTTCTGTTTCATGGTTACAGCAAAGATCATTGAAATTCCATTTTGGGCATGTGAGCTGAAACTGTTTGCAAACTTGGTGACCAAAAGAGTTATGAAATCTAAAGGGGAGGCTGCTTGGTTCAATGGATTGTGGGGTGTTTGATCTTGCTTGTGTGAGATATTCTGCCCCCACTTTTGATTTCATGGAACATACCATACAAATGGTAAAATAGTTCTGTGGAAGGATGAATTTCTGTAGGTGAATCCCCAAATGTATTCCTCAGTGCCTCAGGTACATGAGGTACTCTACCAGAATATAGATGGGGATGCAGAGTCATGTACAAACGAAGGGCAGATACTCAGCATTGGCACTAAAATATTCCTTACAGTATACATTTGGATTTACACCCAGTGTTCAAATATACATGCCCAGATGTTCTCAGCTGAGTCAATGTCATAGAGTCTATACTAGAGTCTGCGTAAGTTCCTTCCAGCCACAATACAGAGTTGAAAACTAACTTCTTAAACAACTCCATGGGTAGACTGCATATTAAGAGGGGAGACAAAAACTTGCCCAGCTTTTGGCAACTAATCCAGCTGTGACCTTATAGGGGTGGAGGTGTCTTGGTGACAGCTACTAATACTGTGGCAGTCTCCAGAGCGTTGGCATAAAGCTGAGACAGTTCAGACAGTTGCAGCATGTTATATGTCAAGATGTTTTTAAGAATTGCATTGAAAGTACAATCAGTCCAGAATAGAATTGCAAAATAATTAACTGGGACATGGCTGTTGGACCATATTATACCTATGCTTCATCAACTAACTATACTGGCTGAGTTTATTTCCAGTTCCAATTAAAAGTGTTGATTTTAACCTTCCGATGGCTTGGGATCAGATTATCTGAAAGACTGCCTTCTTTCATATATACCAACCTTATGGTTTGCAGATACCTTGTTCTGAGTGCCCCATGACAACCAGTGAAATGAGACAGGCAGCTATGAGGGGGAGAGACAGTTTTGTAGCAGCCTCCTCAGAGGGATTTGCTTGATGCCATCTTTTTTTTTCACCCAAGTTCACCGTCTCAGTCTCTGTAAAAATTTTGTTGGATTTATCTCAGGGGCTGCTGTATTTTTCAGCTATGCTTTGTTTAATATTACAGTTTTGTGTTTCATTTAGATTGGTTTTATAATTATTTGTTTTAAGCCTCCTGGAAAACGTAGCATCCAAAAGTTGTAAACAAATAAATGGGTTTCATGCCAGGGAATTTGGATTTCCCAAGTTTATATTGTAGAAATAGGTTTATGTTAGCTATTCTAAACTTTTAGAGGAAAGGATAGGCTATAAATTGATGTATAAGTAATGCATAAATATAGTTCTTCAGCTGTGTTTCTTTTCTCAATGGTACAAGCAGTAAATTTAGCGATGCTGTGACAAGATCTAGTGCAACATTTTTTCCATGGTGGAAATTCATTGATACCTAAGTCCTCACTTGAGCACTAAAGATGAAGAACAGGTGTGGTCTTGCACTAACACGAAATCTCTAGAGACCCCATCACTTCAGTCCTTGATGTTCCCACACTGATCAGGGAATTCTGATGCGAAGTTCTACAGGTGTCCCCCACTTTTTGATGACTGTTTTTTTTTATGTTCCTCTCTTTCAACCATTGTAAATTGTAGATATGTATCATTCTTTCAACCCAGGTCTGCACTTTCATTAGTTCTTCTCCTCTTGCCTTCTTCCTATAGGGAACATGAGGAAATTATGGAGGCTCACTTGGAACTGACAAAAGACTAGGTTTTGCCTTTTCTACCAATTCCACTTTCTAACAGCTCTTTGGTCTCTAATTTGTTAGATAAGTAGGGGATGTCTATACTTGGATTTGCTTGCACTGAAAGTACAAGGCTCCTCATGATCAGCACTTTTGAGGAAGTGTGAAGTGTGCACTTCAGATCTTCCTCCTCAGCACAGGAATGTTGGGAATTAAGTGGGTGGGAAGGAGGTGGGTGTGGCCCCTTATAGGCATTCACTGTCTGTGAATTCTTCCCCTGATACTAAACATTGCACATGTATAGTTCGTCTCATGATGGTTTACTGTATAAGCCAGAGAGCACAAGGTTTGAAGCAGAGCTTGAAAAATTTACTACAGTTCTCAGAATCTCCCTGGGCAGCATGGTTTCTGGCCCCCAAAAAGTAACCTTTCCAAGCTCTGGACTGATCTCCTTGTGATGGTGATAAAAACTTGTTACGTTCCAAGGGTATTGAGGGATTCTACAACTAGAAGGCATAAAGATCTATGGGACTTACAAATTATGAAATACGCTTGCCTTATGATGGTATTGCAGTTTTCAGTGTTTAAACATCTGGATAATCTTGAATTAATGCTATTCTTTCGAATCCTCTCTCTCAGAGAGTGCTAATATTTTTAGTTAAAGGTTAACAAGTTTAGCATGATTCGTGACAGTTGGGTTTCTTTGCTGAGGAGATGCATAATCTCCCCCATGGCATTTTACCATGAGAATAAATCATGTAATTTTATGTAGTTTTTTTATATGACCTCAAGCTGTGGCAGTTCAGCAGACTCATTATTTCTGGACAGAAATAACATTTTAACATTAAATAACATTAAAACCAACATTTTATCTTTTTTATTTCTGAGGGTGAGCAAATATAAATTGCAATAGTTGCCAAATCTTGTCACCATTTCAAGTGCCATATTATTTTGATAGGGGAAAACTTAGTAATAACAGACATCTATGAGCACAGTAGTGGCCTAATCCCTAAAAATGTCTCCCCTCCCTGCTTCTCTTTCTTTGCTTTAGGAGAGAATCGCATCCATGTACTATCTGAAATCTGGGATCACTTCTTCACAGAGACTCTTCCAACACTTCAGGCAATATTTTATCCTGTTCAGGTAAGTCTAGTTAAGTCTCAAGCTTACCAGGAGAAGAATAATGTTAAAGCTAAACACAAGGTAAAAACTTTTGCAGCTTACCACAAGCTGTTGAGAAGCTCAGGACCTTAAACCTTCAAAATAAAAATATTCAAAATGTGAAAGTACAAATTTCACTAGATCTGTTTCTTGAACTCTACTTTTTTTTTTTGGTCAGCAAACCTGGGTAAGGCTGTGTGAAGATTTAAACAACAAAGAGTCTTTTAGCACATGAAACTAAAAAAGGTAGCCTTATTCACACATTTACTTCAATATGTATAGGCTCTAGAGTAGTGGGATTTTTTTTTCAGAAGGGTAGGGGCTGCATACTCATCCTTCAGGACCTAAAAGTGCTGCAAGTGACCCTTTTGTTATCTTTTTGAAAATAAACATCACCCATAATCACCCAGGGATTGAGTTGGGAGATTCCACCATGTTTTCAGGCCCCCTCGAAATATTTTAGATTCTTGGGATCATTTTCTCTAAACTGTACTTGAAGTCACTGGCTGACAACAGCTGGCATGAAAAAGATACTCTCTATATCCCTTAGAGAAAATACTGGGGATGTTCACGGTATACTAGGGACACTGACGACTACAAGCAGCCTGTGGGGCATACTTTAACCATCCCTAAAGTAGAGAGATAGGGCCATGTTGATACAGCAGGATTCTTGACTGTGTGAACCATTTTACTTACGTTCAAGTAAACACAAGCAGAGTGCTTCTGCTCAACATGTAATGATTTGGATATAAAGAGAGTACAGGGACATAGGGTCAGTGTGCATGGCTCCATTTATTGAAACAGACATATGGGATCTGTGCAGTTGAAACTCATCTTGCAACTGAATCTCTCACTCTGTGTTACAAACGGTACCATTCATATATATGTACGTAGGTGGAGATGGAACAACATTTAACAGGACACATTTTTCAAGCATATTTTGTGATGTATTTAAGTGGTGCACATCTACTTCTTGCAAAGTGGGGTGCTCTGGCCACAGTTAACAATACCCACCATACACTGCTGCAATTGGTGTTATCTGAATCTGTGTGTAATATATCTTGTCAAGTGAAAATAACAACAACAAAACCACATGCCATGACAAAAGTGTTCTCTTGTAGCAATATGATGCCTTAACAAAATGCTGATCAAAACCCTAGGTCTTGAATCACTGTTGACCCCAACCTGTTGGTTGTCAGTCAGGGAAAGACAGAAACAAACAACAACAACAAAAACAAACAGTTGTAGTAGTCTGTGGATATTGGTGTTGTTATTGTTATTAAATTCATTTGTATTCTGTCTTTTACACAATATTGGAACCCAAGGGAGCTTACAAAGTTAAAAACAATTAAAAAACAGATTCAGGTACAGTTACCCGTGCCTGGTCTTTGGCATTTTAGGGAAGAGAATTGCTGATCCCACACATCACTTAGCCTGGGAAGCACTGCCTTAAGAAATAAAAATGGCAATCACACTAGGATTTAAACTAGAGCAGAGGAAGGAGTACCTGTTTATTTTCAGACTGTTTTGTAGAGAATTGGCATTATTTCTACATCAAATTTTTATTAAGATTGATAACAGTTGGAGTAGATGTGTTTGGCAAGAGTTAAAATTTCATTCAACCTTTCTGATTTTAGGAATGTATCCTCCTTAATGAGTTGAGGAATAAGCAAATGAAAGTGTATGTTGGCCTCTCACTTTGTTGGCATCAGTAAAGAACTAGCAATTCTAAATATTCTTTGCTGGCTGGACCTAAGAATTTTAACTGCTGAGTAACTTTTATATAGACATTTTAAAGAAAAAACTATATTCATCCTGTTACTTTCAGAGAAGATGAACAATTTCTAATAAATTTTCTGTGTTCATTATACCAATATTTGTTTCTTTCTCTTGAGGACAGCAGATTTTTCCCCCTGCAAATGTTTAAACAACCTCAGTTAGAAACAGCTTCCCTGAGAACCAAGGAAATATTGTCTGGGCCGGAGAAGTTACTGTCAGTACAAACTGCAGGCAGAATTAAATTTCTTCCCTTTACTTTGGTACCTGCCTGTGGCAATCTAGTATTGGCTGGCTTATATTGTTTTTTCCTGTCTAGGTCCAAAATGTCAATAGGTAACATTCACTATCTTTCTCTCTCACTTTTGCCAAGCCAGTGTTTTGCAAAAGACCTAGGAAATTTATCTGTTACATTTCTATCTCAGCTTTCAAAAGCAAAGAAATAAAGCAAAAAGCCACACAGGGTTTCTGTGTTAAAATAACAGTGTTAGAAACCAAGTCTGGTTTTTAAAAAATAATTTAAAAGGTTATTTAAAGACGGTGGCCATTTCTGCACTAGCCTGTTATAGCATGATGATTCCACTTTCAACATCCTCTGGAATCCTGGGGTTTGCAGTTTCGGGAGGGGCCAGCCGGATTCCAGAGGATGTTGAAAGTGGAATCATCGCACTATAACAGGCTAGTGCAGAAAGGGCCACCAATGTGCCAGGGGTTTAAAATATTGTGTTCATTGGTAGAGGATTTGCAATAAGGAAAAACAATTTCACATTTTTGTTTCAATTTAACAAGGCCATTACTTACCTAAAAATAATCATAATGTATGCTGAGGCTTGACTAATTTTTACAGTATTTTTCTAATTGAAGATATTGCTCGGGTCGGTTTTCAGTCAACGAGCATGGAACAGGAGCTCAGGTGTGTGGCCTGGCAAGATACGCAAGGAATAGGTGGTCTGGTTTGCAGACTGCCTGTGGATTCTTTTAAAAGTAGCAATATGTACATTTAATGAAATGAATTGAAAATGTTCACTACTGATGTTGACAATTAACTGTTAGTAGTGTCAGTGATTAAAGAAATTAAAGAAATTTATTTTGAGCTCTGGGAAATGCTTGCTTACTGTAGAAACACTAACTTCCCATAATGTGTGTTTCTCTCTCTTTCTTTCCTGTACCCTCTCCTAAACTTGCAGCAGATGATAGCAGGTATGTGTGGGAATGCAGACAGGTGAATTTGCCCCATTTGAGAAGACTTTAGTCTCTCTCTTGGTCATAAAATCACACCCTAATCCTAAATACTTTACTACAGACTTGAGGTGATTTTGTTTGGATTTCACTGGAATGTGCTCCATACAATGTATTTAGAAGTAGAGTGTGAATCTGGTAAGAAAGTAAGGCTGCCATAATGAGGATATTATCTGCAATCCCTCTGCCTTAAAAATGGAATTGTGTCAGGGCAGGGTGTGATTTGTTTTCCTCTCTTATTTTCCTGCTTCTCTTTTGCCATTACAAATGTGCTTGGGACAAAATTGTGGCAGAGGTGCAATTTGACCGGTAATGCCAGAAGCGCTCTGGAAGCACCCGTCCATACAATCAAAAATGTGTATTGGGCACTGTGGTACAGTGTGAGACTTAAGAGGTTGTTTTAATTTCAGATCAGAGAATGGAAGCTTGGTCCTAACCAAAGTGTTTATGTTTGGGTGGTAGTGAAACATTTTTGAAATGATGAAGCTAATAAAAACTGATTTGATGTTTCACTTGCAAAACAGTGTCATGCTTTCACTGAAATGTGAGGTATTGGAGTTGGGGGGAGATAAGAAAGCATATTAATATTAAATTAATAATGATGCATATTAAATAAATAGTGGTATGCTTCAGTGCATATCACAGTAAAACCAAGTGCAGCCATCTAAGCTGTGAAAAAGGCTTTTTAAACAAGCAGCTGGTTACCTTGACAATTAGCTTAGTTGTAGGTCAGCATCACTGTACTTTAGATGCTGAATCTGCTAGTGTTTTCAGGTATGTGAAGAGTGCTGTCATGTACTTCAGGATGCTTCACATAGGTTCTTCATTCTTTTCCCAAAAGGCCTTTCTCCATACTACTGACCATCTTGTTTGTCACCTTCTGGATTTGTACCAATTTGTTTGTCAGTCTTTTAGCATTCCAGATGAGGCCTGACTAGTTCAAAGTAGTGTGCATCTGGAACTTCTCATATGCTTGACAACTATTGCTCCATCAAAGCAGCCTAAAATTGCATTATCCTGTTGTGCAGCTCTATCACACTGCTACCCCCATCCCCCTGCCATCTGCTGGCTTTCCTCTGTAAATGCCTGCATATCTTTTCATGCCTGTTTTAGGATTAAGAGTGTGTGTGTGCTGAGATAAAATTGAGTTACACTTTGGGTAGCTATCTTTGATTTGCCTTATCTTTGGTTTGTCTGTGGATGTTAAACCTGCTAAATAAAGCCAGTGAGCTAAATTGAGCACATGCATTTACAAAGGTGATGTCGTGATCCTGCAGGAATTACTTCCCAACCTGCCTGTAGTTCTGTTCTGGCTTTGCTGCATGTTGCAAAGCCTCTGATGCTTTAAGCAGGCAAAGCATTTTTGCAGCAGCAAGACCAGCCTCAGAGTCATTAGCTTCTGTTCTTATTTTACATTTTTATGAACTTGCTAGTTGTATCATTAACCCCATTATGAATTGATGATTAACAAACATTGATTCCCTCCACATCGAGGTCTGCTTTATTGGTTGTAGATTGGCTGATTATATGATGATTCCCATGGAGAGCAGAGAAAGTAGAAGTCGTAAATTTTGCACTGAAACAAAGCATCACAAGTGGGTGGGGAGGCATTTTGAATGGCTTAATCTTGGCAGCAGCTTGTTTAATGCTGTAGCCTATTTACCCATAACACTTGGTAATGAAACACTATTTCAACAGTCGTTAACTTTTGCTAACACTCTGTAAAGCGTGATCCCTTACAATAGCCTTGGAAATCTTAAAGTGGAAAAGAAAGGTGTGAGATAACAAATTAGATTAAGGGTTTTTATGAGTATTTGTGAGGCTTCTTCAGAAACTTGAGGAAGGACATAACATCTATATAGAATATATGCCTGATTGTGAAGGAAGTGTTCCTGCCCCCACATTATTCTAAATATGCCCCTGCTGCCATGCTTCTGGCTAGATTTACAGTCCCTTAAGAAAACTAACCATAAAACTTTTTTTTTAAAAAAAATATTGTAATCAATTCAGTGCTAGCTTGTGTTCCTTCAACTCTGTTTCTCCAGTTCCTCTGTTCTTTAACCCATGACATTACTTCCAGCTTCTCCAAAGATTGTGGCATTATACAAATACAGTTGAGAATGTTCTTTGGTGTCAATTTTTTTCCCCAACTGTATTTTCTCTTTGTCTGTACAGGGCCAAGAATTGACTGTTCGCCAAATTGCTTTGCTTGGCTTCCGAGACTTGGTCTTATTAAGAGTCAAATTGGATGAAATTCTTCCTCAGGTCCAAACCAATCTCCCACCTTCTATTGTCCAGATGCTACTGATTTTGCAGGTATGGCATAATCCATTTCCATGTCTCTTATGTACTTTGTTAAAAAGACTAGTGAAAAAGACTAGTGAAACCCTGTAGAGGTTTTAGTAGTGGAAACAGAAAGACCTACATAGGTGAGAAAGATACAAATTAGTAATTGTTCTAGAAGGTATAGAAACGAAGATATCGTCTATCAAATAGTTTGCTAAAGAGATGATACTAGCCAATTTTCCTCTCTTGATCTGGGCTCACAAAGACTGTTCCCTGAATTTTAAATATCCATCTAACAACCCATGGTTTCTTCTGTTTTCTAGGATAAAATGTCAACTCTGATATTTTTTTGTACATCTGACAGAGTTGGTCTGCGCTTGTTAACATTTAAATCACAATACAGTTCTTAGTATTTATGGTTCCACAAATTCCTTGCTCGGATTAAAATTTGCTTACAGACTACAGAATGTCAAATGTCAGTTGCAAAACAATGATGATGTAAAACTGGAGAGAGAAGGGGTGGGAAATGAAATAGTTTAATTTGGAATATCCTGAGGAGAGTATAGCTGACTGGCTGAAACACTGAACAGGACCTGTCCCTTTTTCCAGATCTGATGCAGTAGATTATTATAGACACTGTTCTCATAATTTTTTAAAAAACAATAAAGCTAAATTATGTTTCTTCTGAGGCTAGTACAGTGGTTCTCAACCTGTGGGTCTCCAGATGTTTTTGGACTTCAGCTCCCAGAAGCCCTGAGCATTGACCATAGTGGCTGGGGCTTCTGGGAGCTGAAGTCCACAAACATCTGGGGACCCACAGGTTGAGAACCACTGGGCTAGTATAAAACATCTGTATCTGTTCATATGAACAAGCGAGGTATTGGTTGAAATGTATGTGCTTTCATAGTTTTTTTCCTTTATTACAAGGGAGTTCATGAACCTACAGGTCCCAGTAAGGCCTACATGCAGTTGGAGGAGCTTGTTAAATTGGTCATCTCACCGTACCTCGGTTTGTGTGAAGAGCACTGTTTTCCTGACAGTACCTGTGCCCTGGGTAAGATGCATTATGATGCATTGCAGGTCCTGACAGCTGAAGTATTTTTATGCTCAGTGTAACTGGAAAGTTTGTGCCAGATTGAATGAAGGACACGGTAAGATAGTATGTCCTTTGGGGCCAAATGTGGCCTGCCAACATCTAACAGTTGCCCAGCCTAATATATCCTGGGGCCCATTCGTGCTTCAACATTATAATATCATTATTCCACTTTATCTGCCTTGGTTCCATCCTGGGATTTGTGGTTCAATGATGAAATGGAGTGTTATAGCTGGGAATTCTAAATGTGCTCCCTTCCCCGTACTGCTAATCCCAGGATTCCATAAGATGGAAGCATGGCAGTTAAAGTGGAAGAAATAGTACTATTTTTCGGTAGTGTGAATGGGCCCCAGTTGGGCTTCTTTGATTTATTTTGGGCTTTAAGAAAACTTGCCTAACCATGCCTGTTGTCTGTCTTATTTTTGGATGTCTACACTGCTTTTTTTCCTACAGCCTGTTGTGAAATAGTCCAACTGTGCACTATGACAGATAATGTGGTTATGAAGCTGGAAAAAACTTAGCTCTGGGGCATGTGATAACTCATAATGAGTGTGGGCTGTCCTGCCTAATGCTGTGTTGTGGTTAGGGATATGACTGCAAAATCAGCAGTATCCCTTTAATGACTCTTCCAGCCCTATACTGTTTTCCTGCTTGGCAGCAGCTCTTCACAATCTGAGACATCTTTCTCACTCCTGATACTTGAGACCATTGAATTGGAAATATTGGAAATGAGGATTGTGTCACAAAGCATGAGCTCTTGTTGAGAGTTGTGTTTCCAACCATTATGCAGCTGTATGTCTAGTTTCAGATCTAATCTAATGGGCAGTCACCCATTTTCCTGGACACTTTTTGTTTGCCTGTTTGTCTCTTATGCCTGATTTAAAAATGAGTCAGTCCATATAAAACAGGGGCACAGTGATGGGCAGTCATGGAGGGTTAAAGAGGGCCACAACCATTGAATTTTTGGGTCCAATAGGTCCCTGCAAGGCCATTCGAAGGAACTTGCATTGTTCTAATTATGTTCTATTTTTGATCTTCTTGTTTTGTTTTTGTTCTTTTAGGGTGGTCTCCCCGAAAGAGCAATTAAGCACAAAAATGAACTTCCCAGAGGTTCATGGGGGCATGGTTTAAGAGGACATTTTTAAAAATGCATTTGGGGAAGTAGCCCAGGGGTCTGAAGGCTGCATTTTAAAACCCCGGGATTTCATGAGGCTCATAGAATGCAGGATTCTAGTTCCTTGTATAAGACATATTTCCTATGTAGGGTTATAGGTAGTCAACACTGCACTGCTACTCTGCATATTTTGACTTAGCTGCTGTCATGCTGATCTTGGACCCATTCATGCTACACAGTTATAGCACAATTATTCCACATTAACTGCCAGGTGTCTATCCTATGGAATTCCAGAATTTGTAGTTTGATGAAACAATGGAGCTCTCCGATTGAGAATTCTGAATGCTCCACTCTAAACTGCCACTCCCAGGATTCCTTAAAACAGAACTGTGGCAGTTAAAGTGAAGTAATAGCCCTTTAATTGTGGATTGTGAATGGGCCCCTTATCTTCATAAGCATCAGCATCCAGCTGCAAGAGGGAGCCGGTTGTGTGCAAATCACACGGCTAAGCTGTATGCTTTGACAATTCAATTCTGTGCAAGTTTACATGGAATGAAGTGCTACTGTGTTCAGTACTCCTCTGTTAAGTACTGTAGCCCTTGCCCTGCTTTTAAACTAGGCCTACCATGACAGCCAGTGGAAAAGTCCAGTCAATTTCTTCTTTCAGGTGTAAAGACAATTCAAACCAGTGCTGTCTTTCTGGAGAAGAGGGGAAAGCAGTGGTTTTGATTTGAAAGGAGTTTGGTGGGCATTACTTGCACATGAAATTCCTCAGAGTACTGAATTAATTGTTGGCTTATCTATCCTGTTTTGTACAGATATCATGGACGTGATTCTTGGTGCTGATTACTGTTAGTTCAGATGAAAACTATAGCACAATTTCTTTGGCTTCATAGATTCTATGCCTTCCTTGAGATACCTTTTCTCCTACTTCTGGGTTGTTCGTAGATCATTTCCATGGAACATTCTGTCTAGATGTAGCCTTAAACCTTTTTACTTAAAAGTAAATCTCACTGAGTTTAAAGGGACTTGGTTCTGATTGTACATAGTTATGATACCATTTTTGGATTCATTGCTCTTGCCATTTGTTTGTGTCTTAGTAAATCTTCTGTAAAAATTATAGGTTTGGGAAATGTGGAGTGGTATCCTGTAGGATTTCTTTGATGTTAGACAACCTACTTTGTGGAAATTGCTGCCCAACTTGTAACAAAGAAAAATGGTGGTAATACCATATCTCATTGCTTTGCAAAATCTGAGCAGCTGTAAATAAATGTCATGAATAAACCAGGTGTACCTTTCGTAGGACAAACTTTATCACAGCATAGTTTGCTGTTCATCATGACCCTAATAAAATCATGATCTTTCTCCCATAGAAGGAAAATATTACAGAGTGTACAGGACTTACACTGTGGTGAAATTGTTTGTTTGGAAGGTAGCCATGTGATTCTTGTGTTATCTTCTTGTCTTCCAATAAAACAAGGGATTGGTGTCATAAAGCACAGTTTTATGTTGTCTATGGCCTTGAAAGAAGTATGGATACAAAACAGAAGGCACATTTCCCTTCATTATCATGAGTGTAAATACACAAGCAAAGCATTTTTGATGCCACACCACAGAAGAGGAGTTGTGGGGTTGAATTTGAGATGGAGTGGCTTATAATGGGCCATTTGAATGCATGTGGATTGCAGATAGAAATCCAGGGGTCTTTAGTAAATGAAGGCTAAGTCTGGTTGTTACTTCCAACTTGCATAGGCCCATTGAGTCAGTAAAATGTACAAAAGTGTTGATTTTCCAAGTTCCTATTTACTGAGCAGATTTGGCTGCAATCTTGTATGTGCTCTTTTGGACATAGGGGGACTTTGATTTAAGTAGAGATATGTAGAGATATGAAGACTACTTGCCAATTTTCTTGTCCTTCATGAGAAAGGGTGTTTCAATATAGCTAAACATTCTTTCACAAAAATAGACAACTGTTGTATTTTTTTTTCATTTTGAGATTTTGTGGAAAATATGTGCAAAAATGGTTTTAAGAAAAAAATAGAAGGTTTTGTGCAGTACACAGTGTATTTTGTAGAACTAAAGCATGAAAAATTACAGAAAAATATGCAAAAACCTCTCATGATCCAGCTCAGTAGGAATAGTACTTTTCAGATTTTTTATTTTTGTGTCCATGAATGAAATAAGTGAACAATGTACATCTCTAATTCTCAATAGGTTGTACGGGTTTGTGGTATAAATAAGAGCGTGAATCAATTCCTGGCGTAGTCCGTTAGTCTTAGAACATTCTTGGAAATAGTGATAATGAGTGGAAAAATGAATAAATTTGGGAGAAGAAAATGAGTGGCTTGGTGGAAGGAAGATATTTTCAGTTTTTAAAAACCAAACTTTCTTATTTTTTTGTGTTTAGGAGAACAGTGACTTCAAAATACTTTCCCAAATTCTCATACTTGTAAATATTTTCCTTCTCCAGTTATTACAAAAGTTTTTTGAGCAACAAGCACTAAGACTTGAATCATGTTTTTTTTTTATTTAATAGGTCTATTCTAATTGGAACAATGGATTTTACCCATGTGTTGAATCACTATTCAATAATTGATTCAGTTGGGGCTAATAGGATTCACACTAATGACTCTTGATTAGTTTCTGGTCCTCTAGTCCTCATAACTATGTTAGGAAGGCTCACTGTTTTCATCATCCCGTATGGAACCCAGTAATAGACCAGATGAGGGTGAACAAACTGAAGCTTAATCCAGGCAGGATAGAGGTGTTCCAGGTGAGATGAAAGGTAGATCAGTGAATAGGATTCAGCCTCCTACAGATGCAGGTTCACAGTTTAGGGGTGGTCCTTAACTGAGCCTTGGGCCTGAAGATGCAGGTTGCTTTGGTGTCTGGGAGTGCATTTAAAATTGCCCTGTCCTTCATGCATCAGGCCCAGCCACAGTGACACATGAATTATTTACATCCTGTTTGGATTAACATCCTTTGCATGGGTCGGTACTGGAAAATTTCAACTGATTCAAAGAACGGTAGCCACTTTGTTAACTAGGGCCCATTGCAAGGACCATACATCTCCCTTATTACAACAGTTCTACTACCTATTGTTCTGTTTAGGGGCACAATTCAAAATGCTGGCTATGACTTATAAAGTCCTATATAAGTTAGGACCAGGATATCTGATAGACTATCTTCCTGTCTAAGTCTGCCTGGGCCCTGATATTCTTAGGAGATGCCATTCTTTGAATTCCATCACCTTTACAGGCACACTTAGTGGGGACCAATAATAGGTCCTTTTCAGTGACTGCCCCTAAGCTCTTTAACTGCCTTTCTAGGGAGCCAGAATTGCCCCCTCCTTTCTGTTCTTCCAGTTGAGTGGCAAAACCTTTATTATTCTAACAGACTTTTAGGTTTAAGTGAAAGACCATTAATAGGGTGTGTAATTTTAAGCTACTTTTTTGTTGTATGTTTTAAGTTGTTTTAGATGTTACTAATAGTTTAATTACATTTTATTGATAACATTTTATTTGCTTTATCCATATTTTAAAATCCATATTCTATCTGGTTTAATTTATAATTTACCTTGACTTCTGATTCTGGAGGAAATGGCAGAATAGAAATAAAGGGAATAGTAATAAGAATAAGATAGCTTTCTTGAGTCTAATATGGTCTGGATGTTTGAGACTACAGGTCCCAGAATTACTATGGGCTGAGAATTATGGAAATTTGTTTAAAAAACCCTGGAAGATTTGCTGTAAACTTCCATTGCTATTGGTGCTGGCTCTGTATGTTTGAGAGAGGAAATGAGGAAACCCACATCCATTTTTGATTGTTTAGGGACATTTGATTCCATGTCCCTTTAGATGCTCAGCCATTGGCAAGAGGGACTTTATGTGAGGTAAGAATTAGTGAATAAAAGCAAGGATGTCTGAAGAAGTGTTAAGAGTTCTGGACGGAGGAGGCCTGCTTCAGGGATCAGGGTGATGCTGTGGTCAGAGGTACTCCTATTTGTGCCTATTCCTTTTCAAAAACAGGAGCATTGCGTGGCATCTTTCAAATAATGCCAACTAGATGCCATGCAATGCTCGTATTTCAGATGATATGTCAACAAGGCACACTTTGAGGCTCTGAATGGATTACCCTTATGATTTCTACAGTGTGCCAGAAAATGAAATTGGTGAAAGGAGCTTCGTATAGTTCTGTTTTCACTTTTAATTTTGTGTATGAATTTCTTTTCTTTATAGATGGCTGCATTAAAGCAACTTATTCTCAAACACATCACATCTTTCCTATCCACACTTTTTCAAACTGCAGACTAGCGAACCCATTACTCAAACCTCTGTGGATTAATTGCACTCTTTCACCATTCAGGGCCTAATTTGATACTGCATGGCTGCTACTGAGACATGTCTTTCTCACCTGCCCTTGTTGTTGTTATGTGTCTTCAAATCAATCCCAATTTCCACATTACTCTGGTGACAGTTTTTGAAAAGAAGTGATTAATGTGACTTCATTTTGCTCAGCTTTCCTTGCTTTCCATTTCCTCATTCTCCAGTGAACTGGGGTGGGTAAGTGGTGGAAAAGTTGATTGAAATGACATGTTACACATTTTCTTCCTTGGTGTTACTGGAGGAGATTTGTAGGAAGAGAGATCTCTTGGCCCTTAGAATTTGGCATCAATATTTCTGTTCGTTTACCTTCTGAATCTCTGAAAGCAAGATTGAGCAATATCCCCATCTACTGGCAGTAGGAAGAAAAAACTATTCAGTGCTTTTTAGTGAGTATAAATATTAAAAAAGTTGATACATTTTGAATGAAGGTGTCAGAAATTGATGGCTAGGTGTAAATAGTTCAACACTTCAATCCCTGATGATCAAGCTGTTCTCTCTGAGGCAGCTGCAGACTGCGGGCATAACGTGGATTTCAGGAGGACGTGTGAGAGGAATAAAGAATAAGGACATTTGGGACTGAAGTCCAAGGGATTTTCATTTGGTTGACTATTTCCGTGAAACCGCTAAAGTGTTTATATGTGGGGAAACCACCTCTGTGGTCCTTTTTTCGGCTGTATGGATGAACTCTAGAAGACTTACTCACTGTTTTTGGGCCAACACTAGTTTAATTTTGTCTATGTTCTGCCTTTTCTTGTATGATTGTTGCCTTCCTACTTCTAAAATTTGATAGTATTTTCTTAATTTTCCCTTACAGACACTCTGTGGTTTCCCTGTGCTCCGTTATTTTTCCCATCTTCTGTTTTGCAACTAACAAATCTGAGTAATTCTTGGTCTTTTTTTTTTTAAAGGTCTTTACCATTTTCTTGCTCTAGAGTTCCTGATGTTATTATTTCTAAGACTCTTCCTCTGATCTTGTTTGAAGTAGTGGCTCCCACATTACATAAGACTGATTGATTGATTGATTAATGTATTGTTTAACTACTTTGTTTTAGAAGTGAGTTGTGAAAGTGACCTGGCAGCTGAAGATAGAAGCCAAAACTCTGAATTCATCTTTTAAAATCAGATTTCAACCTTACTTCTTCATGTTACTGGTAGCTGGTTTGTTCCCTTACATATTATTCTGTTATACTGTTTAACTAATCACAACCTTGACGTAGGTCATAATGTCAAAGCCCCGGTTTCATTAGCAGTGACTGTTATGTCATCTGCCCCCCCCCATTTTCCCATTCTCTCTTGAGTTATCTCCAATTTCCACAGCAACTGGAATGTGAATGGATTTTCCTAGGAAAAGTATATTGTTACGAGTTACCCCAGCTGTAATCCAAACTATTTTGGGGGTGGCCTGGTCTTGAGTGGGCAAGTCCTATTAGTTTTAGGAAAGATCTCTTTCTGGAGATGAAAACTGCTATTTTGCTACATAACTTAAAATTAATATTAAGATAGTTCCCTGCATTTTAGATTCTAAATGGAGATGTTGCTAGAACTATCATGAGGAGGGCTTGTGTTCAAAATTTTCCACTACAGCACAGGTTTTGATTCTCTTACAATTCGTGTACATCTTAAGTAAGTTTCCATGGCTTCATGTGTTTACTATATAGCACAAGCATAACTCACTATATAGATTAACAGTTTGATATCTTGCCAATACCTAAATATCTAAATGACCATAGAATTTGGGGACTGGGCAATATTCAGGTGACATTCATCCACTTTGTAGTTATATAATCCAGTGAAATGAGGTTAAGGGCACCAGCCAAGTAACTCTGTTAGATACCGCAGTGAAAGACCTTCCTTGTTAGTCCATCTCTCAAAACTTTGGTCCCAAGTTCCAGCCTGCTGTCTATTTTTAGTGTCGTCTCTTATCTGCTTGGTTGAACTTGCTGATCTTTTTCTCTTGTTGCTTCAGTAAGAGTGCAGCAATTTTCTGAATGCCGGTCTTATAACCAGAATATCACAGGTGGCTAACCATAGCACAGAGGGCAGAGGAACAAAGCAGTCAGTGTATCTCTTTCCTCCTGGCTTGGATGCTTCCATTTTGCCAAATCCAATATTAGATTTTGGAATGCATCATCTTCTAAATACACTTTCCTAACTGCTTTTTATTACTGTTTCCCCAAGTTGGAATGGAACCGTTGGAGCTGAGGATTCTAAACAGATGAGATGCATAAGAAACTATTACAAAATTGAATTTTTGAAAGTGGAATCTTATGCTAGCTGCCAGAATAGATATATTCAGCTCTCTCCTCATCTCATGCGATTTGAAATGAATAAACCTAGCAATTTGGAAGAGCTCTGGCATAGAAATCCAAAGAAGTAGGAGACAACTTGGATTTTGCATAAACTTTCCCTATTCCCTTGCAACCACCAGACTGATTCCGTGCTCTAGTCTGCTACATGTCGAGGTGCTAGATAACAAATATTTGGGGCTGATAGCAAAACTACAAGTTACAGTTTTTGATCTTTATAAAAGTATTCCTTAGTTGGCAGATTTCTTTTTGAAAGAAAAAACAGCTATACTCCTGCTTCCTGTACAAAAGCTGGGGAACTCACAATGATGGTGTGGTGGGAAGAGGGCATGGCCCTCTGGGAAGACCTAGATAATAAGGTCTCCAGAAGGAATGGATTGGGTCACAGGGCCTGGGGTTCTACATCTATGGCCCAGGTTCAGACTGTCTGAAGGACTGTATTTTTCTATATGAACCAGCCTGAGCTCCAAGAAATTCAGAGGAAGCCTTTCTCATAATCCCACTATTCTCACAAGAACATTCAGGAGACAGCCTTCTCCGTGGCTGCTCCTAGACTTTGGAACTCCCTTCCCAAGGAAGGTAGGCTGGCTCCCCCCTTGTAGACCTTTTTGTTGGTAGGTGAAGACCTTTCTATTCCAGCAGATATGTGGGGACAGATGGTTTTACATGTAAATGGCTTTCTCTTTTAGTGTGTCCTACTGCTTTTATTCTATGCCTTTAATGTTTTAAATGACTTTAATTCTACAGTTCAGTACTACTGTAATTTTAATTTTTTTGTTTTGTATGTTTTTAGCTACACATGGCTTTCCTTGTGTTTCTTTTAACTGTGGGTCACTATGAGTTCCAGTCTTGGAGAACAGATGAAATATAAGTAAAGTGAATGTCTGACTGATGTTCACCTTTGTGCTATATTAATATCTCCCTTCCTTGTGCTGTTGCTGTATTACACATGGGAGTGATAGGGGCAGAGGCAGATCTGGGCCTCTTGGTCAACATCCTCGAGCAGAAATGAGCAAAGTGTAAGCCACATACAGTCTCCAAATAAGGACTTTTTCAGATCCCCAAGGGCCATCCAAAGTTAACTTTTTAATTAAAAAGAAATCCACACACTCAAAATGCTTTGCATGCTTTTTGGGGATATGGGGACATCTTTTGCATGTTTTATATCAAGAAGTAAACAACAAGTTGACTTCTGCTTTACTCCCTGTTTTTAAAATTCCTCTCGTGGTCCTAAAACAGCCTGGAAGGGCTAAAGGTGTGGTGAACCAGTCCTCTATATGCCCTACAGGGTCTGAGGTATATTTTTAGGGGAAAAGAGAGAGAGAGAGAGAGAGATGGCGTTTGTGGCATAGCAGGAGATGTACCTTCCCCACTCCCTGCCAGTTGCGCTCCTCTGCTTTATAGATTTTGGGAGAAGGGATAAGAGAGGTCCTGGGATAAATATATTCCACCCATATATATAGTATTTTGGAAATTGGGAGTTGGCCACTGACAGGGCTTTTGGGCCTAGTAGCGTACTATGAGTGGGCTCAGCATGTACTAGCAGTAGTGTACTAGGGATGGGTTGGTGCCTCACTAGGTGCAGAATGGTAATTTTGCATGACTGAGGCATCCTTCAGTCTATAGCTTTAGCCAGTTATTGCTGTTCCTCATAATGTTCCATTCCCTCCTTCATTTTTTTTCAGCCAGTGATAAGTAATTTTCAAAATGATGCCTCCTCAGTGGTAGAATGCAGAAATATGCTCATCTACTAGAATTCAGTATAAATTCTTAGCTCAAACAATGGAGACAATATTAATTTCTCACTGAAATTTGTCATAGGAGAGAAAGAGAAACACTTCTCAGTGACAATGGTAGAAGTATTTTTCCCTTTGTTCCTAAAAAAATAGGCTGCATTTCATACCATAGGTCTTTTGCTGCTGTCAACAGTGCTGTCTTAACTTTTAAAGTAGCAGGGGAAGAATCTCTGTGTGGGAGGAATGCTGCTTGCTCTAACTTACTTTGTGGAGAAGCACAGCAGAAGGACTTTATGATTTCACAAAATCTACACTGAGGGTGGAAACTGAGAACTTCATTTCATCAGCCTTGATAGAGACAGGCAAGTTTTCACTGGACTCAGCTTGTGTTGACAGGTTTGCAATAAGAAGCAATAGTGGAGACTGCTAAAGAAATTTCCTCTTTTCCCAAGATTTCAAAATGTGATTGTAATCATCCCCACCCCTGCTCTTATCTCTCACACACACATATATAATACGCACAAATACACTAGCCATGAGCTCCCAAAGCCTTTTAGCTGATGAATATACCTCTGGCAGCTGCTACTGGTATTTTGTTTCCCCTTATCACTGTAAACTGCTTCTAGTGCTTCTCTGAGCACCTCTCCCCCTGCCCACTGTCACTGGAACAATAGGAAATACCATTTCTCTAGTGGCGAAAATAGAGTATACCAGCATTCTAAACACTCAGGCTGTGAGAGCAGCAGATGAATGAAAGGAAGATAAGTTACTCCTTCCCTACTGGAAAGCAGCAGTCAATGCAAGAGCATTAACCAGGTTAGCATTCTTCTCTATCTTAGATTAAAAATATAAGCCATCACAGAATCGTAGAGCTGGACGAGAACACTAGGGCATTGAGTCCAACCCCTTGCCATGCAGGAATACACCATCACAGCATTCCCGAAAGATGGCCATTCAGCCTCTGCTTAAAAACTTCCAAAGAAGGAGACTACACCACATTCCAAGGCAGCATATACCACTGTTGGACTGCTCTTACCATCAGGAAGTTCTTCCTAATGTTTAGATGGAATCTCTTTTCCTGAAGTTTGAAGCCATTGCTCTGTGTCTTAGTCTCTGGAGCAGCAGAAAACAAGCTTGCTCCATCCTCCATGTGACATCCCTTCAAATATTTAAACACAGCTATCATGTCATCTTTTAACCTTCTCTTCTTCAGGCTAAACATGCCCAGCTTCCTAAGTAGCTCCTCATAGGCCTTCTACCATTTTGACCACCCACCCCTGGACATGTTCCATCTTGTCAATAATGTTCCTGTGACTGTGATTCCAAGAACTCGATACAGTATTTGTGGTGGGGTCTGACCAAAGCAGAATAGAGTGGTGCTATAGTATCCCTTGACCTAGTCACTATACTGTTGTTGCAGCCTAGAATCACATTGGCTATTTTAGCTGCCACATCACACTGCTGACTCATGTTCAGCTTGTGATCTACTAAGACTCCTAGACCCCTTTCACATGTACTGTGGTCAAGCCAGGTACCACCCATCTTATATCTGTGCATTTTTTTTGTTCAAGTGTAGTAGCTTACATTTCTCCCTACTGAAATTTATTTTGTTAATTTTAGCCCAGCTCTCTAATCTGTTAGGGCCATTTTGAATTCTGATCCTGTCCTTTGGAATGTTAACTACCCCTCCTAATTTGGTGTCATCTGCAAATTTGATAAGCATTGCCTCTGTTCCATCATCGTAGTCATTGATAAAGTTGTTGAATAGCATAGAGCCTGGGAAAGAACCCTGTGGCACCCCAACAGTCACTTCTCTCCAGGATTAAGAGGAGCCATTGGTGAGTATCCTTTGGGTTCAGTTAGTCAACCGATTACAAATCCACCTAACAGCACACTGTCTAGCCCATGTTTTATGAGCTTGTTTGCAAGATTATCATGGAGGACCTTGTCAAAAGCCCTACTGAAGTCAAGATATGCTATATCTACAGCATCCTCTTCATCTACCAAGTTCTTAATAATAAAAGTAACTCCTAATGATAATAATAATAATAGTGATGATGATGATGATGATGATGATGATAATAATTAATAATAAGACAACGATGGCCTGACTTGTTTTTGAGAAACCTATGTTGACTTTTAGTGATCATGGCATTCCTTTCTAAACACCTACAGTCTGTTTAGTAATCTGCTCTAGAATCTTTCCTGGTATTGATGACTGGGTAGTAACAGTTTGGGCCTCCCCCTGCTTTCGAAGATAGGGACAACATTTGCGCTCCTCCAGTCTGTTGGGACTTCTCCCATTCTCCAAGAATTCTCAAAGTTTATTGCGAGTGGTTCTGAGATCACTTCTGCTAGTTTGTTTAATACCCTTTGGTGTGGTTCATCTGGCCCTGCAGGCTTGAATTCATTTAGAATAGCCAGGAATTGCCATACTACCTCTTTACTTTTTCTGTGCTTCATTTTCCCCTATCACATCATCTGCTCCAATTTCCCCAGGTAGAACATTGTTTTCCTTTTGGAAGAAGACTAAGGGAAAGAAGGTGTTGAGAACTTGTGGTGTGTGTGTTTTTTGATCCTCTCATTTTTAAGGCAAAGGTTCCAAAGTGTTGAGACATCATCTGAGACAAGGAAATCTAGAGCTCAGTGTTTTCTAACCAAGACTAGCTCTTCCACTTAATTCCTTTGTTACTTCTGGGGTTATGACTGTGCATTGAAGATGAGTTTTATTATTCCTGCATATATTTATTTACTTATCTACTAACTATACTATTTCTGTATTGCCTCCCAGTTTACAAGGGCTCCTGCGATAAGGAAAAAGAAATTTAAAAGCACATTTAAAATGCTTTTTAAAAACTCTTAAAAGCAGTCTAAAACAATCCTAGAACCCAGTTTTGATACAGTTAAAACAACAGTTTCAAACATTCAGTGCCAACCAAACAGCTCTGTTTTGGCTGCTTGTCAGAAGCTTAAAAGAGATGAGGACAGCCTGATGTCCTTGGTCCTTGGAGTTTCACAGTCAAGGTGCTGTTACAGAGAAAACCCTGTTACTTGTACCCAACCAACCTAATTTCATGAGCTGTTGGAGCATGCAATAGCAATAGCAATAGCAATATAGCATTTATTTCTGTACCGCCTATCAACTAAGTGTTATCTAAGTGGTTTACAATGTATTTTTAGCTAATTGCCCCCAACAAGCTAAGCTGGGTACTCATTTTACCGACCTACGAAAGGATGGAAGGCTGAGTCAACCTTGGAGCCTGGCAGGATCGAACTCACAACCTTGTGGTTGCAGTACTGGCATTTAACCACTGCGCCACTAGGACTCCTCTGAATAGGATCTCTTCTGAAGATTTCAAATTTCTGACAGGCTCATATGGGAGGAATCAGTCTTTCAGATATCTTGGCCCCAAGTGTTATTTAAGGCGTTGCAGGTCAACACCAGCACCCTGATTAAGCTTGAAAGCAAATTGGAAGCCAGTGTAGTTCTTGCACAACTGGTGTTATAAGGTCTCTAAAATCCACCTTGACACCAGTTTGGCTGCTGTATTTTGTACTAGCTGGAGCTTCTGAACACTTCAGGGGATACCCCACATACAACATATTATAATAGTCTAATCAGAAGGTAACTAAGGCATGAAACGCTGTGGCCAGATCTGCCTTCCCCAAGTAAGGACACAGCTGGCACATCAGCTGAAGCTAGCGAAGGTGCTCTTGGCCACTACAGCAACCTGGCTTTCCAGGAGTAGCACTAGATCCAAGAGCGCCCCAAGCTATGAACTTGATCTTTCAGAGGAAGAAAAATCCATTCAGGACAGGCTGCTATCCTAATCTCAGGTTTGTTTTTTTGCTGACCAGCAGCATATAATTAGACTTAGCATTGAGGGGAAACATCTTTCCTTGAAGGGACACAGATGAGAAATTTTTTATTCTTCTTTTTCCAAAAATGACAAAGCAAGCTGGGAACCAGTAATGTACACACATATACAATACTCTGCCAGTTGCACATAAGTACAGGTATACCTCAGTTAACAAAGTCTGTGAGAAAGAAGCTTGTTTTTTACCAAGTCTTCTTATGCCTACCTAGTATCTCCTGTTTCTCCTTGTCCTCAGCATCAGCATGGGGAGGATTGAAATCCATGAGGAGTCCAATGTAACATTTTTCCATGTATGATCATTGGTTACAGAAGACCATTCTGTAATAACTGTGCTTTTGTGTTTATCTTGAGTGTATACACTTTCAGCACTGAAACTGGAAGCGAATTTTTAAAAGAAATATAGAAGAAATTTGTTTCTTTAAATTATACAATTCACTCTGTCATAATTTATGTCAATTACAGGTCCCCACATTTCAGAATCAAAAGTGAACTTCAGAAATACACTCTCTTCTATTCAAGGAAATATTTAATGGGCTGAATGAATCTAGCACAGAACTTACTAAATCGTAGGGCACGTCGGCAATCTGATCATAGCCCCCGGGATAATCTTTCCTGACTTCGTAAATCATAGTTGATGAAGTCAGAACTGAGCATTTCCAAAGCGGAGTAGTGCAGAATTCTATTGCTTGCTTTGATGTGATTCTATTGCCTGCTTTGATGTGATACAGTACTAGCTGGCCACACCACTTGTGACACATGGGAGCATGGACACAAGTTGTGTGGCCCTTCAGATGCTGTTGAACTGCAAGTTCTTAGTTGTCCTAAGTTGCATAACCAATTATGAATATTGGGAGTTGTAGCCTGTCAGTATCTGAAAGGATGCATGATGTTTAAAGGAAATATTGCCCTGTATTACTCTATGGCACTGGACCCTTGCTTAAATATTTAGAAGTTGGGGGGCAGATGTTCGGCCACCTCCTAAATAGTTGTCCTACCCTCCTCGTGACTAAAATATTACTAACAAGTGGCATAACACATTTCTTTTTCCTCAGCCTACAAAAACATGATAGGAAAAGATTAATGCTAACACATAAACTTTAAAGATAATACTCCAAGCTTAGAGCACTCTTCCCTTTTCACTCTCCTCTATTGTTCAGCCAGCTGTAGTGCTTCAGTTATTCTGTGAATTTCAATATTTGTTATCAAAATTGTAAGATATTTGGGAGAGAAAATTGTGTTATTCATGCCCATTGATAGCCATGGTTCTTATAATTACTCTGGCTTTGGAAAGGATATGGATTGTTTGATTAAAAATAGCCTACGCTTAATTTGAGACTGAACCAGCTTGAACACTAACTTGACTTCTTGTTGGTGAATACAGTGTTAATTAAATCTATGAGAAATTTGTCATTTATGTATTACTAAATCTTAAAAGGTTGTTAATCTCCCAGTCTGGGAGCATAAAATCTGGAGTTTTATACAAATCAGTTTCATTTTTTTCTCCCCCCTCTCTCTCTCCACGGAATGATTTCTAAAGTATCTTGGCACAACATGAAGAATAGTTGATTATGATTTGCACTTTGTGTACTGATTGTCTCCTGTTCACGCTTGTATGGCGTGTGGAAGAAGTCTTTATAGAAAGATGTTGCAATAATTACATTGGCTAGCTTCAAGCCAAAGTTTCTGTGAGTGGACCTTCAGTCTTAGGACGCTTCTGCTGGAGGAATAGGGACAGGGCACTTTTACTGATTTCTTCGTCTCTTTGTAACTTTCTTTGGCCTTGAAAATCTGTCTCAGAGGACTGGGAGACTTGCTAAAAAGTTTAAGAGGTAGCAGGGAAAGGGATGCCTCAGTAAGGGAAACTTAGTGAGCATCTCACATCCCCTAGCATCCATGTCAGTGAAGCAGTGAATCCACTTCAGGTATTAGAGCATCAACAAATCTGTCCAAGGTTGTTGTTGTTGTTAACTGCCATCAAGTCAACTTTGACTTATGGTGACCCTATGAATGTGAGACATCCAAGTTACCCAATACAAGTTACCCTTATGCCTATCTCTACTGGCATCCTTTCCGCTTGTTGATGTTTTGGATGTCTCCTTTGTTCTCGCTCCCCTCATGGTCTCTTGAGAATTTTTATAACTTCTTCATCGAAGCATCTCGAAGATTCTCACCTTTCTCCCCCGATCGGTCAACTGTCTCTCATGACCTATGATGCTAACCCCAATAAAACCTAATCCTAGCAGTTTATTAAACTTTTATATGCCTGAAGGGAGAACTATCCCTCTTAAGTACTGTTACCTGCTTAATGGCAAGCTCCATTATCACAGTTGCTTATGTGAATCCCTGGGACCGCTTAGGCCACCATGTTTAAGCACACAGCTTTTTTGTTTTTGTCGCCCACCTTGTTTTTCCAATGTTATGATGTGGCTTAAAGGCTGTGTGTCAATCAGCTATATAATGATTCTCAAGCTCTGGCCCTCCAGATGTTTTGAGGTTCAACCCTCAAAAGCCTCAGCCAGCATTGCTTAATGCTGGTCAGGGGTTTAAGGAGTCCTTGTGCACCAAAGGAAACAAAACAAACAGATCATTCTCCCTCCAAGCGTGGGTGACATATGTGTGTATGTGCCTTCAAGTTGCCTATTGACTTGTGAAGGCCCTATGAATTTCACAGGATTTTCTTAGGCAAGCGATACACAGAGGCGATTTTGCCAATTCCTTCCTTTGAAATATATTCTTAGAGCACTGGGTATTTTTTGATGGTGTCCTATCCAAATACTAACCAGGCCTGACCTGGATTAGCTTCCAATATCAAACAGGATCTGGTGCTTTCAGAGTGTATTTAAATATGTAATATTTGAATGGTCTGACACTGAGAGCATGAAAGATGTGTACCCTGCTCATCTTTTCTGCTCTTCTCTTTCTCCTCTAGCTGAGTCAACTGTGTCTGTGTTGAGGGATAAGGGTGCTGCTCTTGCTTAGTTGTACAGCATGCAGCCTGGCTCACTGGCCTTCCCTGACACAGCACATACTTTGACCCTCATCAGCACTGCTGAGGAGGTGGAAGAAACAGGAAGTGAGCCAGTTCCTGGAGCGTTGTACAGTATACTTAGGAATCTATAGGTGGGTTCTGAGTGAAACTTCATGTTTATATCTCTGTATATGCATCACACTTTAATGTACTAAAAGTCTACCATCTATCAGCCCTGCTGATCACATGCATACTAATGATTCCACTCTCTAAGCCCTCATCTGGATAGCTGGATGGCAGTACATGTGAAAGGGATCTAGGAGTCTTAATAGACCACAAACTGAACGTGAGTCAGCAGTGTGACGTGGCAGCCAAGAAAGCCAGTGCAATTCTCAGTTGCATCAATAGGAGTATGGTGTCTAGATCGAGGGAGGTATTATCACTCTACTCTGCTTTGGTTAGACCTCATCTTGAATACTGTGTCCAGTTCTGGGCACCCTAATTCAAGAAGGACATGGTCAAGCTGGAGCAAGTCCAGAGGAGGGAGACCAAAATGGTGAGGGGCCTGGAAGCCATGCCCTATGAGGATAGACTTAGAGAGCTGGGTATGTTTAGTTTGCAGAAGAGAAGGTTAAGAGGGGACATGATAGCCATGTTTAAATATTTGAAGGGATGCCATTTAGAGGAGGGAGTGGACTTGTTTTCTGCTGCTCCAGAGACCAGGACAAGGAGCAATGGATTCAAGCTGCACGAAAGAGATTCCACCTGAACCTCAGGAAAAACTTCCTGATGGTCAGGGCTGTCCAGCAGTGGAATATACTGCCTCGGAGTGTAGTGGAGTCTCCTTCTTTGGAGGTTTTTAAGCCGAGGCTGGATGGCCATCTGTCGGAGTGTTTTGAGGGTGTTCCTGCATGGCAGGGGGTTGGACTGGATGGCCCCTGTGGTCTCTTCTAACTCTACATTTCTATGATTCTATCTATCTACGCAGAAAGATGGTAACTTAGTACCTTTCTTTTACCCACAATGTATTCCAGTAGAGCAAGCCAAAAGAATATTTCCCTGCACAGAAAGCACAATAGACCTTTAAACACTTCCATTCATAACATCTAGAACTTGCCTAAGAGAAGTTCAGATTTCTTTGAACAACCTTTTCTAACATTTCTTTCAACCTTTTCCCAAGGCTACATAATGAAGAATGGCAATACAGTCAAATTAGACAACTCCGTGGCCCAGTGATTAGATGCTTATCATTACCAAATAGCACTCAGAGACTGAATGGTAGTGGATGGATGGTTCTTGTTGTGACATCAGTCTGTAAGCACAGAATATGCTGATTCCACTGCACGTGACTCATTTGCATTGATGTTTATGAACTGGTAGTATGTTGTTACCCTGATTTCTGGGGGTCCCGGGAGGGACACCTCAATGTGCTCAAAATATGGGGAATTAGGAATTAGCTCAGAGCACTGGTTGGCAATGTGAAAGGCAGTGTAACTTAGCAGGATTTTGGAACCCTATGTATACGGGGTTGGTCCACGCCAAGAACTAGGCAAGTTGTTCAATTTAAAGATTTTATTAAACTTTCCTTAATTAAGCAAACAATGACACACACACTCATGCACTCATCCAAGAACTACGGAAGCAAAAAGTGAGGAAAATCAATAGGGGTTTCAAGAGGATTTTTGGGGTGATACTCCACCTGATCCTGCAGTCCGGGAATAGAGAGATAGAGAGCAATGCTGGGGTTCGTAGTAGCTCAGCACGTGGAGGCTGAGGGGAGGCTCACCAGACAGAGCGGCAGCAGTTTGGGATGCAAGGCACGAGCGTTCCAACAAGAAGCTCAAGCTTGGGGTTTTTATAGGGAAGATTGTACCTGGAGGCTAGCCTTCTCCCGAGGAGAACAATAGGAGTTGGAGTGGAGACAAAGCCTCAGAAAGGTCAAAATCAGAATTGATGGGCTTTAGCCAGCCCTGCCAATTGTTAGAACAGTATGTAAATGAGGGAGCGCTTAGAGGCTGTATAGACGGACGTGCTAATCCCGTCAAGCTGTCGGTTCAAGACTGAAGCCCCTTTCTTTGGCTTAATGGTTGGCCGTGTCTGGAGGGCACTACTGACTGTGCGACAAATGTTGTTTACTGGCCTAGACCTAGCTTGCATAATTAAGGCCATGTGGCCATGCCTGCCTACACAGGCTCTCCGTGACCCTTTCAGACACATGGAGTTCATCTTATGGAGTGCCATGTGGAAATATTAACCATAACCAATATGAAATTGTAGACCTTGGGCTCAGGCTAGACAATCGCAGTAACAATGTGTTCTGTATGGGCCTTTTCTCAGGCAAGAATAAATGCACATAAGTTCCCAAAGAGAACACCATGATCTCTCTGTACAAAAAGAATTCCTCTGGGGGGCTGGTCTAATTCAACAGAGTTAGGGATACACAGAATGGAGCTCTGCTGCCTCAAGAACGCAGGTTATATGACCTTGCATCCTCCCTCATGTATTTTAATATTTGTGGGATGGCAAATCTGTGGTCTTGTACCAAAGGATTCTTTGTGAGGCTGTAAGTCACAGCACCAGCAAGAATCTCCTGCACAGAAGGGCCAGGATTGGATCCATACTATGAAAGACTCCTTGTATCTGGCCAGACCGTATCTTACTATCTGGTCATACCTCCAGTTTTCATTGGGTTGGCGAGCAGAGGCTGGTCATTTCCCCACTTCCTCTTGTTATGGCTATCCTCCTCCCTTCCCTTTCCATTTTATGATAACAACAATTCAGGATTCATTGCATCAATAGTAAAATAATACAGTGGAGGCATGGGTGTGTTGAGAGGCCATATGTTTTAAGCTCTTCATTGACTCCTATATATGTTCACAACACCTATTTTGTAATTGTAGATTTATGCTTGAACTAGTATGGTGTAGTAGTTTGAATGTTGGATTAGGATTCAGGGAGACCAAGGTTTGAATCTCTGCTCAGCCATGGAAACCTGCTGGATGGGTCTGGGCAAATCACACTCTCATAGCCTTGAAAAAAGTCCAATGGTCTGAATAGATCTTGCCAAGAAAAATCTGTAATAATGTCACCATAAGTTAGAGTTGACTTGAAGGCACATAACAATAATGTATGTGCAGGTGTAAGAGCCAGCACAGTGTAGCGATTTGAGTGTTGGACTGTGACCCTGGAGACCAGGATTCGATTCCCCACTTCGCCATGGAAACTCACTGAGTGACCTTAGGCATGTCACCTATTCTTAGCCCCATAAACCCCAGAAGTTGTAAATGACTTGAAAGCACACAACAATGTGCAGGTGTATATGTTTAAGGACCTTATTTTTCAACAGCAGAACACACATAGATTCATCTTTCAGCTTGAAGAAAATTGATTAAAACAGTTTAGGTTGGAGCAATGTTAAGAAAATCTTTGCTTTGCCATAACTTTACAGTAGCTTGGAGTTCTCTCTGTGTTTAGCCAGACTAAGGTAGAGATCAGATTTCTCTGATACAAAATGGAGGAAGCCAAAAGTGAACCTTCCCTTTGCATCACTCCAGTTCAATCCTTTGGTGAAAAAAATTTACAGGCACTATGAAGTGATACAAATAAATAGAACCCACAGGCAGACTTGGTGTAAATTTTTGTAAGAACTACAGGTGCTGGAAGAATAGTTTATAGGCATTCATAAAAAAAAAAATTCTGGCCTCCCTATTCCTCTATTGGATAACTTTACTGAAGAAAGAATCATATTTTTAAAAATTGCTATTGCAGAATTTGGGCAGTAGGATTTTGTATACCCATATGTCTCTTGGGGAGACAAACATGCTTTTACTTTTGTACATTTTGACAGATACATCTTGCATGTGGCCTTAATTTCTGGATAGGAGCAGCACTGGAGAGGTTCCTTCTAATAATCCATCGCAGTCTGTTCTTGGACACATGCACAATCCAGAGTTAGCTCACATACTTCCCTTCTTATTTTCCAGAGAGAAGGTATTATAGACCTTGTCCCAAGCCCAGTGGACTGAGCTTATCTTCCCACGCAATGGCAACTCGGCAGGTCAGCGAGACAGCCTTGACACCCCTGACTGAGCAGGAAGGCGAGGCTTACCTTGAGAAATGCGGGAGCATCCGTCGCCACACTGTCGCTAATGCTCACTCTGATATTCAGTTATTGGCCATGGCTTCCATTATGCACTCAGGGATGGTGGTAGAAGAGCCAGACAATGGCGACAAACGTCTCCTTTTGCAGCCTAGCTTAAACCACAGGCAGTGTTCCAGTGAGCCCAGTATAGCAGATGGACCAGAAGGACTTGGGACACCGACCATGCAGGAATCTACAGAACTGAACTGTACGTCTGTCTGCTGAAATGCTATATATGGCGGAGGGAGAGAAGACTCATGTGCACTAAACAAGTCATTGATTGCTGCAAACAAAACAAATTCAGACTTCAGGAATGGAATTTACGTGCCATGTCCTGGGATTAACACACTTTGGAAATTTTCAGATTGTAATTTTATGCATCTTGTTCTTTTTTTCCAGCAACGGTACATATCTGTTCAGTTTAAGCATTCCCCTTTCTCTGGATATTTTTTATAGCTCATGGAGACTGCAGGGGCTTTGTCCTGGTCTGTCACTTTGTAGGATAGTGATGATCTTTACAGATAAGGGACTGTGCAAATCTGAACTGTAGACACAGGAGCTGTAAAACTATGTGCTCCACCTCCAGAACTGAAGCTGTTTGGAATACTTAGTGAATTCCATTTCATTTACTATCTGCAGGTGAGAGTGAAAGGTTCTTATGCTACTTTGGTAGCTGTGCTGTAGATTTTGTTGAGATTTTATTTTCCACATGGACCTTCTTAAGGATCACTTACGTATGTTCCAAAGACATATCTGAGTATTTTAGATGTAAGGAGACACAATAAGGGGGGAAAAAAAGATCTTCATTAGGCTCCAGAGTAAAGGTGCCTTGGCTGCTTGCCTGTGGTAGCAAAAGAACGAACATCAGTGACGAGCTGTCAAGTACCCAACAACTGTGTTGTGCTGCTTGAAGACATTTTACAAGTGATTGACTGAAGTATAAAAGTGTCTGCCTTGGAAATAAAATTGTTCTTTGGAAATAGTCCCCATGAGCATCAAGAATGAAAGAAAGTTGGTTTTCATTTTGTAAAAATGAGATGGTATTGTATGTAGAGGTCCTTAGGCAGATGAAGAACTAGGCTTCTTCAGAGGCAGCTCTCCTCCTGTGGAGATCTTCCATCCCTAGCTGAAGAAGTCAGGGACTGATCTAGGGAGTGTGTGTTCTCATTTTCTTGTGTCTGCCACACAACTCCAGGATCACAATAAATGGGATAACTTTCTTAGAGTTAGTTGGTGCTGCCTTTTTGGACTTAAAGATTTCCATTTCTAGGAACATCGGGTTTCAGTCACATCAGAGCTCTACTTCCCAAGTACTTTTGGGAACTGGGACATGGGAGTGTTCCTCTGAGGATGATCTTCCCCAACAATATGGATGGGGTGCAGCTTCTGTTGGTTCACAGGAATAGAGAGATTTTTAAATTATTTTTTAAATGCCATGTCACACGTTATTCTTCTTGTAATATTGTGTTCTGCAGTATTTTACTGTTTATTGAAGCAGACTTTGATCCAAGGAATGAGGCCCAGCCTTGAATGAAATTAAGAAGGAAGCCACTAAAGTTCAACGCACAAGTAGAGAGAGAAAGTCTGTTGTGCACATTGGTGCATTTTTGTCTTGATGAAATTTGAACTGTCAAATGGCTGTTCTACTAAAAGATCTGCAGAATAAAGTTGATATAAAGGGGTGTGTCTGTGTCCTGACTCTAGTGATTCTAAATTAGGCTCAAAATAAAACTAACACTCAACTGCATTTCCAGGTGCAAATCCTACTGGGACTATATATTTCATTGTACCACCTGTACCATTGTACCACCTGTAAATATAATTTAGCACCCACATTCCCTTCTGCCATGTTCCTGATGAAAGGGTCATGGTGGCAGGAACGTGCACACACCCAAATTTCTCCCTTGTTTGCAATTAAGGGAGCAGTCTTGGCACCCATACCCCCCATAGCTGTGTCGCTATTATTGAAGTTGCTATTGGTTCCCATCAGCAGGGCTTTGTAGATCCTCTGTGAGGGCTCTGGACTCCCAGGGGTCCACAGACCCCGATTAAGAATCATTGCTCTAGTCCATGCAAAGATTAGCTTGGTGCATCTTTTACTTCAAAAAGTACTGGAAGTACTGAAAGGCCTAGCAGGTCCAACTATTTGTCCCACCTAAAATTGAGTCAATGAATCAGTGAAATCAAGAATGATTCACTAAGTTCCCAGTAATTACAGTAGGTGTCCTTTAGTTTGATTTACATCTGGAATTAGGGCAAAGACCAAAGGCAATGGAATATGGTAGGAACAGTAACCAGTAGTAAAATGCACAATCAGCTTTTGTTGTACACCTTCACGTGATGAAACAGGTTTGAAGATGCCGGGAGACATCATTTCTGCACATGTTTAATTCACAGAATGTGTGCTGAAATCACTTGCTGGAATGGGACTCTACCCAGCATTGGACTTGTTCCTGCCCAGGTTGCAAAAAAACACTTGCTGGCCCTGCCCTTGCTACCTGGAACATAGACATGCTGGTCTACCTTCTCCCTGCTCAGGTTGCCAGAAAAAAAACTTGCTGGCTTAGCCCTTGGCTTATCCTGCTGAAGCTGAATCTCAGTTTTTGCCAGCCAGACATACAGAATGGGTGCTTCCTCAAGCCACTTCAAGCAACCTCTAAGATGGGAGGGGACTGTTTTCAGACTGCAAATCTGAGAATTTGTCCCCATTGGCCATACTGGCAAGGGCTGCTAGGAGTTGCACCCCAACCTCTGGAGACCCACAGGACTCTTACCCCTGCTCTAACAGCATGGTGTATAATGCAATTTGTTTAGAAGAGGCTTCCCTTGCAAGCACCTTGCGTGAGTGGCATGTTTTCCTCTTTACATCCTAGCTTGTGTGAATGCTGTAGTTTTTTTTGCTGAAAACAAGCACATTCTTCTCCAATAGTTGAAAGAATCTGGTTTCTATATTAAATTTTAATCTGGACAGAGCTCATAAATCCCTTACTAATAACACTCTGTCATCAAAAGTAACAGGTGCCTTGTGGCATGGACTGCATTTGGAATCACTTTTGGGCATGAGTTGCTGTCTTCATCTTTTTGTATTTTTCTTCTCCATGGCTTGGGGGGAAATCGGATCTGGGTTGCTTTCAACTTGATCTTACAGACTGAGGACTTATTAATAATTTTGTGCAATGCTCAGGAAAGACTATCTACCAATCCAAATATTGTTTTTAGTTTCTTGCTATGCCAATTCTAGATTTATACAAGATGCTACTCCAATTAAGGCATTCTTTCCCTCTTGATGGATGTTTTTTAACTCTGCACCCTCCTTCAAATTTCCATTGTCAGCCTCCATCCACTGGGTAGCAAACATGACAATGAGGAGTCTGTTGTACTTATGGCAGTTCCCGATATGATTCAGAATCACGATTAAGTGAGGTTCCAAGTATGGTGGGTAGAGAGTAGTAGAGACATGACAGAGAGGGTTGAGCACACTAGCTAATGTGTTCCTCCTTTATCTAATAATTTGAGCAAGGAAAAAAAAATGCTTGGATACCCTCATTCTGTGCCTCTGTAACACAAAAACACTACCCAGCTGTTTGCAAAATGTATTGAATTAACACATGAAGAGGGAAGAACACTAGTCTTGTTTGCTGTTTCCCCAGTTGTGTTGCTTTTCTCACATTATAGTAAGTCTGGCCAGGAGATTATCTGCTCTGACTGGAGATTCTCCATATGATCTGGAATCCTTAAAAATGTGGCTTCCCAATCACCTGTTGATTTGGCATGGTTTTCAAAATGCCTATAAAGGGCTATGACATTTTGAACAGTATTATGGAACTGTACATAGCATGTTCCTCTCACCCATTAAAACTTCCAAGTCCTAGTCACTAAAACAAAACCTTTCCCACCTTATTTTCACTGGTATTCTGAATTTCATATTTCTAGAAGAACATATCATTCACATCAGCAGGGTAAGACAACCTGATGCCTTGCAAATACATTGGACTACCTTCCTACCAGCTTCATGCAACATAGTCAATGCTTATAGATGTTATAGTCCCATATAGGAGGACGATGCTAACTACCTAGCTCTGGTACATCTCCTGTGTACTAGGCCAGTGGTTCTTAACCTGAGATCCACGGACCTCCAAAGTCCACAATGCCTTCACAGGGGGTCAGTGAAAGCCTCAAAGGATACTCAGCATGTCTCCTCCCTCACAATGGAGTGGCAACATTTCAGGAAAAAAAAAACACAAGACAGCTCTGAACCACAGCAGTACAGGTTCACTTGCAGGTGGTCAGTCACTATATTTATCACCTACTTTCTCCCTAAAGTTGCATCACAATCACACAGTATAGTGCTCAGAACGGATTGTGAAAAGGCTAAAAGGCCAATCCATATGGACTATATTAGGAAGAATCAAAAGTTATCATATGATTGGTATATTTTAATGATGATTGTTCTAAACCAAGGATGGTTTAGAACATGCAGCTCCCAGATGTAGAACTGCAGTTCCCAACATTTCTCACAATTGGCTGGAGATTCTATGCAGATGACAACCCTTACCAGGCATGGATCACTGAAATGTGACCTAAAAGTTTTGTGTTGACCTTGACTGCATTATTTGAATCCCAACCAACCTTTCCTCCCAACAGTGGGGATTAAACTGGAAGGAGAACATGTTTAGCAGTTTGTTTACCATAGTCTTGTTACTTTGGAACACTTAGGCTAGCAGGAATTAAAAACAAAGGGTTCATTACTTCCTGGAACATCTTCCAGTATAGGTTTTGCTTATAAAACCTATAGATTTTTTTAAAAAATTCTTTTGTAGGAGATTTGAAACTCCTTGGCAGGGTTAGTCCCTGAAGGCTGTTTATTTGAAAAGCAGTTTGGGACAATGTGGGTAGGGATGGTTTTTCTATATCATAGTTCCTCCAATCCCCATTGGAGAACCTGATTTTTTAATCCATTTTTCATCATTCTTTCATTTCTTATTGAGGGAAAGTGCACCTGAACTGTTGAAGGCTTTACTCATGGTTCCAGCATGAACAGCCGTAGAGGGTCAATGCCACTGCCAAGTGCTTGGCTCAGATGTTCCAGGAACAGAATGCAGATTGCGTCTGGCAGCTGTTAGACTTACAACTTTTGCAATGTTCTTGTCATGTCACTGAATTTTTAACCACTTCTTTTTATAAAGCACAAACCACCATCTGCTCTGGTTTAAGTGCCTGTTAACAAGGTGAAGAGGTGGTGTTCTTTGAGAGTTCCCTGCAGCATTCAGAGAGTGTATTTAAAGGTTGATTCCTCACGCCTGTCATGCTTCCGTATTTCCTTGACAAGCTGAATTTCCACTCAACATCCAGCATTGGGTTAAGATGTACAATATTAATGTGAAAGAATAACACTAAAATCTGACTACTTACCACTTCTTTGCCAAGTGCTACAAGGGGGAATTTCATGGTTTACACTGAGTATGTATTTAAATAAGACTGTAGTGAACTTACTGAACACAATTTTAGAATCCATTTTTTTTGAGCTGCTAAATTACCATCACGCAAAGCTCTGCAAGACACTCTAGTTTTCCGAGGCCCCTCCTTTGAGTTTAGTTTAGTGGAATAACACTGCCCCCTGCTGTTATCTTTATTTTTGAGCAACTACATACAGATGCTGGAACCAAGGCTGAGAACCAAAATATATGTACTAAAAATGCAACTCCTTGCATATTCGGTAATTTACGTTAAAAGCAGTGGAATATTCAGCATCAAGCTCACTGTTACATGCATACCTTCAAACTAATGTTTAGCAAATTCTATGAAGATTATCTGTGTAATCATTTTCAGTAGTCAGGCACAGAGATGTTTTCTAAAGTAATAAGATAATGCTCTGACACACAGTTTCATGTTCAAGTCTCAGGAGGAGCTGCTGTCACTGGTTTTTATAGATGAGGTGGCGGGAGGCACTTCAGACAAGAAAGAAAGAACTGGTCTTGATTCAAAGGGTGCCAAGATGAGGCAGTACAGATAGAGTCCACTAATCTTTTCCTTTCCCTTGGAGCCCAGATCAACTGCATCATATTTGGCTGAATCTCCCCCCCACATCCCCCCGGTTAGCATTAGCATTAGCAGCCTCATTCCGAGGCTGCCAGGGAGAGGTTTTGAATGGAGAGTAAAGGGCTAAAGAATAGCTGAGTCCCATCCAAAGGCACATGCACACATAATTGCCACCCTAGTGTAACTTAGCTCTCTTTCCCAACAACTCTAATTGTATTTACATCAGACTGAACACCTAGAAGCCTGTGGGGCATAGAATCCTACCCTTCTCTCAAGCACAGTTACTGAATGTGTTAACAAACTCCATAGGAAGTATGCGCTTAGAGCAGTGGTTCTCAACCTGTGGGTCCCCAGATATTTTTGGACTTCAGCTCCCAGAAGCCCTGAGCATTGACCACAGTGGCTGGGGCTTCTGGGAGCTGAAGTCTACAAACATCTGGGGACCCACAGGTTGAGAACCACTGGCTTAGAGTGAACACATGGAGGTTGGCTATATGAGAGGCAGTGGGTGCATTCTTGTTCTCTCCTTCTGCAAATGCATCACTATGCTACTGGTGTCTGTTTGCACAGGCTTTTGGTCTTGGTAATGTCAACACCAGTTAGAAGGCTGATTGTAGCCTGGAACAAACAATTCATGTGACCTATGACAATCACTAATCCAGAAGCCAAAAAATATAGGTACACTTCAGTTAAGAAAGCACCTGATACAGAAGAAACTTTTTAACAAAATGTTTTTAGGCCTTCCCATCTTCCCTTTTCCTCCTTGTCTTTTTTCTAGCTGGAAGTACTTCAAGAATGATGGAAGAGAGTTGGGGAAACACTTTTGGTTCTGGGTGCAGTAGCATGGTTGCTGTAAACCAGTGGTTCTCAACCTGTGGGTCCCCAGATGTTTGGGGACTTCAGCTCCCAGAAGCCCCAGCCACTATGGTCAATGCTCAGGGCTTCTGGGAGCTGAAGTCCAAAAACATCTGGGGACTCACAGGTTGAGAACCACTGCTGTAAACAATGCAATGAAGCCTGAGCTAGGAAATGTTGGGATTCTACTTTGGCTGATCCTACAGGAGCTGCGTGTGACTAATGCAACATACCAAGTAAACGTCGGCTGTATTCCAAATCCTTTACATAATATGTATGAATAGCAGGAGAGAGAGCAAGAAAAAGTAAGTTCAGCTAAGCTTCCCTCACCAGTTATCCCTAACAAGTTTAAAAGGTGTCGACCAGAATTCTGTATTGGAGTTGTGTCTCCATAAGTGGGCTTCCATATGCAAAAATCAGAACTGGGCAGTTTTGTAACATCCATATCCAGTAGAGGGCTGCTGTAACAATATTATGTAGCAGAGCCAGCAAGAAGTCTGATGTGTAATATCATACACTGGTATGCATCGGTCCTGATGTGCACTGGGCACGCTTACTGTCCTTCACAATTCATTAATTCAAGTCATTATCAGCGTTTCTTAATGCCTCTGCTACTTATCTAAGAATATGTAAAGCTACACTATACACCAGGTGATTCAGGATTCTGGCAGATAACTCTAAATTTGGCCATCAAAATGGAAATCATAAGAAAAATGAAATTTGGTGAAAGGAAATTTTTTTTTTGTATTTTGCATTGCATTTTGTAAGCAGTTTTCAAGTGGTCTCTAGAACATTAGAAATCTGTTTTGTTTTTTAACTTATGCAGGACACACCTGAAATGGTTATTTCATTTCATATGTAGATTTTATTAGTTTTGAATAAAAACTTCATTGAAAGATGCCTCTGGTACTACAATTTTTGTTAAAATAGTAATGACCAGCAGCGCAACCACTACATTAACTGAGATGCACCTGCACAGCAATATTGTCCTAAAGAGAAAAATTAACTAAAATAATTCTTCTCCACAAGAGTTGTAAATGGTCACTGATGGTTGTAGCCCAAGGCACCTTGGACCACTCACTCAGTATAATCTGAATTGTTCCTGTGAGGACAAAAACGGGAAAGAAGAGAGTCATGTACACCACTTTGGATTTATTGGCCAAAAGGAAGGCATGTTAATTGTCTTCACTAATGTTAACTTTGTTAACAAATAGACTTTTCCAGGCAACTAGGTGGGTTGGGATGCCCACGTCCCATTGGGCCAGTGATATGCCCTATATAAATAACAGTTACATGGGAGTGTACAGCTAATACATTTCTGCGGTTGCTTCTCTGGATATGGATTTGGCAGCTTACACAGAACAGCTATGAAACATTTTAAAGCTCTAGCCAGGGAACTGTAGGGCCTAAATACCCTAAAGGCACCAGATTCTGACTGATCTTGGAAGCTAAGCACCATCAGCTCTGGTTAATACTTGGATGTCAGACTGCCAGTGAATACCAGGTGACATAGGCTATATTTTAGAGGAACGAACTGGTACAAAACAACCCCTGATTTTTCATTGACAAAGAAAATTCTGTGAAATTCATCAGGTCTCTGTAAGTCAACAGGCAATTTGAAGGCGCACACACACAGCCCTGGGACTCAAAAGTCTCATCCTCACCCATACTTGCATTTGTCATGTTTTTTTCTCACTGACTTGTCTTCTGATCAAGAAAGTAGTCAACCACTGATGCATCATGCAATCAGCTAGTAAATTTGTCTGTTTCTTGTAAGGCAGGCTGATGATACTTTCCCAACTCATTCATATTCAGAGATGCTGGGTGGACAATCCCCAAGGGACTTGCCTGCTTCCAAGCTCTTACTAATTTCACCTCTTGTTTATACAAGAAGGGTTTTTCATCAGCTAATTTATTTCCTAAAATCTGCTAGGAGGCTCAAACAGCTGAAAAGCAAACTGCTGAGTTTCACTTTCCCCAATCTCAGGTTTCAGATGCCCAGCAATATAAATTATTTGTGGATTTATGGCCTGAGATAAGCTCTAAGCACTTGTTGTTATGCAACAACAGCAACAATAATAAACTTATTATTATTTTGTATCAAATTGGTCCTCAGAGTGGCTCCTACTTTTAAACAATACAATGTAAAGGCATATATAAATATATATACACACATATATATGGTGCATATTAAAACAGCATTAAACGGTTAAAGAATTCGAACAGATTAAAAATACATAAAAAGATAACAAAACAGTACAGAACCTTCCAGTCTGTTCCTTAAAAGCTTTGTGTATTAAAAACCTGCCTGAATAAAAAGGTTTTAGCCTGTCACTGGAGGGACAACAAAGAAGGGGCCATTCTGGTCTCCCTGGGGCAGGAGTTCGAATCTAGGGGCATTGAGAAAGCCCTCACTTGTGTCCCTACCAACTGTGCTTGCAACAGTGTGACTGAAAGGATTCTCCTAATGATGTTAGAACCCTATCTAGTTCATACAGGGAGATATGGCCTGCCAAGGAGTTTGAGCCTGAGTAATATCGGGCTTTATAGGTCATAACTAGCACTTTGAATTGTGCCTGGAAACAAACTGGCTGTCAGTGGAGCTGTTTAAATAGGGGCACAATATGTTTTTTACAACCTGTCCCAGTTAACAGTCTCGCTGCAACTCTTTGGACCAGCTGAAGTTTTTGTACACTTTTCAAAGGCACTCATAAACAGAGTGTGTTACAGTAGTTCAAATGGGATGTAACCAAGGCATGTACCACTGTGGCCAGATCTGGTGTCTCAAAGAATGGGCACAGTGGGTGCACAGGCTTTAAATGTGCAAAAGTACTCCTCACCACTACGGAAATCTGGGTCTCCAGATTCAAAGGTGAGTATAGGAGCACTCCCAAACTGCAAACCTGTGCCTTCATGGGGGTGTGTGTGTGTGTGTGTGTGTGTAACCTCATATAACACAGGATGAGCCCGTATTACTTCATTTGCCTTCCAACTGACCAGGAGTACCTTTGTTATGTCTGCATAAAGTTTCAATTGTAGGGATGGCATGAATCCAGAATTTTCTGAATCTGAATCTGAATTCCTGGAAGGTTCTGGGAATCCACGAATCTCACAAATCTCGAATCTTTCGAATCCTTTTTTAAAAAAGAGTTTAAAAAGCAAGGAAAAGACGGATAATCTTGGGCAAGACACACTCTCTCAGCCTTAGCAAAAGCCTAGTCAAAGGCAACCCTTCCGCTGCAGAAATCTGGCCAAGACAATTGCCCTAGTTTTGCCTCAGGATCTCCCCAGATTGAAGACATGAAGGCCCTTTCCACATAGGCAGGAAAATGTGAATTAATCCTACATTTTCCTGCCTGTGTAAACAGGGCCTTGTACTAGAGTACAGAGAGATCCAGGTCAAAACTGGCTTTTCTTTGCATAGGTCTTTCTGGCATCCTTGGGTTTGTAGTTTGATGATGCACCAGTACACTTTGGCAGAGAAGGCTGTGACAATTTGTAAAACTCCAAAACCCAGAATCACGTATGAAAGAGATCTGCAAGGGAGGTCTGCAAAGGAATGTTTCAGCTGTCCTTGAAATCTCAAGCCTGTAGCTTCCAGTCAAGTACTGAACTTAAATATGAAATGTTCAATTTAAATATCTTAGAATACAAGCCCAGCTTTAATTTTTGAAATTGTTGGCAAAGGCTATTATTACTCCAAGGGGAAAACTCACCTACTTACTATCTTCCCTTGTATGTCTGGTCTCCCAGGTTCTCAAGAATCCCAGGTTTTCAGGCGTCTCAGTCTCCAACAATCTATTTGGTTGGCGGATTTGAAAGATTCGGTTTGCCTATTTTGGCACAGGGATTCAGATTCAGGAATCTCAAATCCTTACTCAGGATTCGAGGATTCGGTTGGCCCATCTCTATTCAATTGTTTGCCCTCATCCAGTAAATTACTGATGACACTGGCTTACGATGAGGACGGCCTCCTTGGATAGAGGAAGAAAAAAGCAGAGTTGGGTGTCATCTGTCACGCATGTATACAGCATCCTATGTAGCAACTTCTGGCCCTTCAGATATCGCTGAATTTTCATATCCCATCAACCTCAGCCAGTATGGCTAATAGTCAGAGATTACAGTAACTGCAATCCAGCAGTATATTGAAGTTCACAGGTTCCCTGGCCTTGCATTTAAAAAGTTTAAAGCATTCCATATAAGGTTTCCATAACTTCTCAAACAGGATTATAGTATTTCTTTTTAAGTAAAAAGCTTAAATACTATTGGTTTTCCCAGCTAAAGTAAGCCTACTGAATCAATGGCAAATTGTAACAAGTCAATGGGCTTATTCTAGTTAGGAATACCACTGAAATTCAGACTAGTTACTGCAGTGTAAGTTTGCATCCACAGTACACCATAGCATAAGTAAGCTGGAAACGATGCTGTTTCTTCAGTATTTCCTTTTGCACTCAAAACAGGAAGCAAAGGAGAAATCATGAAGGTAAACCTTTAATAAATTCAGAGAAGAAGCTGACATGGCACAACTAGTGTAATTTATCCACTATGACAAATATAAAAATGAGGAACTGGTTCATACCATCCAGTTGTTGATTGCAGAAGTGTAACATATTCAACTGACTAAAGTGACTCATAAAAATGTCAAAAAGTTATACTAAAAGCCATGGTGTAAACAGACTTCTGTTACCTGTTTTTTAAAAATAAGTCCTATGAGTTAAGTAGATAAGGTCATAATCCAGAAAATCCCTTGAGATTCAGCAAGAGTTTGCACACACTGCCAGGTTCCCTAAGTTTCTTCCTGTGAACAGGCAAGACTGGTTTGCTGAATTGACATCAGCATATGTGCACTGAAGGCAGAAGAGATATGCACTCTAGCCCCATATTCCATATTCCATTAGCAGAAATGGAACTATGCTTAGACAAATTCAGTTACAAAACTTGATGCAATCAGAAAAACTTGATACCACAGGGCTCCTAACAGTAGTGAGATATGTATTCATGTTCAACTGAACTTAGATACATCTCTGCTGCAGAATTCCATAGTCAACATGGGAAAAGTGAGAGTGGAAGAGCATGACTGAAGCATATTCGTCTGGCTCCCTCTTCTCATTTTCAAAATGAACTACCTAATGAAGGATCTAAGCCCTTTTCATTCACAATTTCTGACAAACTACCATATCAGGAGGGGAACACACTGTCCCTGCATTTCTCTAAGTTTTGATGAGTTTGAACAAATGGGAGGACACTGTCCACAGGACTGACAACAAAACAGGACTGCCACTTGCCAGAAGAAAGATTGTTATGTAGCTCTAATTCAAGCTCCATTGCTTTCCATGTGAGGCATGTGACATACTGAGATGGACAGAGGGTGGACCAAGCACACTCTCTGTATGTTGATCAAAACATTTACATAATGGGTAAAAAGATCCTAGTCATGCAGTTACATAGATTCAGACCTTGTCCACCTAACATTATTCCATAATTGTCTAAACAAGAAATTAGCAGAACCATGACATAATTATTTTATTACTACACAGACAAGGGTTGTGCATAGTTTTAAAATATATTTAGTTAAGTATTATAAAGTGATACACTATGTCTTTGTCACCAGTGATTAACTCAAATTGTGCATTAGTACCCATGAAAGAGATCATTTCTTTATTAAAAAGGCACTTTTTGTGTTCTCCCTGTATGCAACATGGAATGCACACTCATGGCAATTATGAGTAAGCCTTTCTTTTTTCTCTCCTACTGACAGTTAAACTGCTGTTCCCAATTATCTTTCACCTTCTTTTTTTGCTGAAGTCACATGGCTACCACAGAGGTCAGAACAGCAGCCTATAAACTATTCTGTCAGCATCAATGACTAGAGAGTTCTTTAAGCCAAACTATACTATAGGAAGGATGTGTAGAAGTCCACTGAGCTGTTAGATGCATCAAAAATGTCTAGCTTCCCTCACTTTAAAGCTGAATCTCATTTTGGATTTGCAGAAAGTTGAACGGCAAACTGAACACTGATCTTCTTGCCAAGACTTACAATGATTGGGCTTTAAAGTGAGGGAGGCTAGACATGTTTGATGCATCTAAACAACTCAGTGGAGTTCTGACACAGCGAAGCTGAATTACTCATTGATCTGGTTAACTCAACACTTTATCACCTTGATGACTTATGCCCAATCTCATTTTGAATTCGCAGAAAGTTGAATGGCAACCTGAACACTAATCTTCTTGCCAAGGCTTACAATGGTGCTATGACATCATCAAAGCTTATTCAGCAGACCGTTCTCACTTAAATTTTAGTAAGTTGAACTCCTCTGAGATACCAAGATTAAAGGCATTAAGATCCACAGGACGTGATAAATGGAAATAAAAGCAGACTCTGACCCATCCCCTACTCTAATAGAAATAGTACTCCTTTAATGCATAATTTTGGATTTCCCATACCACAACAGTAATTGAAATTACTTCTTATGACCAACAGGGGGCACACATTTTTTCTTTTATATTCTTAAAGATAAAAAGGAAACACTTTCCATTTCCTGCAAACACACTGCCTTCTCCAAACAGAAGTTTTATCTCCACTTCAATGGTCTATCATTCCCATGGAACCCTTTATCCTTTTGGAGAAGTACTCACAATTAAACAACAGCTCAAGGCTGATGGCAAGGTGGACTACGCTGTCCCATCTGTGCTACGAGGCTGAAAACCCTCTCTTCGGGGACTGGTTAAGTCCAAGCGTGTTAAAACCTCACAGCGCACCAGAAGAGTATCCTCTTTTATATATGTCCTTTGTTTTAGAGCTTGCAGCGGCATAAAAGTCACATATCCAAAGCCTTTTGGGTTGCGAGGAGTTGTTGGACACTGGAAAGCTAGCAGCTCAGGCTTGGCATCCATTACTTCTTCATGGTTGTGCCTTGAAGATCCTTCTGACTGATCCAGAATAGACAGGCGTATGGTCCCTTGGAATGGCCAGGCTAGATGACTGTCATATTCCCCTTTCATAACATGAACAAAAAGAGAAATATAGTTGGGACACCGTGGAGCCTTTGGCAGCTGGATATGGAGACGCATACAAAGTTTGTAGCCAGGTTTTCCTGTATAAAAACCAGGGCTATGGATCACAACAGGCTTTTCTTCTTCTTGGGCTTTCAAATAAACACTGAAATGTTCAATCTTCCATAGGAAAATACCATTACATTGCTCTGCTTCCAGTTCAGCGATTTTCTCCTCTAGATTTTTAATAGTACGTTTCAGATCCCCCATCTGAGAGTTCTGTGTCTCCATCTTTGCAATGAGTTCTCGGATTTGGTGATCTTGTCTCACCAAGCGACCTTCCAGTTGCTGAATTGTCTCCCTGAAGTTCTGGACTTCAGGGCTGCATTCACATGATGGTGGCATGGTTTGTGAGAAGAGGGATGGGTCAAATGATAAACCTCCATGGAAATTTACAGACCCTGGAGTAGTAACACTGACATTCCGGAGAGTCTCAGCCATCATTCTCATATGAACCTGAGTGAACTCTTGCCAGTGGCGTGCCAACTCATTTCTCTGCATCTGCAATTAAATAAAAACCAGTATAGCTTAAAGGCTTTTCCTCTGACTTTGATCAAGTGCTAACTCTTAATAGGAAAGAGGAAAATATTGTTATTAAAAGGAAAACTGACTTTATCTTCCACAGATTCTCTGAAACAAGAACTGAAATACCGAACATGAAAAAGTGCTATTACTGTGCAGGTGAGACAGCAGTTCAAATGCATTTATGGGAAGCAATTAAAGCCTTAAGGGAATTTCCGGGCTGTAATGGGTCTCCCCTCACTTATCTTTTTTCTAAGATACACAGCCCCTTTCCTTACAGGGGAGCTTCTCTACTCCTTTGATCATTTTGGTGTGTCTTCTGCATCTTTTGTTCATGAACTGCAGTAATAGAGGCAAATACAGGCCTGACCATTCTACCAGATTTTAGTGTGCTGGTCTTCAAGCGACCCCCTTACAATTTAGAGTTCATTAGAGATGTATTTGAGGTACAGGATCTAGCTTTCTAGGGCCAATGACAATATTTCTATTGACTGAATATTTCTATTGTCTTTCAAAGGAATCTCCTAAAATTTTCCACAGAATTCTCTGAAGGTTTTTATGACAGATAATAGGAACAGATTTACAATGATCATAATCTAACCTCCTGGTTAAACCTAAATCACTGCTACTATTGCAATTTTATCACTCAGTTTTTTGAGAGTAGAGGGGTGGCGATTTCTCCAATTACTCAAGAATTAGGATATGTCCACAGCATACTTTTAAAAGCTCATAAATATATAGTTGAACACCTGATAAAATGTGCGGCAACCATAGGGAATAAATCTTTTACCTACTTCTTGTAATAATTATTCCACATTCCATCAAGATTAATATGTTCTGTCTTGTTCTCTTTTTAAGATTATGTTGTAAAGGTGTTTTAAACCATTTCACTTTGAGCTTTAAACAGAATAATTTGTTTTTAACTTTTGTTCAATACAATTTTAGGAATAGTTTGGTTTAATTTGTCGTTGGGTCCCATGTTGGCACAGTATTAAGTAAATACAGTATTCACCTACTCATATCCTGTTTTAGTTCTGCCAAGGGACTCAAGGCAGCCAATGTCACTGCTCTAGAAAAAAATGCACAGAATAAACAATAGGAAGGTACTGTGGGAGGTTTACTGAAATTGAAAGGGTGGGAATCCCCGCCTCTGTATCGGAGCAATTTTCAATTTTGAGTTTTGTCCTTAATCACTGGGAACCCCACATAGACAAACAGGCTAATGATGCCTTTGGAACAATGGTTCTAACAATTTGGGACATGGAGATATTTTGGACTTCAACTCCCAAAAGCTCCAAAGAGCACAGCCAAAGGATGTGAGGGATTCTGGGAGTTCAAATGCAAAACGTGTACACGACCAGAAGTTGAGAACCACTGCTTTACAGCAATATTACTTGACCCTCTAGAATTTGTTGACAGCAAGAAAGTTTGGTCTGATTTAAATAAACACTAAGGCCCTTTCCGCACGGAGTAAGTAGTACGGCTGGTGCGACCTCTGATGGAGGTCGTCCGCACCTTGGGAGCGGACTGGGTTGGACTACTTGTCGCAGTTCCGCACCTCAGTCCGCTCCGGAGCAACCCGAAGTGGTTGCGCAGCGTGCTTTTTAAAAACCTGTTTTTACAGGTTTTTCAAAAGCACAGCGTGCGCCACTCCATGCCACTCCATTCCCGCGCTCTGGCGCAGATTTGCAAGCGCGCACCAGTGCATGCCTGCAGATCTGCCAGGGGTGGGCTTCCGGCTGGCGAGCTTCTCCGGTTGGTGGAGAGCCTCCGCTAACCAGAAGCCGCCATTTTGGATGCCGGAGGACTGCGGAACAGCAAGCTCGCAGTGCTCCGCATGGGGACGGACTTACCCGGCTGTTGGTAAGCTCCGTTTCAGTGTGTTTTCCCCGTTTCCCCCTCCACGTGCAGAAAGGGCCTAAGACTGCAATTCTACATGTGATCTCTACATGTGGAGATTAGCAGCTCATGTCACACTTCACAGCATGACTACTGCATAAAAATGGAAGACTCCCTGGACTGTATAATTTTAATCTGTCTATAATCATTTACTTTAACAGAGGAAGATAAACTCAATACAGTAAGCTACTGCATTAGTCTACGAGACATTCAAGTAAAAAGCTAGTTGTGATACTTAGCAGCAAGAAACCACCGTAAAAGGAAAGTAGATGACTATGCAAAAATTTGTATATTGGCAATTACCAAAATAAGAAATACTATGAATGAGGAAAAATGAAAACATATCACAATGGTTTGCCTCAGTAAATGATTATGCGTGGATGATTGGTGTAAATTAGCACCTCGGTTCCTCCTTTCACACAAGCTGTCAAAAACCATAGGAATATCTTTCATTTCTATAGTTCCCCATTTTATCCAAACTGGAAAATCATGGGTTATATCCAATAGTAGTTTTACACTAATGGAAAACATTTCCATTTATACAAAGCAGGGCATCTGGTTTTCACTGCTATATACAAGACTGAAACTCCAGCAGGGAGTGGGGATATTTGCACTGCCTTGCACTTCCAGCCCTCTCTGGGAAGAGAATGTTGGACTAGATAAACTTTGCTCTGAACCAACTCTTCTGATTAGTCCTATCAGCAAATTGTTCTGAGCACATTGTCTATAAAAGTGGGTATTTATCTCTACTGAAAAAAAAGGGTGTTGAGGTAAAACTCTTGGGCGCAGTCTTATACCTATTTACATGAGAGTACAGTGCAATTAAACATATTGGGCTTGCTTTTCATAATGCATGTTCAGGACTGTGCTATAACTTACCTTTTCTGGACACCCAAAATCACTGTAGGTACATGGTACTGGTGCAGTAGGACAATCATTACCATAGTGATTAGGCAACTAGAGAAACAAAAAAAGAAATTCCTGCTTAAACAGAACAGTTTTGAGTACAGACAGTACGAAACTTTAAGAATTAGTCACAAGAGGCCAGTATTTATGAGAATATGCATATCACCCATACCATAACAAGTATTATCTAACGATAAATTATCAAACATACTTTGAAGTACCATGCTTTATGCTGAGAAAACCACTTGCTAGTTCACAGCAAATGTTGTTATTATACTATATTCAGATTGTTATGATACCTTCCAGCTGAAGCTTCCAAAACAAAATAATACAAAAGATTTTTAAGAGTTCACTCCTGTACCTACTTATCTAGAAGTCAGTCATACTGAAATAAATGGTGACTTATTCCTGAGTATATACGCCCAGGATTATGTTGTAAAATATTACAATTAACACCAAAAGTTCAACAGAAAATAGAAATACTTTGTGGAGCAGTTTCAGTATAGCATCAGAAGCTTGTTATCTTTCATAAGCTAATAGCAGTCTCTTCCACAGAGCAAAACATTCACAGGTTCTTAATATTTGTCTTGTATACAATACTATACAAATTTATTGATTAGTCAACTGACCATATCAAAAGAAATAATATCAAATATTATAAACACAATAAAATGAGATAACTAAAATATAGTGGAGTAAGCTAAAATAAGGTAAGATATGATAAAATATGATAAGATGAAATAAAAAAAAATAATGTAAAAAACTATAATAAAATACCAAAACTTATAATAGGCTATCATCTTATCTTGTGATATGATGAAAATAGTAAACTACAGAGATAGTACAGATTTAGATTAATTCATCACCCTTGTATGCAACCCAAATACGTTCTATAAATTGTTTTCTCAGTTGGATAGTCTTATTTATAAATTTAGCAGTTCTGAGGACTACATATGTGTTAGTGCCCTGAAGGAAATAAGATAATTGTTTGTTCTGTCAAGTAGCGTCTGTAGATACTGGGCCCTTACTGGGGTGCAGAACTGACAATTAAACAGGACATGTGCAATGTCTTCTATTTCAGATGGTCTTGTATACAGTAATCTGTTTTATTTGATTTTGAACAGTATTTTAAAATATTAAAAATAGGAGTATTTCTGAGATGTACCACAAAAAGGGAAGGCCCTCTTCCATGCTTCTACATGATACATTGCTCCATGCAGAGGAGAGACCTCCAGCAGACCTCAAGGTCTGATTCCCCAACCCTCAAAAGTGACCACATCCCTGAAGCAAGGTGGCTGGTAATCATCTAAGTACTGTTATTTAAAGAACTGCAATTCAGTGAATGTGAGTAATGGCAGTCCTTCAAATGGCCAAGTTTCAATCTCTGTAGCTTACACATGCTTCATACACACAGACACACTCTAATTAGAATTTTGATCGTCTATGACAGAAGCCAAGCACGTTCCCATGTAAGAAAATGTTCACACAATTAGAAACACAATATATACAGGGTCCTTAAAATTATTTATCTCTACCAAGGTACCTCATCCTTCCTCCCAATACCATTGTGCCTCTTGCAAATATCACATCTATGAATGATTAACTCTACATCTATTAGACTAGGGGTAGTGGGAGAAGAGCCAAGAGAATATTTTTACCTGTTCTCTGATTAGTACTGTGTTACAGTACTGACAAGAAACATTCGCCAAAAGGCATACGCCATCATGCACCTTCATTTCAATGAAAGCAATAAGTAAATTAGAATGAAGTTAAGTAAAAGACAATTGAAAGATCACAAGTATTATTAGAAGTACTGCCATCTAGAAGGTGATTTCTTTATCACTTTTCTGTGTTTGAGAAACAGCAACAGAGTATCAAAAAATAATTCCTCAAAAGTCCATAGAAATGCTATTTCATAAAGCATTTGTTAAATTGAACACCTTATCTTTGCAGCATCTGGCTTAGTGAAACTAAGGACATGCCCTTAGTTGATGTTCAGAAGTCCTACTTTTCTAAGAAACTTTATCCTTAGGCAAAAATTCCTGAAAGAGATACTCAAACCGTTTCTCAAGCAGACCACCTCATTATAGTGTTAAAATATGTCAGATATGTCTGACTGGTATTCCTGGTAGGTGCTGAGAAATAGGTCAGAAGTCTCTTTTGCCATCTAAGATAATTTCCTTGTGAGTGACCAAATCTATAGCAAAAGTGATATTAGCCTACAGTAAAGATTTCAAAAGTAGGAAGGACGTGCTCTCAAGCTAAACCAGGATGGTGGCAGCACTGTGGAAGCCCCCACACCCCAAGAAGAGTCTACTTGGCAAATAACATAAAACATTCTTTTCTGACAAAAGAAAGTGAATATTACCACTTTGATTAAATCTAACCAGCAGATCACCAGCTGGAACTGTAAGAACAGGTTGCTTACCTGTAACTGTAGTTCTTCGAGTGGTCATCTGTGCCCTCATACATTAGGAGCTTTCGCGCCTGCGCGGTAGCGTTCGGAAGATTCTAGAGCTCGTTAGCTTTGGCGGGAACCCCTCCCCCACGTCGGTACTGCGCATGCTCGTCCCGCCGACTAACGGTCTCTCCTCAGTTCTGGTCCGCCGAAGCAGATGGGACCTGAAAAAGAGGGGAAGGCACGGCGGGGATGTATGAGGGCACAGATGACCACTCGAAGAACTACAGTTACAGGTAAGCAACCTGTTCTTCTTCTTCGTGGTCTCTGTGCCTCATACATTAGGAGACTGTGTAGCTTACCAGTAGGATGGTGGGTCAGGTCCCAGACCCTACAGCACAGAAGACAGCACAGCACGACCGAACCGGGCATCTCTCCTGGAACGGCAGTCGAGCCTGTAGTGGCGTACAAAGGTCGACGGCTGGGACCAGGTCGCCACACGGCAGAGTTCCGACAGGTCGACGCCTCGCAGGAGGGCAGCAGATGTCGCCACGGCCCTGGTGGAGTGGGCCCGAAGCAGGTCTGGCGGAGGCTTCCTGGCAAGCTCATACGCCAGTAGAACAGTCTGCACCACCCACTTAGAGAAGCGCTGGGTGGACACTTTGTGGCCTCTCCGACGCCTGCCATAACAGACAAACAGGTGGGGTGTCTGTCTGTAGGCTGCAGTCCTGTCCTTATAGAAGGCCAGCGCCTGACGCACATCAAGGGAGTGGAGGGAACGCTCCAGAGGTGTCGTCGGGTCCGGGGAGAAGGCCGGCAGGATGATGTCCTGGCTGAGGTGGAAGTTAACACCACCTTCGGCAGGAAGGAAATGTCAGGCCGGAGGACCACCTTGTCGCGATAAAAAACTAAGTATGGCTCATCGCCCCGAGTGCCGTAACTCTCCCGCCCGCCTGGCAGAGGTGACGGCCACTAGGAACGCGGTCTTCATCGCGAGCAGCCTGTCGTCCGACGTGGCCATGGGCTCGAAGGGCGGTTTCGTCAGCTGGGACAGCACCAATGACAGCGACCACGGCGGTAGCGGCGGTGATACCGGCGGGTAAAGGTGCTGCAGGCCCTTCAGGAACTGCTTGACGGTACCGTCCCTGAAAAGAGCGGCTGACGGAGATCGTGGCGGTTGGTATGCCACGATGGGCGGCGAGGTAAGACTTTGAGCGACGGAAAGGCCAGGCCCTGTTGCCGGAGATGGAGGAGGAAGTGGAGCACGGTACGCAGGGTGACAGGCGATACCGGCTCTCGACGTTCCTCGGCGAAAGCCACGAAGCGCTGCCACTTATAGTGGTAGTTCCTTTGCGTGGACTCCTTCCTGGCCGCGGTCAGGACGTTCCCATGGCTGGATCGTCTAGGGCGATATCCTCCAGGCATGGAGGGCCAACAGCGGCAGGTCCGGGTGCAACACCAGTCCGTCGGAGTGAGACAGCAGGTCCGGTACCGTTGGAAACCTGAGAGTCCTGCCCCGGGCGGCCTCGATCAGGGGTCCAAACCAGTGCTGCCTCGGCCACTACGGCGCCACCAGGATCGCTCCGCCTGGTCCGCGATGATCTTCGCGATCACGCGGCCCAGGAGCGGGAACAGAGGGAAGGCGTAGATCAGCCCTTCGTCCCACGGGAACTGGAAGGCGTCGCCGATGGAGCAGCGATCGTGACCGGCCCTTGAACAGAACAGGCGGCACTTCGTGTTCTGGCTGGTCGCGAAGAGGTCGATGGTCGGCTCGCCCCATCGGTCCCGAAGCATCCGGAAGGCCTCATCGGACAGGGACCACTCGTGCTGGGAGGTGGTGTCCCTGCTGAGAGCGTCCGCCGTGGTTTTCTCCTGCCCCGCCAGGTGAACCGCCACAGGGTGTATCTGGAGGGGGACACATCAGTTCCAAAGATCGAGTGCGATGGCCAGCAGCGGGGTGGAGTGCGTCCCGCCTTGCCTGTTCACATAGCAGACCGCTGTCGTGTTGTCCATGAGGATCAGCACCGTGCGGCCCGTGACCAGGTGTCAGAACGCTCTCAGGGCCTTGTGGATCGCCAACAGTTCAGAGAGTTGATGTGGAGGAACAACTCGTCGTCCATCCACTGGCCTCGGACCCGGAGATCTCCAGTGTGCGCTCCCCAGCCAAAAAGCGAGGCATCCGTCGTTATCGTGACCGACGGCCTGGGTTCGCGGAACGGCATGCCCGACAGCAAGTTCCGGTACGACAGCCACCACAGGAGCGATCGACGTACCTGTTGGGCGACGGACCCCGCGCTGGTCGTCCCAAAGTGGATCGAAGGCCCTGACGAACCAGTGCTGGAGCGGCCGTGCGCGTAACCTGGAGAGGTAGGTTACGGCAGTGGTCGAGGCCATGTAGCCGAGGAGCTGTTGGATCCTCCTCGCTGACAGCGTCGAGGCCTCGAAGGCAGCGGACGCCACCCAACAAAGTGTCCGCGCCCTCTCGTCTGGGAGGAAGGCCCTCGCCGATACCGAGTCAAGGGTCGCCCGATGAAGTCGAGAACCCGGGTGGGTTCGAGATGGGCTTCTTGGGGTTGACCCTGAGTCCGAGCCGAGTGAGAAGGGACAAAGTCCGATGGATGTCCCAGTACAGTTTCTGTTTGCAGGACGCCACCAATAGCCAATCGTCCAGGTAAGGGTACACGGAGACGCCTCTCGTCCGCAGGAAGGACACGACCGGAGCCATGCACTTGGTGAACACCCTCAGTGCGGTGGAAAGCCCGAACGGCAGCACCCGGTACTGGTAGCTGGTGCCGTCGATCGCGAACCGAAGGTATCGCCAGTGTTGCGGGCGGATCGAGATGTGGAAATAGGCGTCTTTGAGGTCTATGGACGCAACCACCCCCCCCGGCGGAGGAAGGGGGGGAAATTGACGGAGCGTGACCATCTTGAACCTCTTGGGCGGAGATCCGTTCACCCCTCGGAGGTCTAGGATGGGCCGCAGGGATCCGCGCCTTCGGCACTGTGAAGTACGTCAAGTAGAAGCCAGTGGTCTTGGCTGAAGGCGGGAGCCTCTCGATCGCTCCCTTCCGAGGAGGGACTGGACCTCTTCCAGTAGAGCCGAGTGGCCGGGGTGGAATAGTAGACACCCCGTGGCGAATAGCCTGGATCGATGGCGTACCCCAGGCAGACGATGGGAAGTACCCAGGAGTCCGCAGTGATCTCCCCCCAGCGGTCGAGGTGCCTGGCCAGGCTCGGGTGGTGGAACAGTTCTACTGGAAGGGCGAAGGATGGCACGGGTGGAGTCCTGCAAAGGGCCCGGGTCAAACCGGGACTTCGTTCCCGAGGACGACTTCTTGGACGACGAAGATGGGCGTCGTCTGGGAAGCCTCCTGGAAGCCGAAGAGGTTGACGGCCCCGACGCGGTCGACCGCGGAGACCGCGGCTGGTACACCGATGAAGAGGATCTTCTCCACGTAGGCCTCGGCTGGAAAGGAGCGGCGAGTCTGGGCAGGCGGTTTATGCCCATCTTCTTAGCTGTCAGCCGGGCCTTGACGAGGTGATCCATGGCCTCGTCAGTGGAGGAATGGAACAGCCCTTCGCCGTCGAAGGGAAGGTCTTCAATCCTTCGACGGCTGTCCTCCTGGAGCCCACAGGACCGGAGCCACGCGTGGCGTCGGAGGGCTACGGCACCAAACCCTCACCCTCGAGGTAGCCTCCGCGGGGTGCCTCGAGGTGGCGAGCTGCTGTGTAGCCACCGCAACGGCCTCGCCGAAGATCTGCATGGCTGAGGCGCGTGACTCCTCCGGCAAGTCAGCGAGGAGCGGGCCGAGTCGGTTGAACAGGTTGTGATGGTATGCTGCGAGGCATGCCATCGTGTTCACCGTCCTGACCACCAGGGACGATGCCGAGTAGAACCTTCGGCTGAAGGTATCGATTCCGTCCTTCACGGTCCGGAGGGGTGGTATGTGCTCGATTACCTCCCTTCGTCTGTGCCGACTCGACCACGATGGAATTAGGTACAGGGTGTTGAAAGAGGAACTCCGCATTCTCCTTCTGTGTCCTGTACAAATGCTCCAGCCTATGAGGAATAGGCTGTGCTGACGCCGGCTTCGCCCACGGCTGCTTCATCGCCTCCACCAAGGTAGGCAGGAATGGCAGCGGTGCGGTCGACGGTGGGCGGGCTTCCAAGTACTGGAAGACCGGGTCCTGGGCTTGGGGGCAGGTTCGGTCACCCTCAGGCTAAGGGCTGTGGCCGTCCGGAGGAGAATCGCCGAGAACTGGCGGACGTCCTCCGGTGCAGACTCCGGAGCTGGCTCTTCGAATCCCAGTGGTGGGGGCTCATGAGAAGAAGGGATGGACTCGGGAGAATCGGAGTCCGAGTCGAGGAGCCGCCAGATGGTGATGGCGACCTCTCTGCCTCCTTCTCCTCGGCCAGCCCAGGGGCCGGAGTTGCCAGGACTGCCGGAGCTGCAGGCTGGCGTCGGTACCGATACGGCCAATGTCGTGACCAGTATCGGAGTAACCTGCAGGGGCACAACCGCGGGCCTGGGACAGTGTGCCGCCTGCGTGGTGGTAGTCGCTGCACCGCCAGCTGGGCCAGGGTGGCTGTGGCGCGGGCGGGAGCTGTAGCCGTCGTCCGCGGCGGTGGAGAAACAGCCCTGTAGTGAGGTGAGGGCTCAGGGGACCGACGGCGACTCGGCGAGCGACGCAGGGTGACCTCTCATAGCGGGGAATGAGCCTCCCGCGGTGGCAAAAGAGACTGGCGACAAGGCGACCAATACCGAGGGTCCGGGTGGTACCGGTCCCTGTAGGATGGCGAGTACGAGTAGTACGAGCCAGCCGGTTCGTGCCACACCTGCTCCTGGGCGTACCTTCCTCGGTAGGCCGGAGAATACGCTCTCTCTCCCGAGCGATGCCTCTCCAGGTGCATCTCCCGATATCGCGGGGATGGAGGCCTGGCCCGCTGCTCCGGCGAGCGGGACTCGTCGCGTCGAGAGGCTGGGCGCTGGCGACCACAGCCTCCCTCTCGGCGTTCTGCCGAAAGGGGGGACGGCGACTCGGCGGAGTGATCTCCGCGATCAGCTCGGGCGGTTGAGGAGGCGAGGCCTGCACGACCTGCTCCTCGTCCGACACCTCGAGGATTACGTCCTCCTCCGGAGGCTCCTCCTCACGGGGAGCTCCATCAACGGAGGTTCCTCGGCGGGCTGGGTGGGTGGCGGAGTTTGGGGGTCGCACCACCTTTGGTGGAGAGCGTCGTTTCTCCTTACGTTTTTCTTCTTCCCTTTCTCCCCCAGGCCCTCAGTGGCTGGGCACTTCTCTTGAGCCGCGGTAACGGCCTGGAGGAGGAGGTTGAGGCCTGCGAGCCTGCAGGTTCCCCACGTGCCAAGTTGCCGAGATCTTCGGAATCCTTGGCAACTTCATTATCGGTACCGAACCCGGTACCGATGTCGACGAGGTCGAAGGCACGGCAGCCGCCGCTGCTGCCGAAGAAGAAAAAGACGAAGACGGGCATTTCTCGGCTATCGTCACTGGTCCCTTAGCACGAAAGACTCCTCCCAACAATGGACTAGAGCCTTGCCGACCTGTTGCGGAGAGTCTGGTGGGTAAACCCTCTGCAAATAGAACAGGCCTGAAAGTTGTGCCCCTTGCCCAAACAAATCAGGCACTTAGAGTGTCGGTCGGAGAAGCAACCTTCCTTCCACAGGAGGCGCAGCGTTTGAAAAGAGCCAACATAAACGGAGGGCAAGGCAAGAAGAACAAAGTCCGAGAACGCCAAACACAGTCCAAGATCCAAATCGTCAAGCCAGAGAAAAGGTCAAAACCGATCAAGAAATTACCAAAGACAAGTCCGAAATCCGAGAGGGGAGCAAAAGCCAAATCCGAACGAAAATACCAAAAAATAGCAATCGAGAAGCAAGCCAACAACCAGAACCTTCTGTACGCTGAGGCGGACAAGAAAGACTGAGGAGAGACCGTTAGTCGGCGGGAGGAGCATGCGCAGTACCGACGTGGGGGAGGGGTTCCCGCCAAAACTAACGAGCTCTAGAATCTTCTCGCACCGCGCAGGAGTGAAAGCTCCTAATGTATGAGGCACAGAGACCACGAAGAAGATAATAAATGCACAGCAAAAGAGAAAACTCAAAATGTGACACAAATTGCCCAAAGGCCATAAGTGAGCCACAATTCAAAGGAAAATAATTATTTTACAAAAAGGGAAAAAAGAGGACTATCTTGGTTAGATTCTTTATTTAAGAAAGGAGAAAAAAATACAAATCTAGGAAATTCTGGGGCACAAAAGAGGCAAAATCTCTGACAAATCCTTCTAAATATCCTCCTAAATGATATTCTTCTCTCACAACTATAAATACTGAGATTACCTTATCAGACAATACAGGAAGATGGCAACTTCTCCTGCCTTGATAAAAAACAATCAATGCTTCATTTAAAAGATAAATATCACCAAGCTGACAGTCTTATAAAACAGAATTGTATGTTTTGACCATACCTCTTTTTCTTCATAAGGCATAAACAAGGCACAGTTTGGACAGGAGACTTGCCGCCGTGGACATTCTTTCTCGATGTGATCATGCAGCTGATTCTTCTGGAAAATACCTTGGCACTGGGGACACTTTTTGGAAGCAAAATCACAGTGTTGCTGATGATCCTGAGAAAGAACAGAAACCAGTTTCAGGGACACACCAGAAATGAGGTCAAGATTATTACCCGTATAAATAATGTAAACAAAACTAAATGAACACTGAACACAGCCAACCTGACTTAAACTACTTTTGTTGTTGTTGTGTGCCCTCAAGTCATTTCCAGCTTATGGTGACCCTATCAAAGGGATTTCTTGGCAAGTATTTGTTCAGCCAAGATTTGTCTTTGACTTTCTCTGAGGCCGAGGGTGCGTGACTTGCCCGAGGTCACCCAGTTGCATTCTATGGCTGAGTGGGGATTTGAATCCCGGTCTCTAGAGTCATAGGCCAATGCTCTAACCACTATACCAAGCTGGCTCTTTGCTCTTGTCAATTTCTCTTGCACAATGGGAAGTACAAGGAGTATAAAATATTGCTCTAGTGAGTCATTTATTCTGTGGTATTCAGACAGACTTGTGAACAATTACAAGACCCATTATCTGTTACAAAATGAAGGGAACAGCTCCTTTACAAGCTCCTCTTTATTGCTATGTTCTGATGTTCCTATAGGTTTGATCCAGTGGTCCACAGAACTTACCATAAAAGCCACTGACAACCCTTTCCCATTTTTATCCAATTGCTCTTAAAGCCTCTTCAATGCATTGCTAAAACAAGGATCATAACTTCACATTAGTGGGGAACACACGCAAAGAATCCCTGCAAAAGTGAAATAACCATGAATAACTCCCCCCAGCACTTCTCCTTCCCTTCCCACTGCCTGCACCAGCCATCGCAGCAGTGGGGAGGAGATGGGAGGGGGAGAAAAAAAGCTTTCCTCCCTTTCACTCTCCCTGTCCCCTGCCGCTGGGGAGATTGCTTCCCCAAGCTGCGGGCGGGCACTGGTGAGTAGAAAAAGATCTTTTCCTCTCCGCTTGCCATCTTCCCCCACCCCCCACTGGGGCAATTGCCCCCAGAGCTGCAAACGGGCAGATGGCGAGTGGGAGGAAAAGATCTTTGCCATCTCCCACCCTTCGACTACTGGGATGATCACTTCTGGAGCTGCAGGCAGGCAGATGGTGAATGGGAAGAAAAGATATTTTCTTTCCTGCTCACCATCTCCCTGCCCACCACTAGGGCAATTGTGCCAGACCAGTGGACAGGATGATGGTGAGCGGATTGTGTGCAGAGAATGGTGATCGCCCCCTCTGCAGGCCCCTGCCAGCTGCTGCCAGTGTGCCTGCACCAGCAGTGGCCGAGGGCATGCAGAGAATGGTGATCACCCACTCTGCACGTCCCTGCAGGCTGCCTCTGGAGCACCTGCACTGGCGGTGGCCAAGGGCATCACTCTCAGGAAGGGGCGATCACTCACTCTGCACACCCCTGCCAGCTGCTGCGAGTGTGCTCATGCCTGCAGCTCCTGCCCCCTGCTGCCAGTGTGTCCTAGCAGGCAACAGGCCAGAAGAAGCAATGATCTTTCCCGCTCCCTGCTCTTGGGCAAAAGGCCAGGGAATGGGAGGGGTAGATGGGGGAAGCAAGTCCACCCCACGAATAATCAAATCTGCAAATGTGACACCTGTGAATGTGGAGGGAAAACTGTCCTACTCAAAAGTAGGGGGTAGGTATAAGGTATCTCCTTGCAGCAGTCTTAAAAGCAGTGTTGTTGGTGTTCAGAATAAAATAAAACTGAACTGAAACATTTTCATTTTTTAAAGTTCCCACCTCTAAATGCCTTAGTTCCATCTTTAGGTTACAGCCCTTATTAGGACATTTCACTGTCAATGAGAGGATTTCCCGTTTTGCAAAGTTGTCAGGAAACAGTTGATTTTCTAGTAAAATTTCATTATCTATTGGACATTTATGACCAGCATCTCTGTTGAAAAGAAGAAATAAATACAATTGTTAATACCAATCCTATTTGCAGTTAACATATATTCATATAGTAAGGGTTTTTTATGCTTAGGCTTGGATCTAACAATGTCTTGCCTGATCACAAAGCCACTTCTCCTTGCAAAAACATTGCTCATGTTACCTCGCCTGCTGCATGTTATCCTTATCCCACTATTCCAGAGAGCTCCAGGGCCACAGGGCTTTTCAGGGGGCACTGGGAGCTACACTGGGGGAACAAACAAAAACTTTGCTGTGCAAGTTGTGCTCTTGAGACAGGTTCTCCCTATATCCCATTCTCAAAGTGTACCCATATGTTATCAGTCAAGAAAAATATTAGCTCTTTTATGATTAAGGTGCCCTTCCCATTTCCACCAATTATTTTTCCTCCTCTTTTTCCACAATTGAAATGGAAGAACTGAACAGCAGTTAAGCACCCAATTGATGACAAAGAGGAACTATGGGCTAGATCTCTGATCTGCTCTACAGCCATAAATTTTACCTATTTGAGTCAGTACTTCTTCAGATATAGCCTTTGTGTACAGTTGATCAAGCTGAATGCAATGGACAAAGTAACAGACACAGCTCTGTACTTATTGTTATACTACAAAATAGAATGATGGCATCTAATTCTAACGACTAAGTCACTAAAAAGAAACTTTATTTTTAGTCTTTAGTTTATAAAGCTGATACATGTGGGTGATGTGATGAAACACTGAACTACTATTTTTCACCTGGGGAGGGAAAGAAAGCTTGCATCCTGTCAGTATTTGTCTATAGAATTACAAACTATGAACTTCAAGAGGAATTTGTTAAAATAGTTTTAGGTTTCTTTTTTTCCCCCCCAGAGGGATAGGGACTGTGACTCAGGAGCTTGCTACTGAAGTGGAAAATCAAACTAACAGAACAATTTCAGATCGTAGAGTCTGATAAAAACATCCTGCTGCTGGAGCACAGTTGCTATAATAACAATGCAATTTCAAGTTGTAAAGTATATACCACCTTCTGTAGTGTACATGAAAGTATTCAAGTTCTAAGTAAGGAAAGATTGGGTCTGCTTATTGAAAACAAACAATTTGCTTATTCCAGATTCAGTTTAAAAAAATCAGAACCACAGGTAGTGTCCATTTATTTTTACATGAAGCTTGAGTAAAATTAGGCTGAGTTGGATTTCACTTGAATCAGAATTATCTAAGTAAGATCTGAGCTGTATCAGTCTGACCAATTCGGGATCTGGACATCAAAGAGTAGTAAAAGGAAGGTAGAAAGCATGTCTCCAAAATGATACAAAATGGCATCATATGTTGAAAACACCAAGGTGGAAAGAAGGGAGTTTGCTCACTGAGACTGTAGCTTCTGATCTGGCCAAGAATCTTATCAGTGCTCTCTAATCACAACACTTGGGGAAAAGCAAGGGTGTTCGGGGACGGGGGCAGGTTTCTTTTGGGAACTTGGTCACAACTGGGTGTGTACTGCAGCTTGTGTTTCTACTTCTCTTATCCTACCAGTATCCAACATTCAATTCTTTCATAATCCCTTCCCAATCCAGTCGCATCCTTCCTTATCTGTTGCCTTAGGTTGGGTTTAACTTTGATTTCAATCTGTGTAGTGTGTTTACTGTATTTGTTTTGTCTTATCTTTCCTCTTCTCCAGCCTGTACTCTGCTGTCTTAGTTATATAACAGAGTAAGTGTTAGTGCAGAAACAGCAGGCATATAGCACAGATGCTACTACCATGGTATAGAGTAGCACATATACTGACAAACTTTAAGTGTGTTAAGGCAAATTTTCAGGTGACTAGCACAAAAATCCCCAGATCGACCTCTATGCAATTTGGAAGGATCAATCTCAATTTGGAGTGGCTATCATGTCTCCAATTTCATGAATATGCATGAAAAAACAGAAAGGTGATGGCAGTTTTGTTTTCCCAGTGCAAGTCAATCGGGATGATTTCAATCCAGATCTGGGCCCAAATCAGGTTTGAAGTGAACCTGAAGTTGTTTGAACTAAGCAGTTACGGGGTAACCTTGCACAGTCCTAAGCAACAAAATGTTGGTCACAATGATTAGCAGCTTGTATGTGAAGGCATGATGCGCAGGAATCTGCTGGATGCATGGAGATGTGCTTTCCTGTGCTTCCCATGTGTGGGTTTTTTTTGGGGGCGGAGTTTGTTGTTTTAGTTTCAGTTTTTCCTAAGTTTTGTCCTTATTTTTAATCATGAGACTGAGTGATTACAATTCAGTTTTCCATAAGAAAGTGACTAAGGTTAAATCTGCTGCATGTGAGGTGCGGGTTTTTCAGATACATCTCCTTTCAGGGACATCACAAACTGCAAGCAACTTAGTGGCAACAAAGCTTGCAGAATTTAATGGGAGCCAGTGAAAATGGAGCTAGCTCTTCCAATATACACACTGTACATGCACATACGAATGGCTACTACAATGTAAGACAGATAACATATCAATGCTACTGCAGTCTCATATTTAACTTGATGTTTAATGAGTTTAAAACAAGCAATGTGTTGTCAAAACATGAGAATTTATTTAATCCAAAGAAACAATATTTGCTACAGTTGAAATAGCATTATAGCCAATTATTTCAACTACTTGCATACACAATGTTAACTCTTTACGGCATAATGCTGTATCTGGACATCTGTAATGGACATATTAGTTCGTTAATATTTAAAACAATTTCAAATATTATGTCAATATTGTCTGTTCTGAGTCCAGAAATCCCACCGTTTTAGCCTGGTGCTATAGCTTTCTTCATTTCCTACTTTCTGTTACATTCAGGCCTATCTTAAACATCAAACTGGCATGACCTTAAACAAGCAGTTGTAGCCAATAAAATGTTATACTGGGTATACGCAGCATTAAAAAAAATCCGTATCATTGTTCATAGAAACAAATCACTACATCTTTTGGGATGGATACTTATTAATGCTAAAACAGAACTAGTACTGGTCCACATTTGTTTACTGCTTTTATAATCCATTCACGACATTGTTTTTCTCAAGTGGCCAGGACAGAAAAAACTCAGGATAGCATTATTCTAACAGCAGACTCACTGCAGCCTTTTTACAAGATTCCCAATCGCCCTCCTCAGATAAATTTAAAACAAGATTTCTATCTCGTGACTAATGTTTAGAAAAGAGAAATGAATGGGAACCATGTTTCTTATTTACAACTGTGCAACCAGATTAGTCTTTACATCAACTGAGAAGTTTTTCCTGTACTGCAGGAAAACTATAATCTATTTGATGAGCCCACAGTATTACAAAGAGTATACACAGACAACTGATCAACTTATCACTAGCAAGTACAGGTGTACTTCAGGTAATAAAGTGGATGTGTCTCTGGACATTAGTTCAGTAGTAGAGAGTTTGGTAACAGAGGCAGAAGTAACATGGAAAGAACAGAGACAGGTTCTGACACTCCACAAAAGGAAAGAAGCTTTGTTTCAGCAATTTTTTTTGTTCCAGCAACTCTTTTTTATCCCAAACTAACAATACAGATGTGTGAAATGAAACAACCAGGGCAGGTAACCCTTGTAGAAGCAAATAAAAACACCCTGAACCTAGAGACCTTTTAAAAGCTTCTGCTGAAATGTAGCATTATTTTTTAAAATTATTCCACCAATGTCCACTTTACTTGTTATTCCCATTTTGGTGTCTAGACTTAGAGATCTATGTTTTATTGATGTGCTGGGGGTATCTGATGAAGCAGGCTTATATGTTCTCCTTTTTTCCTTCTGTTTTGCTGTTCGTGCATCCCCAGTAAAGGGTTTTGGAGTCAACAACCATTTACCTTGCCTGTTGCCAATAGGCACACACAGCTACAGTAGGAATAGCTAGGATACAATGTCATTCTCTCCCAGCTGAAGCCTTATTGAATTGCTTACTGCAGATACACTGCCACAATTTTACACCAAAAGCCTGTTTTTCCAGTCTTCCTTTGCTATCCTTCAAATGGTGACAATGTTAAAAAACAGAAGAGGAGGAAGCGGTGGGAGCTAACTGGACTTTGTAAAAGGAGCTTCTTAACCAGAAGCTTTGTTAACTGAGGTAGGCCTGTATGTATAATCATGAATCCAGCATCGCTAAGATTCTTCTATTAGCATAAGAGTAAACACTATAATTTATTTTCAGGTTCAGTTCAGGATAGCTGCTATTATTGGAATTATATCCTCCCCTGATTAGTTTCCCCACGCCTCTTTTACCTGATAGATTTTACAATGCATGCTTTGCAGAAACGGTGTCCACATGGTGTCTGTACTGCTTCCCGCAGGGCCATTAAACAGATAGGACATTCGTATTTACTTTCCAGTGGTGGATCAAACTCCACATCATAGCCTTGTGTTTCCTCTGTGAAAGAATTTGAAAGTATTGCACTAGTGCCATTGCTGTCACTCGCACTGATGCTCTCTTCTTTGGCCACAGCGCAGCAAGCACTGGCCATGGCTGCACAGCAGTCAATTTCTTGGCTGCTCGTTTCAAAGCTGGTGTTGCCATGTAGCAAACTCATAGTAATTTGTAACGTGCCAGAGGATAACCTGTGGGGGAGGATAAGAGAGAGAGAGAGATAACTACAAGGGCTACATTTCCACAATCCTATCCCATCAGTGTGCTGTAACTATTTTTCAGGAGATATAGGAAGTTTGCTTTTCTGAAACTTAGGTTTTGCTTTAGTCTCTATCCTAGCTTCATGTTTAGACTGCTCCATAAAACTGCAGTACTGCTTCTTCCACAGTTACAAATGATAAAACGATCTCATTCAACATACTGCTCAACTAATTTACCTCCCAATACTATATTCTATTCCCAAATTTGATTCTACCTTCCATGTTTTTAAGAGCTAAATTTGTTGCTTCCTAGAAAACACACACTCTTTTCAGTTGCTTTCACAATCATACAAGAATATCTTTCCAAGCTGCCTCTTCTGTGTACATATATATACCTACATACATTTGATTTTTGACTGTCACTTATGAATTCAGATACCTGAAGTATTGATCTTAATAAATGACAACTCAACAAGACAAACAGCAGTCAATAATTGCCAGGGAAAGGAGGTGTGCACAGGTTATTTCTACAGAAATTTTCAAGTGTTACAATGGATAGCTAATAAGAATAGGTGGAAATGCAATGAACATAAATTTGATCAGGCCTTTCAAATCCCTTTAAGCATGGATGGAAGACTGTGGCCTGTGGGCTAAAGAGAATGCCAATCTCTTTCCACAGTTCTACACAGCAATACACTCCCTCTTCACCTCTCCATTTTTTTTAAAAAAGGCTCACAGCAAACAACCACCACCTGGAGAAGTGGTAGGATTTAAAAGATTATCCTAATACCTGTAACTTACAAAAATTTTCAGAAACAAGCAGAAAATCATCTGACAGATGATTTCGTAGATTTCTGATAACTTCCAGGGCTATATATTGCAGAAAATACAAAACTGTGGCTTATGACTGGATGAAAATGGGCTCCAACCCCTACTTCCACTGCAGCTTCCTTGCAATAAGTACTGAGCAATGATAGGCAACTGCAGTGGGAGTGGAGGACAATTTTCACCCAACACAGGCTACAGATTTTCACCCTATGGCATTTCCATTACACTAGTGTAACAAGAGATACGTCACAACTACAAAGGGTACACTGATGGAACTGTTCCAATATGCTGGCAGAATGGTCTGCTGCCCTACACTCTTTTTAATATGGAGTTACTGTATACAGCTCATCTTGTGAGGCTGATCTGAGTGTGTGCTTTTCTTCTATCTGTGATGGGTCCTGGAACCAATCCTTCATGAATACAGTAGGCCCACTGTAATAGCTTTTTAAACCTTCCAAACAAAATTCAACTTGAGAATACAAACAGCAGGCAGCTGTTGTTAGTGCAAGAATGCATGTACTGTACATGAGTTAGAACACAAATATTCACAAAACATACTACACAAAGGGAAAAAAAAAAGGAGCTGTGTTTGGAAAACAAAGGAGAGTTTTGGCAAAAGTACTGCCTATAATCATGACCACCTACTTGATAAAAGTCCAAGTGGACAGCATTTTGAAATACATATTGCCTGACAGATAGAGTATTATTTGCTAGAAGTCCTTCTGCTTTCCTACTCTACCTCTGCCACCTCATAGGTGACAACCTGTTCTGACACACTCTTTCCTAACATAGGCTTCCAATTATTTGATAAGAACTTCTGGTGCCTAAGAATGAATAAATAAAAATACCTTATACAATTTTGAAGCTGAGCTGCAGTTACATTATCAGACATGGCAATATGCCTAACAACTGTTAGAAATATTAGAAATAGGGATTTAAGTCAATATAGAAACATTATTCTCAAAAAAAGAGGAGAGTCAGAATAAATGTTTCCTCTTTTTGCCACAAAACTGTAAGAAATATTACTGCCACAAAAAGGGTTTATCCAGTCACTCAGGGACTACTACCATAATTTTTAAAAGTTAGTTCTCAAATACACTGTGTCCAACGGTTTCAGAGGAATTCCCCAATTATACTAATATTCTAAAAGAAAAAGAAATAAAGGAACATTCTAGGAACTTGGAGATTATGTAAATAACCTATGCTTAAGCCTTTCCTTGCAACACTGAGTAAGTAAAAACTGTTAAATTGCTTTCATATGCTCTACTGCTGGCATTTCCCCTTCAAAGCTACAATAAAAAAAACCACCTGCATGTATAGATTCTAGCTATAATTGAAAAGGATCAAAAACTAGACCTTCAAAAAGTGGAGGACATCTGTAAACTACATGGGATATAACCAAGGAACTCAAGATGAAGGGTGCACGTGGCATGAGGGGCTTGTGTGGGAGAGTGGTGTGTGCGCGATGTGGTGGGTACGTATGATGTGGGATGTGTAGAACATGGGGGTGCGTGATATGGAACAAGGGGTGCTCATCTTCATGTAGATGTAAAGAAGGTCAAGGGGTAAAAAAACCAACAACAAACCACTGGCACAGGGACAAAACACAAACCTGAAGGACTCTGCAGGCTACTGGACAAGGAGCTGAACAGGAATTCCCAGCAACACCCTCTGAGAACACCCCTCCAGGAAAGAATGGAGCCACTATAGAAAAGTACCTCCAAGAACTATCCCCAGCAATGCGGCTCAGAAGCATACCACGGCTGATGGTATTGAAAAGCACTGGGAAGTCCAGCAAAACCAACAAGGACACACACACCCTGTTCAGTTTCTGGCATGGGTTGTCCGCCAAAGTGACCAGAGATGTCTCCATCCCATAATCAGGCCTGAAACCAACTGAAACAGATCTAGATAATCTGCCTCATCCCAGAACTCCTGGCCTGGGAATCCACCACATGCTCCAGTACCTCACCCCAGAACGTGATGTTGGAGACTGGCTTATAATTATCCAGTACAGCATGATCCAGGAAAGGTTATTTTTTCAGAAGATGCATGCTGTGATCCTGTCTTGTTTTAAAGAGGCATTAATCACACCCCTTACCCACACAGTCAGTCCCCCCTGGCCCGTTTAATAAGCCAGGAAGAGCAAGGATAGCTCTTAGTTCTCCAAGGATTGTGTCCACATCCTTAGGCTGCACAAACTGAAAAGTATCCATCAGCACTGGACAAGCAATGTTACATCCACCAAATCTGTATCAACTCTGGCATCCAAGTCAGATATTAATGTTTTCCCCACACACGACTTCTCAGAAGCATGATCTCAGCTATGTATATCACCAGGCATTGTACTGTATTGAGCAGTAAATACTAATATGCATACCACATACAGTAGGGATTATACAATCACTCTTTTCTGTATTTTACCCATCACACTCCCACTTCCATCCCCTCTTCCTCTCGGGAATAACAAAGATTGTTTGGAGCAACACTCTTTAAATGTCATGATTTCCTGAACACTAGGTAATATCAGTAACAAAACAACAATAGCAAAATAGCAACATCAGTAGAACAATAAGATAACTCCTCAGGACTGTCTCTTGTACATTCCTATACATATACATACATTCTTTCCAAAACATCTCCCTGATATAACAGGACTGTCAGTTCTAAACCTAAGCATCATGGGACAATACCAGCAATTACTTGTTCCATTGAGATTTTGAAAAAGAAAAAAAAAACAGAAAAAGAAAAAAATGCTCTCAAACAGAAAAATCAAACAATTAATAGTTATTTTGTCATAACACCACTGTAGTTTCATCTACTGGTGCTGTACCAGCCACTGGTGCTGTTTTTCTTTGTGGGTATTTCCAGAAAAAGGCTACCTAGTTTTAACTTAAATGGAGATGATTTTGTCTTAATTAATTCCAATCAGTATCTGCAGGAAAACAGATAATGCCACTGCTAGGCAGATTATTTACACTTTTTGGAATACCTTAATTATCTCATAAAGATTGCTCTCATTTTATTGAATGCATTAAATACTGTGCGCCCAAGCAAGCTCCAAGACAAGCAGTATCTTCTTTTCTACCTGGAAGACACTGCCTTTAGTCCAGAAAAATTGTGATAAATATATTCAGACTCTAAGATATAATATTACGAAAATATTTCCCTCAGAGAATGTTCAGTTTCTGCTACTAAATACTAAAACTGCAGCAACTGAAGCATCACTAGAGCCAATTCTAATCATACTTAACTACTGAATGTATTTTTATTATTTCTTATGGATAGTTTTCACTTGATAATGTAAGGGAGGATGGAAATAGCACTTCATCATCTGGATGGTCACAAATCCCTCATCCCTGCTGAAACCCAAGAACTCATCTATAGTAAGCTCAATTTCTCCTTTTTTTCAAATGTCTATTTCTCCCCCCACCTTTCCTTTTTTGTTGTTGCACATTATTCATTCTGATGATAGCTGAAGACCGGTTAGGTATCATATGAACTGCCTACCAAGTGATCATATATATTCCCCTTTTGTATACATGACTCAAATACATTGTAGATACTCAAGAATCTAAAGATTAGGAGACCAACACTGCATCTACTGATGACATTTTACTGATCTGCAAATTATGTAGTCTAACAAGCAAAAAAGAGAACCGCACTCTTGAGAGCAGACCTTCACTCACAGTATAATAACCTCCTGCTCTCTCCTCCATCCAGAGCCTTTCCCCAAATCTGCTCCAAGCCTTTAGTGTTAGTAAGCAAAATATATCTTTTTCCTATTGACTCACTGATCTTTAGCACCTTCTCCCACAACTACAAGGAGAGGTGAATGGAAAGAACAGGATGACTTGGGATAGGAGAATGTTTCCTGGTTCACACTTTCTCCTTCAATATAGTAGCAAATTTTTTTTTTAAATTAGAAACATGAGGTGCCTTTTTAACAATGACGGAAGAAAAAAATTAGAAAAAAGTCAGAAGAAAAAATCCAAAAGAAGAAAACAATTAGATTTCCGAAAAGGTAGTAGAGGTTATTAAGGGTGGACTTTGGAACACATCAAAATCATACATTCATTAGCTGAAATTTACCTGCCAGGATGGTAGGCTTGGTACTTTAACTAAAAGTTACAGAAAGATGCTGGACTATTATTGTAATTCAGATATTTTAGTCATGGGCCAAAATACCTGAACTCATCAGATCCTGGTTGATCTTGGAAGTAAAGCAGGGACAGTGCTGATTAGGACTTGGATGAGAGACTGCCAACAATACCAGGTGCTGTAGGCTATATTTCAGAGGAAGGAACTGGCAAAACCACCTCTGAGTATTCCTTCCCCTATGAAATTCAAGTCAACCTGAAGGTGCATGTGCACACACATGCTTTAGCCATAAATTCAACTACTGATCTGGTGCTATCTACCTACATGTCTGCCTTACTAAACGGTGTACATCATATATGCCACTGAGTATACTCTATCAGCTAGCCAGGAGGTCTCCAAGATAGCTTGGATAAAATGGTGTGAATGTGATTTCAAAAAGAATATGCAACAAAGCAGTATCTGTAGGTGTCCTGCATAACTGACTTTCTCTCTTAAACATAATAACATAAGTCAAGGCTATGAAATAATATGAGTTCTATCCATGTCATTTGTCATTTATATTACTCTGTCGATACTTCCGGTGGTGCAAACGTGGTGTTCACTTGGGAGTCCACGGAGCTGCGGAATCCTGATGTCCCGGGGAGGTCGGAATCTCCAATTCGTGATCAAAAATAAGGAGATAGTGACCTCCAGGTAAGGGGGAATTCGGGGGCGACTCGAAGGGGGCCCATGAGCAGCGTGAAGTAAGTGGAATAGTGAGAAGAAGAGTCGCTGATGATGATTAAGAAACGACGGGTCGTAGAGTCGCCATTACCTCCCTGGGCAGCCGTAAAGGCTTTAACCACGGTACCACTGATCAAGAATACAAATATTAATATTAATTTAGTAAAATAACATCTTTACCAGTTGGGTAAGTAGATCCGACGTTCCTTTATTGAGGAAATTGGTGGCAGTGGTAAATACTAGTCCACAAGAAGCGAAAGAGAAGGGGATATGGTCTGTCTTCAGCAAGTGAAACCGGGAGCTTTGCAGCAAGGCAATTGGAAAAAAAAAATCGCCTCTCAAAGTAACTATTAAGTATAATTTGGAATACTGCTTACCTCCCGAATCCATTTAAGATTTAATAACTTTGAAACTTTGAATTAAAAGGAATTTAAAAGAATTAAAAGAAAGTAGAGGGGAGGAAAGAGGCCAAAAGAAGGACAGTTACTAAACAGCAGGTGCGGAGATACAGGAAGTTTGCAGGAATGGAGGTTTGAGAAAGAAAAAAGCCGCATCCGGATACTTTTGAGCTGGAAAAGTTGGCAACGAAATACAAGATATATTCGAAAAGTGGCAAAGTGGTGAGCTTAAATACAAATCTGAATTCAAATAAGGACCCTCGCTAATTTGTAAGGATTCTTAATTTGGGATTGTAACTGGAAAAGAGTGAATGTGAATGTGACGAGGGAGGCGAGAAGGAAGACGGAGAGGACAGAGAGGAAGACGACGGGGACGGAGATGACAAGGACGACGGAAAATAAGATCAGTGTAATTTAGTAAGGCGGTGGGGAAGTAAAGAGAAAAGGAAACAGAAGATGACGGAGATGACAGAAACAGAGACGAAGTTGACGGAGACGACGGACAAAGAAAGGAGCTGTGTTGTTCAGTAAGACAGAAGCAGGAAGGTAGATGACTGAAGCGGGGTGAAGTGAGGGAGAATCGAACAGAATTGGAGAACCAGAGAACCAGAGAAGGACGACATCGGAAAGGACAGAGAAGGACGATATCTGAAAGGCTAGAACAGAGTGAAGAATCAAGGGGGGAAGAGGGAGTACAATTACAATTACAAAGATAAAATAAGAATAAGAAAGAAGACAGTTGATATCATGGACAACCGAGTAGTTTGGTATTGTGATTAAAAAAAAAAGTGTTAAAGTTGAAAGTAGAACCCTGTCGTAAAGGGGCAAGATAGTTTCAGACTGAAGGCTGCAGTGTAAAAATACCACTTAGGTGTGTTTAAGTTAAGATTAGTCCCCAGAGGAGTAAAGTGGGGGAAGAGTAGGGGGAAATTGGAAACTTGATTGTGTGTTTTTCTTTCCCTTTTTATATTTGGATTTCTTTCTTTCCTCCTTTCCCTGTTCTTCAAAGTGAGGGGATAGGGTTTGTATTTAACTAAGCATATTAATTAATTAAGCATATAGAAGGGGAAGGGGAAAGGAGGAGAGTGAGAGCTAGGAAATAGAGAGGGAGGAAATTTGAAAGAGACAGGGTAAACATTCAAAGATAAGAAGAGAGATAAAAATAAAGGCAAACAAACAGAAAAAATAAAAAAAACAAAACAAGCCAATATTACGGGGATAAACATAACTAAACAATAGGAAAAATTGACAATTGAGTAATAGTGAGTAAAGAATAAAGTATTCCCTGTTCTTAGAATTAATTTCTAGAAAAGGAATTCATTAGAAGGAATAAAAGGATTAAAATATTTACCATTTATTGTTTTAAAACTGTTTTAATATTTAAAGAAATAATAGTGAAAATCTAATTGATTAATCATTCAAACAGGTTCATTGACTCATCAAATAAAAGCAAAAGGAATTGATAAAAAGAAAGAGAAGGAATAAATAAGAAATAAGAAGGAAAAGAAGGAGTTAGAAGATGATGGCAGCAGGGAAGAGAAAGGCAGCCATGGGAGGCCAAACACAGTTACAGACTTTTTTTTACAAAGGAGAGCCTCTACAGAGTTGAAACTACCAGGAAATGATTCAAAAACAACGATGATGGCAGAAAATTCTAATATGGTGCAGAGTGGAGGAGGATCTGATATTATGGATGAAATAAGAAAACTGACAACGACGTTTAAGAGTGAGATGCGAGAAATAAGAATCGAAATGAAGCAAATAAGAACAGAGATGAAGACAGATCTCAAAAAGGAGTTAGAAGGATTTAGTAATAAGCTCAATAATATTACTAAAGAACTGAAGCAAGTGAACAAGAAAGTTAAAGAATTGGAGGAGAAATCTTCAATGATCGAATCCCAGACGAGAAAAGCAGAAGAGAGAATGGACGGTTTAGAAAGATCTACATTGACATTGGAGATAAAGAATAGAAGTAAATCGATTAAAATAAGAGGCTTACGTGAGCTCCCTCAGGAGGATTTGTATGAAAGGATAACGCGTGCCTTGGCTCACTTTATAGAATGGTCCCCAGAACAACTGGATTTAGAAATCGACAGAATGTTTCGTGTAAATTCGGTGACAGCAAAAAAAAGGAACATTCCTCGGGACATTGTGATATCCTTCCTAAGAGAAAGGGTGAAAGACTTGGTTTTGCAGCACAGTTATTCAAAAAGATTAGTGGCGGAAGGTGAAGATTTGAAAATCTTTAAAGATGTACACCCACTGGCCTTGAAGAAGAGGAAAGAATATAATTTTGTTACCCAAGCTTTAAGAAAATTGGGAATAAGATATTCTTGGGAGAAATCAGAAGGCATTTCCTTTATGTGGAGGCAAAAAAGAGTGATACTAAATAACGTAACAAAAGCAAGAGACTTCTGGACGAAGTATAAAGGAGATTTAACAAAAATTGAGGAAGATACGACGGATCAAGAAAAGAAAATTAATAAGGAGGGTATACAACAGGAACAGGAAACAGAGGAAAATCAAGAGAAACAACAAGGGAAAGGAAAAAAATTCTGGCCAAAAAAGGAAAGAAGAGGAAAAGGAACAAGAAGACGAAATTTCAGGAGAAGAAGAGATGGACGAAGAAGGAGTGGAGCCAAATTTAATTGACCCAGAGTTAGAAGCCGAGACAGATGAGGTAAAAGAGTCTGAGGATTAACATATTTATAGGTAAAGTCAGAAGGTAAGTTTTAATATGAATTTGAAGATAGCATCTTGGAATGTTCATGGTATAAACTCTCCATATAAAAGGAAATGTATATTCCATCAACTCGAAAAGTGTAATTTAGATATAATCACTTTACAAGAAACTCATATAAAAGACGAGGATTTGAGATATATTAGAAACCCCTGATTAGGTCAACTTTTTGCAGCATCAATAGGGAAAAAAAAGAAAGGGGTAGCTATTTATGTAAATAATAAATGGGAAGCAAAACAATTATTAGGAGATGAAGCAGGCCAAGTGTTGGGAATAGAAATAAAAATAAGGGATACAAAATTTATTGTATTAACAGTGTATGGCCCCCTAGAAAATAAAAGTAAATTTTATTCAAAACTGTTGGATAGACTATTAGATTTGGAGATAAAAGATTATAAGATGACTCTAATGGGGATTGGAATGGGATAATAAACCCATCGAGAGATAGAATAAGCTATAGAAACAAAAATAAGAAGAATAGGGGAAGCCAGGGTAAACTCCCGAAATCCTTTTTTGAGATGATGGAACATTTGCAGTTAGTGGATGTTTGGAGTCATATTTATGCAGATAGGGAAGAATATACATATTTCTCTGAACAATATAAATCATGGTCTAGGATCGATATGTTTCTCTTATCAAAAGATGTTATAAAAAGTGCAGGGAATGTAGAGGTCTTCCCGAGAACTTTTTCTGACCATTGCCTTATATTATTAACGATTCATCAGGGAAAAGTAAAAAAGAAGTGGAGGTTAAATGACAATTTATTAAGGAATGAATCAATAGTAAATAAAGCTAGGGAAGAATTGAAAATTTTTTTTGATAATAATTTAGAAAAAGGCCAGACAGATCAGATAGTATGGGAGACAGGTAAAGCCATCATGGGAGGATTTTTTATTAGTCAACAAGCTTGGTTATTAAGAAATAGAAAAGGAAAATAATTAAAAAATAAATGAAATGTTAAAGGACAGAGAGACAAAACTAAAAAACAATCCGCAGGACCCTGAAAGTTTAAAAGAAGTTCAGATACTAAGGAAACAACTGTCTATATATTACTCTGTCAATGTCGTTAATTTGATAAAGATATTAGAACTGTAGGCTAAAAATCAGGTCATTTCTACTGTCAGAAAATTCATAACACAAAGAGCCATGAACACAACAATGTGAGTTGATAAGGATACATGTGTTGTAAATACATTGTCATATTTTCTGAGCAGAATGGAAGTGTGACTACTATATTTTAGAAATCTACATCTGTATTTTATAAAAAAAGTCTTAATGTACAATGTGGAATAAGAAACTATCAATTAAAGCATAAACATTATTAAATAAGTATATTTTTAAAAGGATTAAAACTGAATACAGAACAAAATGTGGGCAGAAAAGAACACTGACTGTTTTTCTTAATTATAAAAATGGCCACAACTACTTACGGACAATCTACTAATAATCTTAGAGGATCCATTAGAAAGTCTAGCCAACTGATAAACGTGTTAACAGAAACTAGAAATAAATCTGGCTTTAATAAGAATAAGACAGACATACTAATTAAAAATATGATAAAAGAGGAGAAGAAAGAGATACAAAAAAGATCTGGATATACTGTAAATAAGAAGGTGAAATACCTGGGAATTGTAGTAAGAATAAGTCTGACCTTTTTAAAAATAATTATGAGAAAATATGGGCAGAAATTAAAAAAAAGAACTTAGAAGAACTTAAAATTATTGATTTTAGGAAGGACCTCTGCAATCAAGATGTATGTACTACTGAAGCTACTATTCCTATTTCAAACAATTACTGGAAATGATATAATGTTTAAGAAATGACAAAAGGATATCCAGGAGTTTACATGGGATGGAAAAAAAACTTAGAATTAAATTGAAAATTTGCCAAGATGGTTCTTGTGGGTTTTTCGGGCTTTGAGACTGTGTTCTGGTTGTATTTTCTCCTGACGTTTCGCCTGCATCTGTGGCTGGCATCTTCAGCCAGTTTTTCGAAGCCTGAAAAACCCACAAGAACCAATGGATTCTGGCCGTGAAAGCCTTCGACTCTACATTTGCCAAGATGGTTTATACCAAACCTTAAATTATATTAGCATGCAAGCTGTTTAGATTGGCTAAAGGCTTGGTAGTGTTTACAGAACAAACAATTGCTTTAGTTAAAGGAGAAGATCTTAGGTTAAGTTGGCATGCACATTCATGATACAATAAAGAGACTGTAAATAAAGATTTCAATAATCATTACATAAGGAAATCGTTACTAAAAGCTTGGAAAAAATACAAACTCAGAGGTTGCCCTGAAACATCCCTCTGGATCTCTCGTTATGAAGCTTTCTACAACAGAGGGAATATACTGAAGGAAAAACGGATTATCCATAATGATATCTTGACAGTTCAGGAGGAAAGTTATATGATTAAGACAGAAGAAGAGCTTAAGAAAGATGGAATCAGCTGTCACTGGCTCTTGTATAGACAACTAAAGGAAAAGCTGAAAATGGAATTACAACTAAAAGGTAAAAAAATGCAGAACTAGAAATCATAATCTCCACTGATAAGATGACTTTATACAAAATGTGAAAACATTACTAAGATGGGAAATGGAGGAAGAAACTGTCAAAGAAGTAACAATAAAATGGGCACAGAATGGCCATCAAGTCAACCTGACTCAATGGGAAAAATCATGGTCTAAAAAATGAAATACACAGTATCTCAAGACATTAGAGAAAATCCTCATAAGATGCACTATTTATCAGATAAATTGTCAAAGAGGTACGAAAACCTTTAAACAGATGCTGGAAATACAAAACAGAAAGAGGAACATATTGTCATGTCTGGTAGTCGTGTGAGAAAGTAAAAAAAAAAGAGAGAAAAAAAGGGAAGTCAATACACCTGCAAATTAAAAAAACTCCTTAAACTTCAAGTATATACAACTCCCTAAATATATTTAATTAGGATACTAGATGACAAATTAGAAAGATGATGTGGAAAGATCATATTTTATATGACAGTACCAGTAGAATTTTACTGGCTCAAAAGCGGAAACAAAGATCGCTCCTGAATATAAGAGATTGGTTACTAAAATTTTAAATATGGCACAGACAGATAAATTGACCTGTCTAATAAAAGAAGGGAGCCTGGATAGCTACAAGAGAGAGTGGGACATTGTAATTACTTATATATGTAATACATGGGGTTAATTAGTGATGATAACTGGCTATAAAGATTGAAGATCATTAAGATGTGTATTTTTTTTTTGTTACGGTATCGTGATTATAATTTATTCTTTTAAATATATTGAATTAATACAGAATATTTAACTATCTTTATTATGTATTTGTTAGTCAGAGGGCAAAAAACAGGAGAAAAGATATGACACATCTAATGGGAAATATACTAAGAATTGCTAGGAGGAAGTCAACAAGAGTATTTGTGGTAGAATGATTGATATGTTTTGTTATGAATGTTGAATTTTTAAAATTTTATTATGTGCCCATGCACTAAAGATATGCTATTCTCCTTGAACAGAGCAGTTCGTTTGGGAAAGAGTTACTCTGCAGCTCAGAGCTGGCAAAAAAGAAGACATATTTTGATAGAAACCTCAAATTAAAGCACAGTTTCTCACAAGTAAAATAAAGATCTGAATGGTATAAACACAGGGCATTTCTCTATATTTTGTGTCTCTCTCTTATTATGCACTATTACCCATGTACCATGGAGATTTTTCTTTTAGTTTTCAGTTACTACTGCTTGTAGCACACTGGAATCTATACTATGTTTGGATCCACCACTCCCCAGAAGACCATGTTTCTGGACTGTCAAATTCCACATTCCGCCACACCAATTGTTGCACATGTGGAAATATTGTATTTTGCTGTAACATGTGAAGGTGCTACCCTCAGTGCAGCAGAGTTGCTCCTGGGTGCTCCCCTTAGGCTACGACATGAGGCTCTCTATGTACACAATATTAGAAAGTCATTTTAACAAGATTCAATTTCAGTTGTGGTTATTACCAATTAAAAAAAATCCCGTTCTCATTAGGGAAAACCAAAACAGGGTTGGATAAGTTTCAGTTTCAAACAGACTGCAACTTTCAGAATGCAAATATGTAAATATGTAAGACATTTCTGAGATTATGAAATGTCTCATTTATTTTCATTTCGGCTTTAAATGTTAATTTAAGTCAACATTAAGCAAATCATTTGCTTTTATCAAGTTGCCTAAAAATACCTCAAGCAAGGATTGGAGATTATAGCAACAGTAAGGCAAAGATGCCAGAGTAAGTAAAAAGGAATCAAAAATACCAGATGACTTCCAGTCACACTCACTGTTCCCAATGTTCTACTAATTTACAAGCAAAGAATGAACATTCTTTGTAAATTAGTAGAATATTGGTAGTATTATCTGGTATCTTGATCTTTTTCAAATATCAAATTGGCTTTGACTTCTTCACTAAGCACTTCATAGCAATATTTTACATCTTCTTACAGAATGAGAATGTAGCCATCCTCTAAGAGAAATTACACCTACACAGGTTACGACTAAAAAGTATACTATGCATGCTAACTAGAGTATTTGCTATATCCACATCTCAATTATCATAATCTGGTACAATAAAATCAACACACATGTGAGCTCTTGGAACTCACATATAGCCCCACTTTGCAACTATTTTGCTCCTCCAATTTGTGGGAGCAAGATCAGAAAGTTAATTTTAATGATAGACTCTTTCCTTTTATGTACAAACTGGGAACTGTGATTAATATTTTCAAACAAGCCACACAGTTTTAAGCACTAGATTAATATTCTGACCTATCTGGAAGCCATCAATAATAATCTCTCACTTCAGATGGGAAGCTATTGTTAAGTACAACTTTCTAGCTTGTTTCCTATCATGAAGAGAAGAACAGAACAACAAATGTGTACAAGTACATGATACTCACCACTAACTCATAATAATTTCAAAGCTATCTCATAGTTTTTAGAAATCAACAGGACTGCTACGTGAAATATGGCACAGGACTCCTGTCCCTTTAACACTTGTGCAAAGAGAGAATTTCAGCAGGTGATGCTTGTTATCTGGTAATCTGAAAAGCAACACTGCAATTCTCTCTTTGTACAATGTTTAAAGGGACAGGAGCCCTGTCCCTTATTTCACCTTGTAGCTCGGTAATAAATTCAATGAATGCTTCAGAAAGCACACTGCCTTCTGCAAGACAGAATTAAATCCCATTGCTAATATATCCTAAGATTCAGGAATTAAAGCCTATAAGTAATATTATTTCTTAGCCCCAGTGTTATTTCTTGAAACACCTTACAACAAATCTCAGAATTAAACAAATATATCTAATATGATATATGTTAGATCTTAATAGCTGAAAAGTAATTCCTGTCCTATATTGCTATCTATTACAGCAGACTACAATCACTCATGGAAGAAATTATATTCCACACAGCCCAACACACTGTTCTGAAATACAGATTACATCACTAAATAGAGAGATGGGAAATAAACAGCACTGTTGTACCCCATCTATTTCCACGCCTGCATGTGTGTGTGTGTGTGTGTGTTTGTGCCTTCAAATTACCTATTGATTAATGGAGACCCCAAGATTTTCATAGGGTTTTCCTAGGCAAGAAATGCTCAGAGGTGGTTCTGCCAGTCCCTTCGTCTGAAATACAGCCTATATCATGCTGTATTAATTGCTGGTCCTCATCCAAGTACTAATCAAGGCTTACCCTGCTTAGCTTCTGAGATCAGACGGGATCTGGTGCATTTAGGCCCTATTCAACATGATAGATTTCAGACAGATTTTTATCAACATTCTGCATATGCTAATAATAGTATATTATGAAATACTAATGTTTGTTCCTGCTTCACCTAGCTTAGAAATGCCTGAGCCTTCAACTCTATTCCCAATGTTCGTTCGTTCGTTCTTTCTTTCTTTCTTTCTTTCTTCCGTCCTTCCTTCCTTCCTTTAGTTTTCTCTTCCTCCACCTTTTCATTCTTACTGATATTTTGGTCCTACCATTCTGACACTCATTTAGGCTTTTTCTTTGCTCACCTCCAATGCTATTTATAAGACAGCAGATCTCTGTCCTCTACTCGTTTTCTGAAGTATTTGGGACACCGAAGAGGAAAGCATCATGTGGAACTTCCTAGAGGTCCTGTGAAGAAATGAATCTCTGAGGCCTCTTTCCAGCTTTGCCTCTCAAACACAGAGAATCTCTGGCACCTAAAGCCTGAAAAAAAGTACAACAGACAAATTTTAATTAAATAAAATTAATTGATTGAAAAAACCTTAAATAATCCTGAGATACACAGTTCCAGACCTTCTTAGTATTCTTGCTAAATTTCAGATGCCTAGATTTTGGAGCTACGGCTGAGACAGGTGCACACACAAACACATTTTTTATTATTAGTGTAGAAGATACATCAATATGTAACTTTAGTCTTTCACTCTCACATTTTTGTAGTTCTTCAGCTAAACAAGAATTTTTCACATATTTATATGATAAAAGTGACAGAAACATCATGAGATTCCTGATTGCAAATATCCAGCAACTTGTAGGGACAAGGAAGACTATTGCAACAATCAAAGCAAAGAAACATAAGACAAAAAAACAGAACAAGACACCTCTTCCACAGGATTTGAGAAATTAAAGGGAATTTCAAACCTAGAATAAAGATGCTATATGGCTGGCAGGGGAACAAATTATGTGATCAGGACAAAATAAAAAGCTGATTGAAGCAATACACTGAAGAATTATATCTAAGACATTTAATGAGGACAGACTGCTTCCAAGGAGGAACCCCTTGAAGATGAACCCAAAATTTGAGGAATTAAAGTGAAAAAGGCTCTCAAATTACCTGGGAAAAATAAATCACCAGTAACAGATGGTGTATAAGTAGAGCTCATTCAAGCTGTACAAAGGGAATCCATTCAAATTCTAACAATTTAAGCTACAGATATGACACCATATTACTCGCAGAAAATAGCAAGGACTTGGAACGACTACTGATGAAAGTTGAAGAAGAAAGCTGAAAAGCAGGATTACAGCTGAATATTAAGATGACAAAAAAATGACTACTGATGATTTACATAACTTTAAAGTGGGAAACAAACACACTGAAATAATTAAAGGTTTCTTATGTCTAGCCTTAGTCATTAACCAAAATGGAGACTGAACTCAACAAAACAGAAGATGATTAAGATTTGGAGAGGCAGCCATGAAGGAACTAGATATGATCTTCAGGTGTAAAAATGCATTATTAAACATCAAAGTCAAAATAAACTAGGTCACAGCATGTCTGATTTTTATGTTTAGTTATGAAAGCTGGATAATGAAGAGAGCTGAAAGAAAGAAATCAACTCATTTGAAATGTGGCATGGGAGAAGAGTTCTACAACGCCATAGATTGCTAAAAAAAGCAAATAAATGGGTCTGGGAGCAAATAAAGCCTGAACTTTCACTAGAACTAAAGTTGACTAAACTGAGGCTGTTGTACTTTGGATATAACACGAAACAACATGAATCCTTGGAAAGATGGTAATATGTGATAAAATGGAAGGCAGCAGGAAAAGAGGGAGACTGCACTTACAGGTGGATAGAGTCAATCAAGGATACCACAGCTCTGTGTTTGCAAGACCTTAACTGTTTTTTCAAGATGTAACAGTACAGAGACTTCTCGAGAAATTCAGTGTTCTCTGAGTAAGAAAGGGGCAAGTAACCTCCACAGGACAGGGGCACCTTGGATCTCAAGGGGAGTTATTTTTCTGTTGCTAACGGAATTGAAATTTGATTACCTGGATTTTATGGGTATTTGTTTCCCAGTCCTTAAATGCTCGAAGAGGGAATAGCTTCTGCCTGCACTGATATTACTCAACTGATTAACAAAACTATCATTTTAAGACAAAATGTGGGCCTGTTGACTCATTTTTTTCCCCATCTCCTGTATGATTCTTTCTTTGCCTGATGAAGAGGCCAGTTAAGCTTCGAAAATTTACATGATGTATTTTCTACTTTTTTAGTTGGCCCAATAAAGGTATCATTGTTATGTGGATTTTGTATTTTGTTATGAAACAGGCACGCTTTCCCATCCCTGAACCTGAGAGATTGAGGATCTCTGCCACTTGTCAGCTAATTCTGGGTCCTCTCTGGGGTCACTTTTATCAACTTTTGGTCACCAGAATTCCCAAATTATGATAATGGTTAAACATAGGCCCTTTCCTCATGGGGGGAGGGGCGAATGGGGCCGCGCACGCAGGGGCGGAGCTTACCCGAGAGCGGGTTGCTCCGCCCCTCTGAAGAGCGCGGATCCGCCGTTCCAAATGCCGCCGAAATTCGGCGGCGCTCGGCGGCTCCCAGTAGTGCCCAAAATGGCGGCTGGCGGCTTCCGGCGGCGCTCCGCCAATTAGGACGGCACGCCAGCCGGAAGCCCGCCCCCGGGCAGATCTGCAGGGGCGTGCTGCTGCGTCCCTGCAGTTCTTGACCGGGGGCTGCTACGGGGCAGAGCGGGTAAGTTTTATAAAAACCACTTTTGAGGGTGGTTTTTATAAAACTCACAGTGCCACCCCCGGGTCTGCGCTAGAACAGTTTGAGGTTTAGAACCTCACTTTTCTTAATTGCTCTAGCACAGACCCGGGTGAAGAAGACCTCCTGGGGAGGTCGCTCTAGCGTGGGCAATATGCCCATGTGGAAATGGCCTCAGACAGTTTAAATTAACATCAACACTCCACTTAAATATTTTTCAAGTGTTGGGGCTGTTACTGCAGTTTAGGCCTACTTGGCGATAGCACCCAATATCACTTTGATATCAATAATTTGGCTTTCTTCCACAATCCCTCTCCATGTGTTTGAGAGGCCCCTGGACAAGCCCAGAACTAGGCTCGGCCATTAAACGCTGCAATATCCCAAGACAATACATGCAGGCCAGAAATAGCCAGATCACCACTTTAGGAGACCTCTCTGCAAACACCCTCATTATGTATGCACGCTGTTTAACAAAGGACTCCCTGCCCTGAGCAGGTAACTTGGTAAGCTAGAAGGTTAAAGGCCAAGCACTGAGCATTTGCATACAGTCTACCTCTTTGTGAATTCGGACTTAACCCAATCATGCTAAATTGTGACATTTCTGAGACATTGCCTCGCACCCAAAACTCATTGTTGTCCCCGAGTAAGGCATAACCTGCAGTCACACTTCTCCCTATAAAAACCCCTGATTCCGAGACCTTCCTCGGATTGCTCCCGAGTTCCATCCTGCCTTGCTGGGCGAGCCCTCCCCTCAGCTCCAGTAGCTGAGACCACAGCAACCTCGGATCGCTTTCCATACAGCCTTGCTGCCGCTTTGTTTGGTGAGCTGTCCCCTCAGTCCCATGTACTGAGATTCCAGACCAACGAACTCAAGCTTCAGGACAGGTGTCTATCATCCAATTCAATAATCCCTCTCAAAATCCCTCTATACCACTCCAACCTTTATTTTCCTTAGCTGCTGGTGTGAGTGTGTTGCATACACTGTTTGTCTGTACTTAATAAAATCTCAATTATTCTTAAACTTGGTGTGCTCCTTGGCTTGGCCTGACCCTGTAAACATTGGGTTACAAGATCCTGCTAAGTTACCCTGCCTCTCGTAACGCTAAAGCAGTGCTCTGAGCTAATTTCCCCCACTTATAGTAGAGCACATTTTGGAGTCCCTCCTGGGACCCCCAGGAAACAGGGTAACAGAGCTCCAGGTGGGAAGGAACAGATTTCTTCTTTTGGTATTCTTTTAAACTATTACAAATATTCATTGATATATACACACAAGGCATTATTATCCCACTGTATTACATAAAATGCATCTTATATTATATAGCCATCATGTATACTCATCAGGACGTTTATAGGGACTTTATTTCTCTATTCAATTCTTTTACAGACTTGGCAATAAGTACACATCTAAGAACATCAGCCTTCTAAACTAGTTAACATGTAACATTCTCCTTGTATCATCACAATCAGGTTCTTTCTAATCACATAGTTTCCCATAGTGTCTGCTAAGTCATTACACAGACAATTCCTAAAGGCTTGTACATAGTCTTGTTCCTTAGCACATTCTTAACCATTTTACACTTAACCAATTATCCTCACCAATCTGATCTGTTGAGGAATTTTACAACTCTAACAAGCTTCTGTATAACACAGGCATTCAGGGGTTAAACCTTAAGCAAGTCTTAACTGCATTAATCACATGTAAGCATGTATTTCCGAGCCTTACCAGAATCAGCATTTTATGGTGGCATGTCAAGGCTTGCTGTTGTCGTTGTAAACTGCCATCAAGTCAACTTATGGTCACCCTATAAATGAGAGCTCTCCAAATCATTCTGTCTTCAATTCCCCTGCTCAGGTCTTGCAGATTCAGGGACATGTCTTCCTTGACTGAGCCTATCCATCTTCCTCTTTTGCTCTCTTCCTCTTTTCCTACTGCCTTCCACCTTACCAAGCAATACTGGCCATTTCTGCACTAGACTGTCTGTGCTATTATTCCATTTTCAACATCCTATAGAATTCTGGAGTTTGCAGTTTAGGGAGTTTACGCAGCTTAGGGAGCCTCAGCCCCTCCCTAAACTGCAAACCCCAGGATTCCATAGGATGTTGAAAGTGGAATAATAGCACTGTAACAGTCTAGTGCAGAAATGGCTACTGTCTTTCCTAGTGAGTCAGGTCTTCTTATGATTTGGCCAAGTACAACAGGCTTCTAGGGAGACAGGGCTTACCAGAAACTTTTCTCACAAAGGCTACATGTAGTCTTCTTTTCCCACAGCGGATGCATGCCTAAGCACCCTAGTTTACAAGGCTCTTACTTAGCTCCTTTACTCTCTTCTGATGACCACTCAGTGCCTTGGTTATCCAATCATAGGTTCGCATGTTATCTTTTTGTTTGGTACACTACTTTTAGAGTACAGTGTGCCCTCCACATATGCAGGGGTTCTGTTCCAGGAACCCCCACGTAAAACAAAAAGAGAATGCTCACATCCCATTATGTTCATTGGATGTGATGTGCACATGCTCGTGACAGCACAGGGGCATGCCCAGCGCATCCATTGATGATAATGGATGCAACACTTTGTACAACCTCAGTTTGCCTGCGTCAAAGTGGCACCACAAGAGGGTGCACTGTACACCCTACTACTTGTTGTTAGGTGTCTCTAATGTACTAACCTGGAGGGTGACCTGAGATCATTCTTTATGGTTTTTGTTTACATTCTCTAAGGGATCATCTGGCATTCTTCCTATGCTTGAAACCTAAACAAAACTTCCCCCTCCCCTTTCTTTTGTTCTAGATAGAAGAGGGGCAGAAGCTTAATGAATCTAAGGCTCTCTATTTTATCATCTACATGTTTTGCCAGGTTATATGTCCTCATTTACTGGTGTGTTAACATTTTAATGGTATATGCTGAGGAGCTGCCCACTAAAACTTGTTTAGCCTGTACTAGCTGTATTTTGCTGCATGGCATAGTTACACCTGAATATGTCTCCCATGTACCTACAAATGTTCAAGTCATTCACCTAGATTATTTCTGCAAACATTCTAACCCAGTGGTTCTCAACCTTCCTAATGCTGCGACCCCTTAATACAGTTCCTCATGTTGTGGTGACCCCCAACTATAAAATTATTTTTGTTATTTATTTATTTATTAGTTAGTTAGTTAGTTATTTCCAACATCGAATAGATTGAAAACACTGCCCTAAATCACTGCTCTGGATAGACTTCTAATGCCTAAAAACTGGTAACCCTCCCCCCTTTTTTAAGCACAGAAAGCGTCCATCAATGCCCGAATTAAGGCAGTACTTCTAGTTCTGAATGTTAGGTTTCCACAGTTCAAAAAGCCAGTCACTCCCAAAAGCAACGCTGAAACAGCCCACATTTTACACGAGGCGCAGGGAGGAAAGGACAAGGAGAGAGAAAAGATGGCATAAGCAGACGCGTTTTGTTTCACCCTCACCCACCCTCCCTCCCTCCCTTAAAGGGAGCACGGCTGCTCGGACGCTCTCACTCCCATGTCGCACAGCTGCCCCTTCCTTCCTCCTTTCGTCCCTCTGAGGGCTCGGGAGTGGGGTGCGATACCCGCTGTAGCCCCTCGACCATGCTACATCTGTGAGTCCCTCTCGGTCTCCCCACCTCTGCCGCCCTGCCCGGCAGGGAAAGATGGGGAAACGTCCCCACACGTGCCCAGCACGCCTCCTCTCACCTCCTGCCAGCGCGAGGTCTCCTCTCGCCACTTCCGCAGCCCTACTCGGCAGGGAAAGACGGGAAAACGCCCAGAACGCCTCCTCTCCCCTCCTCCCAGCGCGGGGTCTCAGAAACAGCGCTCCCATTGGCTGTGAGGCCGCCTTCTTTCAAAAAGGGGGCGGGGCGGGATAGAGGAGCGACGACCCCTGTGAAATGGTCATTTGACCCCCAAAGGGGTCACAACCCACAGGTTGAGAACTGCTGCTCTAACCTCTTGAACCTGGTCAAGGCTGGACAATCATCACTGATATCCCAGATCTAAACTACTGTGACAAACACCAGGTGATGCTATTCTTTGACTACAGAAATTTCAGCTTTTGCTAATGTTGGGATACCTCGCTCTCAGGTGGGCAGTTTCAAAAGTATATTACACAAGGGCTCTAGTGGCCACACTGGCTTTCAAATATCTTCTAAAAGAAACCCAGGTTTTTTAAAAAAACAAAACAAAAAACCCTTCAGTGACTTTGGTCCTGACTTTGGACTTTGACACAGAGTTAGACTTTACTTGTACAGTGGACCCTCTGTAAATGACCTCCGCACCTGTGACTTCCAGCTGTTGCATCCTATACCTAAAAGGGCAGCATGTGAATGCGGGTGGACTGAAGCATCTATGCGCATTCTGTCACTATTTAGTAATATGAACTATAAGCATTCATGCTTTTTTGCTATTTGTGGGTCCCAGAATGGAATCCTTGCAGATACAGAAGGTCCAACGTATTCAACTGCAGTCTTTGAGACTGGCAGAAATCTTGTCTATGATTTCAGCACATAAAAGTCAAACAGTAAAAGCACAGACAGTTATCTAGATATAAAGTCAAAGGCTTTCACAGCCGGAATCCATTGATTGTTGTGGGTTTTCTGGGCTTTGTAATTAATGCACTGTTATGCATATGCCCTGACCAATGATACACCTTAGGGGATATCCCATTTAACAATAGGCCATCACACAGGCCAACTGTAACACGTGCAAATTGCACCCTTCCACCCAGGGACTACACAAGTATATATATATTCTGTCTCATTTCCATGCTACCAGATCCTCTGAAGATGTCAGCCACAGAATCAGGTGAAACATCAGGAGACAATATTAATAGAACACAGCCTCAAAGCCCAGAAAACCCACAACTATTTATCTAGATAGTTACTCCAAAACTGTATAAACAGGTATCCCTATCAGAGCATTTTCTAAATGTTGAGACAAGGGACTTTTGTCTGATTTGGTTTTTAACATTAGTGACACATAAGGCAATTATTGGTAGATTACCACTTTTCCAAATTTTATCCATCCATGGTGAACTAAACATTCTTTTAGATTTAAGCCACATCTATGCAACTCTTTCTGTTATTTTTTAAACTACCTTTTAAATTATTCCTTTTGTTAGCCACAACAAGAACTCCATCTTAGAGCAGGCTATAAATACCGCTAATAAGACACACAAAAAGGAGCAGCCTTGTAGTGCTTTTGCTGCCCCTTTTGACAGTTTTTATAAAGGGCATGAGGTCTCACTTATGTGGCCAGCATCAACAGCCAATTGTTGTCAATAAATCACAGAAGCCAGAACCTGGAGTAAATTTGCTATAAATGTTACATTGATTGGGTCTGTTTAGCTTGGGGAAAAAAGGGTGAGAAACAACATGATAAAGATATATAATAATATACATAAGTGCAAGAAGTAGATAGGGAAATTCTCTCTGTCTCAGTAACACTCAACCTGGAATAACGTACTGATGTGAAAGGACACATACAAAAAAGGTCTTCATGAAGGATAAAGTTCAAGCATAGAATACTGCCACAAAATATAGTAAGAGCTGCCAGTTTTAACAACTTTAGCAGGAAATTAGATAATTTCATGTAGATTAGAGCCAGGGACTGCTGTAATCTACGTGAATGTTAATGAATATGAGAAAGAAGATGTAGTTGTTCTACTGCTGGTGGCCTTGGGCAATTTGATCAACCACTATGGGAAAAAAACATTTGATTAGATGTCGCACAACTATTCTTATATTCGTAAATCATCACCGATCTTTGAGAGGCTTGGCAAATCAGGATGAGAAATTTTAACCTTTTTTAATGTTACGTTATGGTAAAACCAGTGCAATGTTCCACTTTACTTAGTTTTTCCTGGTGTTCAAGATAAAACAGAAATAAGTTAAATAGCCAGCCCAAATAAATAGAAAACTACACAGCACACCCACCCACAGCAATATGCTTCCTTAGCTAGCAAGTCTAACTTTTGGGGAACACAGAACTATGACCCACTTCACTGAATACAGCTGACTAGTGGAAAAACAGGTCTGTGGGCTTCCTAAAAAGTGAAGAAATCAAATCTGCTACTTGGGAATTAGAAAAAGAGTAAACTAATTCCATTATGAACTTAAAGGGGGAGGAGGGAGAGCTGCACAACATTTGAGAAATGCCTATGTTGTTGTGTGTCTTCAAGTTGTTTCCGACTTACAGTAATCCCAAAGTGAATCTATCATGGGGTTTTCTGGGGGCTGAGTGTGTGACACGCCCAAGGTTTCCAGAGGGTTTCCACGGCCGAGTGGGGAATTAAACCCTGGTTTCCAGGGTTGCAGTCCAATGTTCAAACCACTACACTACGCTGCCTCTAAATACCTGTACCACACAGAAAACCCTGGAGGACTGAACATAGCTCATTCAAACGCCAGAACGTCTGGAAAACAAGGCCCTAGTAAAAGGAATTGTTTTCCTACACGATTCAATGATTACTTCATTAAAGATCTAGGGAGATGGATCATTTCCTAGATCTAGTATTAAAAGCTTCTTTCAGCTTCACTTCTTCTCTCAAGATTAGGGGATCTTCAGCTGAAAACACCAAAGAAAAGCAGCAACACCTTCTGGGTTTTCCCCACATATATATCCCTCTCCCTCTCTGGCTAGCCCTGTTTTGCTTTGCTGAAAAATACAAATGTGGTGATCGCTTCCACTCCAAACCCAAGAAGCTAACGCAAGAGAAAGAAGATAAAAAGGAGGTGAGTGTCAGAAGAGAAGGACCCGAGAAACGTCAAGTCTGGGCAGGTAACCCTGCAGTAAGATGAGAAAGACTGAGGGAGATGAAAGCCAATCCCGTTTGGCTTTTCCTTTTAATTCATCTGCCTCAGAAATGTTTCACCTGCCACTACAAACAACACTCTTTCCAAAATCAACGACTCTAGCCTCCCAAAGCCAGGCTGATCAATAAAATTATCTTTGGCTAAACGGACAGAAGAAAACACCCACCCATCCAGGAAAAAAAAGCCTTTGATTTGATCTCTCCTCTTTCTATAATCCAAATACAGCAAGCACCATGGGGGGATGGAGGGAGGCTAAGCTTGCCAGAGTGAAAACTGGGCAGGGCCCCTACACCTTTAATGGTTGCCGTGGAAAGGGGTTTTCAGCAGGTGTTGCTTGTCGTGCAAAGAGGAAACAAGCCACACCTGCTGAAATTCCCTCCTCTACTCGGCCATTAAAGGGTAGAATGGCGCGCTCTCCAGTTTCTACTGAGGCCACTCTGGGGGAAGCGGACAAGCCAAGCCAAGCGCCCCTTGCCCAGGTTGCCCAGACAAGCGAGGGGCTGTTTGCGAGCGAACGTAGCCCTCACCTCCTGGACAGGCAGGCGGTGGAAAAGGACGGGAACCCCCAATTCCCGGTTCTGGCGCGAATATTATACCGGCTTCGACCAGGCTTAAGCAGGCGGCCGGACAGCAGGCTGTCCGGGAAGCGGCGCGGCCAAGCCCGTCGGGGCTCCGGGAGGCTCAGCGGAGAGCGGAGTCAGGGCGCGGGCGGCGAGGCCTCGGCTCCTGAGCACCAGTCGGCTCGCTGGCAGGGAGGGAGGAGCGGAAGACCATGAAGCAGCCCCGGCGGCAAGGCGAGGGCCGAGTCGCAGGCTCTCCCCCCTCCCAGCCACCCCCGGAGCCGCAACGAGGGGCGCCTACCTCAGCCCAGCTGTCACCTCCCGCCGACACGACACGACGCATCGCTCGCCCGCGGGAAACGCTCCGGGGCAACCGCACGGCCGGCCGAAAGGAAGTGGGAGGCAGATACGGAAACAGAAAACGGAAAGGAGTTTCCGTCTCCGTCACGGCCGAGAAAGAGCGAGCGCGCCGCGGCCGCCAGAGGGACCTTTGTCGGAGGGGAGGCCGCGTCACAGCGCCCCTCCGCCGCCGGTCTTCCCGCCGCTGCGAGCGAGCGAGGGAGGGAGGGAGGGAGCGGCCTTGTCTTATTTGTCCCCCGTCGCCCGCGGAGGGCTCCGGCCTCGCTGCGCTGGCTCCTCTGTTTTTCCCTTTCTTTTCTCGTCGGCAGGGAGTCTGCCTCGCCCAGAGCTGGCCCGAGGCGCTCCGCTGCCAGAGGGGCAGGGACGGTCCTTTCTTAGCATTGCCAGGTTTTCAAAATACAGTCGGGCTTCCGCTTTTGCGTGTTTGACTTGTGCGGATTTTATGATTTGCGCGTTTCTCCTGCGCCTTCCCGGCACGTCATTCGCTTCTTTTCTGGGACCTCTTCCTCTCCCTGGCCATTTCCGCACTGGCCTGTTACAGCGCTATGATTCCACTTGCAACATCCTATGGAATCCTGGGGTTTGCGGAGCGGCCCCTCCGAAACCGCAAACCCCAGGATTCCATAAGGTGTTGCAAGTGGAATGATAGCGCTATAACAGGCTAGTGCAGAAATGGCCTTTGTCTTCTGGATTCGGCCACACAGTCCTTTAAAAACCTGCCTCTGGCTCTCCTCCACCAGCCACTGCCTGGCCAGTTAGGATCTGTCCCCAGCCTGATTTCTCAGCACCACAAACCCTCTCCCGATGCCCCACACACCCAAGAAAGGAGATAGGTGAGCAAGTATGGGCCACTCAGCCAACCAGCCCCTCCTTCCTTCTCCTTTTTCTCTGACCTGGTTTGGACGCTGAGATCCTATTCTCACCATGCTCAACCCCTTTTCACAGACTCTCTCACACACACATTTTGATATTTGCAGTTGTCCCCACTTTGCTAGGATCGTGTGCCCCAATGTGGAGGGCCAACTGTACATATAAAGGGCAGTCAAAATTCGTAACCTGCAGGGTTTGTTTATTTATTGAACATAGATGTTGCCTTTTTCCCAGCATGGGGCTCAAGGTGGCCCATAAAGGATAAAACAAAAGCCATTTCCGCACTAGACTGTTATAGCGCTATTATTCCCACTTCCAAGGTCCTATGGAATCCTGGGGTTTGCAGTTTAGGGGAGAGGGCCAGTCGAGATGATCAAAGTGGAATAATAGCGCTATAACGATCTTAGTGCGAAAATGGCCAAAGTTAGCTAAAAGCATAACAATGCATCAATTTCCATTGGGAAAGATTGCCATATTGAAATAATAAAACCATTTTAAAAAAATACAAGAAGGTAAAACTTCGAGTAAGCACACACCTCTATAAGAAAGTTTCCTGCAAGCAATTCTTCACTAAAAACCTGCTTGAACAAGAAGCTCTTTGCTGACCAAAGGAAATTCCAGACAGCAATAGCTAGGCTAAGAAGTGTCTCCTCCCTGTCCTGGTGCAATGAACCTAAGATGGTGTGGATCCTGTGAGAAAGCCTGCCTCTGAGGATTTCAAAGACGGTAGCAGGTTTGTATAGCGTTGATGATCAGGAAGAAGCTATTAACAAGTTTCTGCTCTACTTAAATACCAGATGAAAAGATTGATTATCCTTGTATTTTTCTGTAAAATTAACATATTCTCCACATTCATATGTTACATGAAGTGCCCACACCACAGAAGTATGTTTTTTTTTTTTTTGTGTTGGCATCATGTTTGGTTTAATGGGAAAGCTTTCCAACCTTCAAATAAGGGAGATTCCTTATAATTTGCAATTTGAGTGCTACTCAAAGCGGTGGTCCCTGAACTAATGATGGTTCCTGAGTCAGTGGCTGTTGGTACCTGCAAAATTTGTAGGAGCAATTCTAGCCAATGGACGCAAGAATGTATCGCCAGTCCCTGCTACACTGGAAAAAAAAATGGGCAAAAAGCCTCAGAAACATCACAATAAGGGATTAGTTTTTTATACTTTAGATAAGGGACATTCTTTCTAATATGGGACATGTGGCAACCAGGTAATAAGCAACAACTGCTGATATGCCATCTTCTACACAGTCATTAAAGCTACAGGAGTCCTCACTCTTGCAACCCTAAAGCAGGCGGACAGGTGAAGCCAAACTCTATTGAGCCAAATTTCCCCAGATAAATGTGTTGACTAAGGTTCTGTTGTTGGGTTACATTGCTCTCCCTCCTTCAGTCTTTGGTTGCACCTCTATTTTATTCTTTGAGAGTTCTTTCTCGCCAGTCGGAGAGCAGAGACAAGTTGTCCAAAAGTGGCCTAAAGCATTTTCACCTTCTTTTAAAATGGCCCAGTTTCTCTTTGAAATGTCCAGCTCTTCACAGTTCTCCCTGCAATGGCTGCAAAAATGAGTTAAAAGTACAAAATAGATTTCACTCAGTTAGCAGAGAGCAGAGGAGAAGAAGATCTTGTGGCTTGATTGAACCAGCCTGTTGTCTCAGGGTCTTTCCACATTGCACTGTTATAGTGCTATTATTCCACTTTCAACGTCCTATGGAATCCTGGGGTTTGCGGTGTAGGAAAGGGCATTTAGAATTCTCAGTGAGAGAGCTCTTTGGCCTCAGTAAACTACAAACCCCAGAATTCCACAGGGCATTGAAGGTGGAATCATGGTCCGATAACGGGATCATACCAGAAATGGCCATGGAAACAATTACTTTCACACCTTCTCTGCAATAATGCTATGGTGCTGCTTTGGTGATGCATGCTCTGCAACTGGTCTACCATATTGCCTCAGTGACTCCACCTTCCCATCCATGTTCATGCTACATAGCACATGCATGGTGTTTATTTTCTTCTTCTCTTTCTGCTCCGATTGTGCAATTTCAGTTTCTGAGTACATATTGCTTTTTTTTTACTTTTTTTGCCTTAATTGCACAATTATGACATGCTGGTGATCAACACAGCAGTGGAATTGCACAATTATGGCAAAGATAATAAGATGATGGTGATGAAGAAGAGGAAGAGGAAGAAGAAGAGAAGGAAGAAGAAGAGGAAGAGAAAGAAGAAGAAATATGAAATATGTTCTGGGAACAGAGTAGAAACAACATTGTTGCTGTTTATTTTTGGTCACAATTGTACAATTTAAATTCATGAGTACGTTTTTAAAATTAATTTGCTGGAACTGGATAATTCTGGCATGGCAACTACCACAGCAGCACAATAGCACAGTTACAGTAAAACAAATTTAAAAAAGGAATATGTACCGGGAACGGAGCAAAAACAGCGCAATTTCTGTACACCATGATGTCATCTTCGTCGGGACACTGGAAGTGGAGTGACTTCACCCTGCTTAGATATAGGAAGGAAGAGAAGAGGAGAACCATCCCCTCTCACATGACTGCTGGGAATATTGGAACTGCAGTGGAATGAAATGATCACACCAAGAAGCAATAGTTGAACAGCAGCAGTACTGGAGCCATTAATGGGGTCTCCCTGTCAATGGAAAGATGTGATCCAATAATGGAAATGCAATGGAATACTGGGAGAGTCACGACATTGTGTGATAAGGAAAGACCAACCACAGAACTAAGCCAGTGCAATTGTACAATAAGTCTACAGTGTGATAAAGTCCTACCTCTTCTTGGTAGGCTCAGGGAAAAGTTCAAACTGCTGTAACTTCTTCTACGTTGTGTGTTCTGCCTCATCAATAACACTTGCTGTCTTGACCACACTCCAATGCTGCTTGGTCACATGCATCTTGCTTTTCATCTGTGAAATGTTGGAGGGTATGATGTTAACAAGGAGAGAACAATTTCATCTGAAGCCTCTGTAAAATTCAGAGGTGATGTGATGGCATGGCATGATAAATACCATGGCAGAGATTGCTATACTATGCTATCCCAGCATAACACCACAGGACTGTGGAGGGATAGAGTAGTGTCCATTAGTCTCTTCCGTCAGTGTTACTGTAACCCAGAAGACTTATGTAAGCTGTTTAAAGATCTGATTCCTTGTACACTTGGCCAGTTACACAAGTGATAAATAAATACCATTCTTTATCTGAAACTGCATTCATTATTCATGCTTAGTTTGCCTGTACTTACTTTGTGCCATGTCAATGTTTTAAGTTTTCAATCAGTATTTTGTGAATGGGTTTATATCATGATGTAGACTAGAGTCAACTGACTTGGACTCAAGTCAGACTTTAAGTCGCTTCAGTGACTCAACTTGAACTTCACTTGGCAAAAATTACATACTGACTCAACTCAACTTGAGACTGGCATAGTTTTAGTGACTGACTTCCTGCACTTGATTCAGTAACATAACACATTCATCCAGAAATGTTATAATTTGCTAGCCCGAAGTGTAGAACATTTTTTCAGAGGGAACAGCAAATGGGCTTAAGGTGTGCTCAGCAGCCTGTCCCCACTACATAGAGGAAGAACTTTCTAAAACTTTTCCTAAAAGCAGAAGGTAAGACTCATGTCCAGAGTGCAGGGTTCATATTTCAGAGGGGAACAGAAAATGTATTAGGCAATGGGCCTGAGAAGAAGACTTCTTCCTTTTAAAGCTCCTGAAGCTTCAGTAGTGGAGAAGAAGAACGATTTTATTCCCCACTTCCGAAGCTGCAGATGGCAAAATCACAAAAGTAGAGGTCTGACTGTTACCCTGTGAATGAGGGTTCCGGGAGGGGCGCCCAAATAACCAAATAAAACACAAGATGTAGAGGAAATGAACTCGAGCACTCTCTTAAGCTAAACAAGAGGCAGGGTAACTTAGTAGGGATCTTTTTAACCCTATGTCTACAGCGTCAGGTCAGGAGAGCAGCCAGACAAGTTTTAAAATAGCAAAAATGATGGTTTTATTAAAGCAGGCAAACACTTAAGGCAATGGTTCTCAACCTGTGGGTCCCTAGATCTTTGTGGACTTCAGCTCCCAGAAGCCCCAGCCACTATGGTCAATGCTCAGGGCTTCTGGGAGCTGAAGTCCACAAACACCTGAGAACCCACAGGTTGAGAACCACTGACTTAAGGCAACAGAACCACACAGCTAACTAAGAAATGAGAGTTTCGGGAAATGGGTGATACGACACCTTTCTCGTAGTCCTGAAGAAGCTGAAGATGGTAGTGAAGAAACTCAGCTTGGTGGCCTAGGAGAGTTCGCTTGACAGAGCGGCAGCAGGGCTCTAGAACTGGGGTTTATACAGGGAAAGTATGACCGTGGGCTAGTCTGTATTTGGGAAAGAACAATGAGGTTTGGGCGAGAGACAATATCTCCGAAAGGTCAGAATTTAACATGATTAAGTTCGAATTGACAATGGGATGGCCAGTATGCAGATGCAGCTTGCCTGGGCGGTGGAGTGTCCAGCTCACCAGGGTGCCTGCTTGGGGCAGGGAGCTCTTTGTGTTAGCGTTCATCTTTAATGAAGTGTTTGTTTTCGGGAGGTCTCCTAAAGCGAAGTGTGGCTGTGTCTGGCTTGCTTAGGTGTAAACAGAAATGATTCAGCATTTAATAGCCATGCCTAGCTTCGTGCTTATTGGGGGCCTCACAAACACTTGGCTGAGGGTGGCAAAACAAGACTGAATTGTGATATCAAAATGATATCTAATGTCTACCGAAGCCAGGCCAGTTCACGGTGATAACATGACTATACTTAAATTGTTCAAACTGACTTTATTTGATTCTGTCCAGAAATTCTGGAATATGGATTGGAGTATAAAGTTGGGTTCCCAGATTGAAACTTGACTTGAAAGTATCTTGCAAGGACTTGAAACTTGACTTGAGACTTGAAGGTAGAGACTTGAGACTTGGAGCAAAAGACTTAAATACATCACTGGTTTATATTACTGTGGCTGCCTGACACATGCTCAGCGAGAACCATGTTAATATTGTCCAGGACACATTACTCAGGGCCTTTCTGTACTAAACTGTTATAGTGCTATTCTACTTTCAACCTCCTGTGGAATCCTGGCGTTTGTAGTTTACTGAGGCCAAAGAGCTCTCTGGCTGAGAATTCTGAATGCCCTTCCCTAAATTGCAAACACCAGGATTCCATAGGATGTTGAAAGTGGAATAATATCACTATAACTGTCCACGTGGAATGGCACTTAGCCTCTCTCTCTTAAAGATAATAAATAATAAATATTTATAATAATATAAAAACTAATAACATCAAGGAATATTATGGTACCTTAAAGACTAGAAAATCGTGTAGCATAATCTGTCTTTATCAGAAGCATCTGAATGCTGCAGCAGATAGACATAACCAACCAGGCTATCCCTCTAGAATTTGTCAACAGGATTAGCTTTAGCTGAAACTAAAGACATAGAGAAGGACGATTCCTTATAAAATGTTTTTCTTCCTCTGTCTTCTCTATTCTCGGGAGTCTCAAGCTGTGCGTCTGAAAAGAAGCTGGCAGTTTTGGAGAAAGGCTCAGTATTTCTAAACAGATAGCTCCTTTCACTTTTCCAGTTACTGGACTTGCATCCTGAAGGCTGCTGGCCTTTCTGCTTTCAAAATGTTATTTGCAAAGCAATCCTTGACTCTTATTTCTTCTCACTCCGTTCATACAACAATAAGAATAAACAAGATACCAGATGGTCTCTGGACAATGCTGTGTAGTAATTTAGGAGCACCTAGGAATTCCACATGTTAATTCTTGTTCTAAATTCATTGATTTTTTTAAAAATAATATCTATGCCAAACCAGCACCTAGGGAGTGCCCAAGACATTTTCCTGATGAAACACAGAAATGCCACTGTACACAAGTCAAAGTTCCTAGCTAGCCTAGTTATTTTGGCACCTAAGTTGAAGATCCCACAAGCACTTCTCTTAGTTCCTTGCAATAAGAATATGGCAAAAACACAATAAATAGTATGATTTGCTATCCTTCTGTAATTCCCTACGTGTGTACATGAGAGGTAACCAGATACATGTGCCTCATGTTAGTGCCAGTGCTGACAAAAGTCTGGAAGCAAATTTTTCTTCAAAATGGTTAGAAAAGCAGATTTAAAAGTAGATTGTAAAATGTCTTTTACAAATATATATTTTCTACTGTGTGTTCTGACATGTGTTGTCTGTTATGTACAAAAAGTATGGCAAGACACAAGTCAGAACACACAGTAGAAAATGTATATTTTGTAAAAGACATTTTACAATATTCTAAATCTGCTTTTCTAACCATTTTGAAGAAAAATTTGCTTCCAGACTTTTGTAGGCACTGGCCTTGAGCATAAGGCAGCTTGGTTGAGAACATCAACAGTTGCCAGGGCACAGAAAATGTACAACTGTGTAATGCAACCTGTAGATAAATTGTTTTTTCCTTTCTCAGTGAATCTGCCAGCATCTTAGGGGTAATGTTTGAAGTGTACCATATTTCTAGGAATGACAAGTTGCCAAGAAAAAAATACATGGGAGTATGGAGTCTTTTTATCGATTGAAACCATTACTAAAATAGAAGAATCCCCATAACTGTTATCCCATATATTAAAAACAATAGAGAAGAAAAATATATGGTAGTCCTGTAGGTTCCCAAAGCCATGAGATTATTAAAAAACTAACTGTTGTTCTGTTGTATATAGCATCTTATTCAGGAGATCCTAATTGGGCAAAGACAAAAGATGTTTACAAAATTAATACTATAAACTGACAAGCAAATAGAAATTATGAATCATGAAATCAGTTAGCTGCTTATTCTACATCATACTACATATAAATAGGTCTCTGCATGGGAGATTATTGTTCAGTTTCTCTCTTGTTTTTTAGAAATATTTAGCTAGAATAATATTTTCTGAGAAGATTTTTGAACATGTAAGAGAAAGATACACAGAACATTTTATACTTACCCTTATCAAACTACTTCTGTAAATTTAGCATCCCCACACCCTTTGCGTACAGATACTCCCATTTAATTCATTACCTCCATGTGCTTTTTCTTTGTGTAGAAATGTCACAGTTGCCTGTCTCACTCACATCTGACCCAAACCAGCTGTGTGATCTTTATTTCCTGTTGTAGTAATGTCTTTTAAGCATGTCTTTTCATACTTTCCCCATGCTACTTATAATTCCAACCATTGACTGGTTGGTGACACATAAGTCTTAACATTTTTTCCTTATGACAATTAATTTGTACTGACTTTATAAGTTAAAGGAATCACAGGAGATTATTGCTTCAAAAAGAAGAATATTGATGAAGAGGGCACTAGAGAAGAGACATTTTGAAGTCGAGTGAAATGTGAAGTTCCATATTTTATGAAGGACTGAGTGTTTAATTGTGGGAATCTGCACATGAATGAATCGGTGGTGTGTTCCATTGTGCAAGGTTGGGCAACTGAAAAGTTACACTTATTTTCCACCAAAATTAACAGGACTGAAATTGGTCACCTGTAACTTTTTCACATTTATTTCAATACAACCAACATGTGACTAATTGAGATCCAGATGCCCTGCAGAATTAGTCTGTCTCACAACATATAACCTTGACCCTTGCCCATCTTAATTCTAAAATTTAGCACAGGTAGACTAATTAGATGGGTGCAAGGAACAGTAAATGGTCTTATTAATCCATGTTCATGCTCTTTCAAATATCTCCAGTGACTCATTTTGTTAGTTGACATAGGCCATTTCCAAACAGGGTTTACAAACAGGGCAGAGCGTCCTCCAGGGAGGACGTCTGCACCTGGGAGTGGACTGGGTCGAACCTTGCTTGAACGTAGATCCACACCCCAGCCTGCTCCGGAATGACCCCAAGTGGTCGTCCAGTGTGCTTTTGAAAGACCGCTAAAAACAAGTATTCAAAAGCACAGAGTGCACCACTGCAAGCCTGCTCCCTTATGCAGATTTGCAGGCTCGGCATTGGTGAGAGCCTGTGATCTGCCGGGGTGGCTCAGGCTGTTGAACTTCAGCAGTTGGTCAAGACTCTCAACCAGCCAGAAGCCGCCATTTTCGTCCCCAGAGGAGTGCGGAGCAGCAGTCAAGTGCTGCTCCCGTACCGGGAACCCGGAAGATTCCAGTGAGTAGCGTCACGGGGCGATTCCCTCGCCCTGTGCAGAAATGGCCATAGATATCCCAGACACCTATGGTTTGTTCAGTTATTACTAACTAATTAAATTGATTGATTGATTGATTGACTGACTGGAGTCACTTTTTTCCGTGATCTTGATAGTGTACTTCTTAAACGAGAGTGGATATTTCTTTGCTTTTTAAATTTCTCCTGTACTCACAAAATGAAACTCTGTTTTTGGGCACGTTGTGTGAGATTGGGTTTCCTCTCCTTGCTGCTGCTTCTCCTCTCTTCTTTCTTCCTCTTTCTTCCCTTACTTCTCTTCCTCCTCCTTGTGTTTCTTAACTCACAAGTCATGATTATTACACCATGGTGTGTACATTAAAGTCACACTAAGTTGAGTTTCTTTGCTTAAAAATGGTTTCTGTCAGGTAGGAATCCACATCACTCTCAGCATTTTGTACTTTATATTGTGGGTATTGTTGAATTCTGCTGACTTCTATTATATTTGGGTTTTATTGGGACCATACATGTTTTAGTAAACGTATCATATCCCTTTATATTTTACCTGAAAATGTGACATTCTATGGACAGAAAGGCAGGTAGGCAGACAAAGTTTCAAAGACATACAGAGAGAATATAAGGAGCACATTAGACCCTGTTACCAGTTTTGTACTACCTATTTTTCTGCCAATGGAAGGTTAAAGGATTGTCAGTTGTCAATCATGAAGGGTTAAAAGATTTCAACTAGAAGATTAATGTAAAATACTTTAAATTTTGCTTCGCATACCAATTTTTAAAGCAAAAAGATGGGACCTGAGTTTTATAAATGAATGCATATACTCCTGAAAGTGCTATGTACATAGTTGTTGTGGTTGCTTTTGTCTATTCCTGGAGATGTTCCATCCAAAAGGCAGCCAAAGAAGAAAGAAATCATCATAATCATTAACAATGCTTGCAGTTCTGTGCTTGGTAGAAGAAGCCTGAACAACATATAATAGTCCAAATGAATCCAGAGAAGGGTGTGTGAGAGTAATCTTGTCTCTTCTTCCCTTCCCATAAATATTCTCTATGTAACAGTAGATTTGAGATGATGAGAGGGGAGATGCAGAAACAAACAAACAAACAAACAAACACTGGTAGATATTGCTTTCCTCTCTCAGCTTGGGACACATTGATGGGGAGAAGAAAAGTGCCCAGACAGAAGACAATCACAAATACTTTCACACAGCTCTTTAGATCCAAAGTGTCTCAGCGGCACCAGCAGGCTGCTTGGCAAGCCTCTTATTGGTCATATAGGTCTGTGTCCTATTGGTTTTCACAACTACATTGAAGCTGTTACAGTGATTGCTGAATGCTGAGCCTAGACTTATGCAAATTTGAAGTTGTTTAGTGGCACAGTAGTTCAATAATTAAATAGTTCAGACATTTCTGAAATATTGTACTTTCCACACAGTCAAGGGAAAGCAGTGAAGACAGGATGGGGGCAGAGGCAGAATTGTGGTTGTTGATACCAATGTAAAGGTTTTAAACACAAGTGTCTGTCTGGTACACACAACCAAATGAGAGAGGTAATGCAAGATTTCGCTCAAGTTAAGCACCATTATGGCAAGGCCTCTTTTTCCTCCTGAGAGACTGGCATGGCAGCTTCTCCCCAAGACAGCTAAAAAGCCTTGCCATTTTTGTCTACAGCTTTGCCATTCTCAGTTCCCATATTAGGTTCCTTACATATTCTTTTGAGTTTGAAAGAAAGTAATTTCTATTGGGTAAATAGAATACAACCTAATACATAAACCATACCTCTACATGTTATTGGTGAAACATAGTATAGCCATAGGGGAGAGGCTTGAAGCCATAGCCAAGAATGTCTCAAAGGTAATATGTGAACCCCTCCTAGTATGAAAATGCAGTTGAAATAAATGGAAAAAAAAAATAATGAGGAAGTTCCATATATTATACATGGTCTGAAGAAGAAGTCACTATCGGAGGCTCAGAAAGAACATAGAAGCTCCTGTATGCTGAGTCAGACCATTTAACATTTTTCTGCCCATAATATTGCTTATACAATCAGACAAACCACTGAAGTCTGAAGGGATTTCCACTCAGGTTTTCCTCCATCCTTTACAACAGTGCTCCCTAACCTATCTGATGTAGAAGAGTGGTCATGTTTCCTCTATGTGCCCAGGGAGCAATATTCAGTTAGTACCTATTGCCTCCAATGCTTTTTTCTTGGAAATTTTCTGTGGACCAACCAGCAGCAGCCCATGGACCATCACTTTTAGTAGGACTGCTTTTCAGCAAACCGGATCTCAAATCTAGCCATTAAAAACAATAAACTATTCACAGACTTCAAAATCTGTATTATTTGGTGTTTGTTTCTATCATTACATGTTTTTACCCCATAGCAGTATTCTCTAGTGTAATCCTTTACAATGTACCACAAGGGAAAGAGGTTTAAAACACTTATATAATTCAACCAACCAGCCAACAGGAAGAGCTATTAATGTTGTGGAAACAGTGTGAAGAGGCATGCTTAAATTCCCTTCCTGCGGTCCCAAAGATTAAGTTTATGCAGCTGGTTTGAGTCCAATCTGGAGTGAGAAAAGCAACTGTGGCACTGGTGTGAATTCAGGAGATAAAAGACTCATGAAGGTAATGAATTAATGGGAGTATTTTTAATATAAGTGGGCAAGGTTTCTAAATTTGTAGAAATTTAGTATATCTTGTGGGTATCTCTAGTAGGTATTCATACATATTTTTTTCACATGGAGGTAATAGGAACTTCTCTGAAAACATGATAAACATTCAATATAAAAAAGGAAATTAAACAATAATTACAGTTTAGAGATCCATACATATGTTATATGCTGTAGACCAGTAGTTCTCAACCTGTGGGTCCCCAGATGTTCATGGCTTTCAGCTCCCAGAAGCCCTGAGCATTGACCACAGTGGCTGGGGCTTCTGGGAGCTGAAGTCCATGAACATCTGGGGACCCACCGGTTGAGAACCACTGCTGTAGACCAAATGAATTTGTGATTGCAATGCATAATTCATGATTATATGTAAATTATTAATTTTATAAATACTTTTTTCCCCAAATTAGGATCCCATAAAAGAAAATGTCATATATGGAAACAGAACTATAAGTTTTTTAATACTTCATGGCTTTGGGAATCTACAGGAACTTCAATTTTTTATCTTCCCACTGTTTTTAGTAATATATGGCTTAACAATAATTGGGAATTCTTTCATTTTAATAGCTATTTCATTTGATAGGAGACTCTGCACTCCAATGTATTTCTTTCTTGGTAACTTATCATTTCTAGAGATATGGTACACTTCAAATATCACTCCTAAGATGCTGGTAGATTTGTTCAGAAAGGAAGAAACCATTTCAATTACAGGTTGCATCATGCAACTGTACATTTTTGTCTTGTGCCCTTGGAACTGTTGAATGTTTTCTTCTGTTGCTTATGTCCTATGATCGCTATCTTGCCATCCCAAACCCATTTCACTATCCCAGGTTGATGAGTTGGAACTGTTGCCTTAAATTAATTGCTTGTACATGGTTATGGGGTTTCTTGTCAGCTGCTGCTTTGAATCTGATTGTATCCACCTCTTAACATTCTGTGGTCCTAATCAAATTGATCATTTCTTTTGTGACTTGACACCCTTGTTGAAGTTATCTTGTTCTGACATCCACATGGCAGAAGTGGCCATCTTTGTAGCATGCTTTGCAGTGTCATTGTGTCCTTTCCTCTTGACCATTATATCATATGTCTGTATTATATTGACCATTATCAAAATCCCATCAAAGTCTGGAAAGAAGAAGGCTTTTCTACTTGTAGCTCTCATCTTATTGTAGTAAGTACTTTCTTATGGAACGCTGGGCCTTACCTATGCAATCTCCATAGGGACAGAATCGCTACAATTAAACAAAATACTTTTCTGTACTTTACACTGTCCTGACACCTATGTTTAATCCCATTGTATACAGCTTGAGGAATAAGGAGGTTAAGGAAACTTTGAGCAAACTGTTCTGCAATATTTCATCTTCCATACACTGGTCCCATACAATTCTGAGACATTCATCATATCTCTGTTCTAAAAACTGGATTGTTCATCTGGTATTTCTTGTGAGAGAGTTCTGTAACAGAAGAACTGATTCTTCATTAGCAGCGTGCTCTAACATTGAACGTTAACACTCAGTGTGGAGAAACCAAGATACATTCTTTGCTGCTGCCAGGCTGAGTACCGGGAAATGATCAGGAAATTCTTTGTAGTCGGAGGCTGTTGGAGATCAGTTGAGGCTTCTGTTGGAGTCCAGTACGTCACATTAAAAGATCCTTGCTTTCAGCTACCTCAGGATTTTGCATTTGCTGTTTGTTTTATTGCACAGTTTCTCTTCAACATTATCCTTAATCTTCATGGATCTATAGCATTTTCCCCCTTGCTGTTTTTCACTACTGCAAATTTGTTCTCCAATAATGAAAATTGTGCATGTGTGGTTGCTTTTAATTAAGTTTATATATCATTATATTTTATTGATATCACTGTGTTTTATTCCATAATTATTGTATGTTGCCTTGACAGCTTTGATGATAAGATAACTAATAAGTTGAATGAATGAACGAATGAATGAGTTTTATTTTAAGTGTATGTTGACTGAAATATCGCATTATGTCTTTGTTACTTCTAACTTGCAATGTGCTGCAGAACTTGATTCTTGGTGTGATTAATTCTACTGTTTTAATACTTAAGAAATTTAAAAAAATCGCTACACATTGGATTGGTATTTATAACTTGGAATCTAAGGATCTGTAGCTCTGTTAGTAGAGTCATTAATAGTGTGGCTTAAAGAAAGAAGGAGACTTCTTATGCATGCCTATGTCCTTCCTTCTTGTGTTCAGTGCTCTGATCACATAGAACTCCTCTACAGCTAGAGCAAGCTTTATATTTCACAAAGTAGCTTTCTTTATGAGGAAATCAAGAAGAACAGATAAATAGAGAGGATGGCCCTAGCACACTTCTGTATGTGTCTTGTGCCTTCAAGTCAGCTGACAATTTATAGTGACCCCATGAATTTCATAGGGTTTTCTTAGGCAAGAAATACTCAGAGATAGTTGTGCCAGTTACTTCACCTTATTCTCTGTTTTTAGGCTACTTGAATAATGAATACTGACATATGATTTAAGTAATGATGTCTGTAGGTCAGTAGATCAGTGTACATCAGTAGGATGGTGAATTTAGTTTACGTTTTAGTTCAACCTTTACAGGATCAATCCAAGATGAGGGCTATGTCTCCAACACTGGTTCACCATATTGGATGGCTCCTGTAAAGGGTGTAATAAAACCCAGAACAGAGTTACTGGTCCACTGACAATGAAGCCACTGGGCTTGAGTGAGTATTCATAGACTCCATGAAGATGAATTTTTAAAGAACAAAATTGTGCATCATTTTCCTGACAATTTCTGTCACCAGCCGACATGGATTTGGACACTGGTCTGAAGGAAACTTCAGTGCATTTCAGGTGATAAACTCCAACTCAATTTCTGACCTTTTCCCCCAGAATTCTAGCTGTGCCTGAATTCTCTGTGCATGTATGTTGGGGTGAAGTTCTTCACAAAAATTCTGCTTCCTGGCCAACAGATGTTTGTTCTGCAAAGGTTAGTTCTATATATGACTCATGGCAGACTCATTGACAGCAAAATCCTTTTTGATTTATACCAGTATTTACTATATAATTTGCACTGAGAACAAAAGATGTCGGATTGGTTGCACTACTAGAAGTTTTTATTTCTTTGTCTTGCCTACATTAAATCAGTTCCATTAGATACCCTTATCTATTCACACACTCTCCAATACTGTACACTTTTTTTCTTAAAATAACAGCAACAACAATTCACTTTATAACCCACCATTCCCCCAGAATCTAGAATCAAGGCTTTTTACAAAGACAGGTATTCATATTTACCCAGGGGTCCCTCTTTGTACATGGGAGGTGTGGAAGGCAGGGTCCATAACAGTGCCAGGCACTGAGATCCTTTTCCTAAGACCCTGCATGCTTTCGTGGGAATGGTACAAAGAATGAGCCAATCAGAGACAAAACTGGCTGGCAGGCTGGGGGTAAGGCTGAGGAGGATGACCTGAGTTTGGAAGTTTTCACTCAGGTCCTTCTACCCAGAATAAAAACAGTACTTCAAGGCCTACTTCATCACTTGGCTTCTGAACAGCTTGGGAGTAACTTCAAAGGAAGCAGATTAGCAAAGGTGTCAACAGAGGTGGCAGTAATGATGACAGTGGCGTCAGTAGCTCTGGTAGCAGCAGCAGTGTTGGTGGCAGCAGCCCCAGGCACAACAATGGAAATGTCAGAGAAGCAGGACAGCGTTCAAGCTGAGCGTTCCACCTCATTTCAAACAGCTCATATATGGAATGAAGAACTGATCAGTGGAAAGGTGGTTCAAATCACACTTCATTAGCACAAAATCCTCTGCCCCCACCATAGGTAACGGAGATAACTTTATCCCCTATCCCCACCCCAGTTTTCATTTGGATGACATGCACCTATCAGACTGGCAGATGGACACTTGGTTGTACACTACTCAGTATGCCCCCACCATAGGTAACGGAGATAACTTTATCCCCTATCCCCACCCCAGTTTTCATTTGGATGACATGCACCTATCAGACTGGCAGATGGACACTTGGTTGTACACTACTCAGTATGCATAATGATAAGTGCAATTGATTTGTGCCTACAAACTGAAGCCATACAGTCTGAATCCAACCATTCGGGTGGATAAATCCCCTAATTCAGACGGTAGAATACAAGGGGAAGCAAATAATAAATGATGGAGGGACAAGGCTGGTGTTACCCTGTTCTCTGGGGGTCCTGGGAGGGACACTTAAATAACCAAACAATATAACACAACCTTGGGGAAAATTAGCTGGAGCACTCACTTAAGCTAGCGAGAGGCAGGGTAACTCAGCAGGATCTTGCAACCCAGTGTCTACAGGGTCAGGTCAGTCAAGCGGCCAGAAGGGTTTAAAGTAATAAAAATGATGTTTTATTGAATACAGGCAAATGTTAAAGACACTACAGTCACACAGATAATTACAGAATCAGAAGTTAAGTTAGAGAGAGGGGCTTTCAGAGGGAAATGGGTGATATGACACCTGTCTCGTAGTCCTGGACCTTAGGTGAGAAGCCGGGGATGCCGAGAAGAAGCTCAGCTCGATTAGCTGAGGGGAGCTTGAAGCAGCAGCAAGGCAGGATGGAACTCTGGACCGGGTCAAGCGATACAAGGAAGGTCTCGGAATCAGGGTTTTTTATAGGGTGAATTGTGACTGCAGGCTTTGCCTTACTCGGGGAACAACAATGAGTTTTGGGTGTGAGACAATGTCTCAGAAAGATCACAACTTTGCACGATGGAATCAGAGCTGAATTAACAATAGTGTGGCCAGTATGCAGTGGATGGCACAACCTTTGTCCAGTAGCCTGCTTGGGGCAGGAAGCTTTTGTTAGTATCATGCATATGTAATGAGGTGTTTGCCAGAGAGGTCCCTGAAGTGACTAACTGGCTGTATCTGGCCTGCCTAGGTGGAGAATGGAATGTCCAGCAATTATTGGCCATGCCTGTTTGCGTGCTTGTCCGGTGACCTCGCAAACACGTGGAGCAGGGAGGTGGAAGAAAGTCAAATGGTTTGATATCAAAATGATATCTAGAGTTGTCTCCAAGGAAGTCTAAACTGCAGTAACACTGGTAGCTTAAGCAATGGTATAAATAGCGAGCGAAGTTTCTCAGGCAATGAAACACCTTATGCCACATGTGATGCTATAATCTATTAATGAAAGTAAGAAGCTAAACTGGGAAATTAGGACACCAAGGCTGGAATCCTGTTAAGTACTATGCCAATCTGGCATATGTGGCAGAGGCAGGAAGAAAAAAAGGTGCAGACTAAATGGATGTGGAGGAAATATGGCTTGGCAAATTGCCTGGCAGTTAGGATATTGAATTCAGACTGGAAATGTATTGGTGGCCAATGTAATTCTTTAAGACTGGAATTACATGCTGTCAATATGATATTCCAGGCAGCAGTCAACCTGTTGCATTTTGCACTAGCTGTTTCTTCTGAGTTCTCCTTGAGTCCACTATAGCAATCTAGTTGGGAGGTTACCAGTGCTACTGTGGCTAAGTTATCTCTGTTCAGGAAAAACCATAGCTGGTGTACCAGTTGAAGCTGGCACCAAGCACTTCAAGCCACAAAATGCACTTGGGCCTCCAGGGACAGGGACGAATCTAGGAGCTCTCCCAAGCTATGTACCTGCTCCTTTGGGGGAGTGTCAGCCCATCCAGAATAGGATGGCTACCTAATTCCTGGACCTGAGAACTGCCAATCCACACAACCTCCATCTTTTTTGGGATTCACCTTCAGTTTATTGGCCCTCATCCAGCCCATTACAGCATTCAGGCACTGGTCCAGCACACGCACAGCTCCAGCTGACTCTGATGACAGGGAGAGCTAACTGTCATCAGCCTACTGAAGGCACCCCACTCGAAGCCTCCTATTGACCTCCCCCAGTAGCTTCATATAAATATTGAACAGCATGGGGATAAGATGAAATTCTGTGGCACCCCATAACTTAATCACCATGGGGCTGAAGAGGAATCAGTCGATGTTACTCTCTAGAACTAGTCTTCCAGGTAGGAGCCAAGCCACCATATAACAGTGCCTCCTACTCTTATCCCACATAGCCAGTCCAATAAGACACCACGATAAATGGTATCAAAACACACCAAGAGATCCGGAAATATCAACAGGGTAGTACTCCCCTGTCTTTCCCCTGGTGTAGGCCATCACTCAGAATAACTAAGGCCATTTCAATGTCACACTCTGGCCTGAAACCAGACTGAAATAAGTCCCATGTAATCTGTTTTCTACATGAGCACCTGAAGTTCCTAAGCACCATAAACTAAAAACAAAAACAAAAACCCAAAAGGGATATTTGCAATAGGGTGGTAGCTCTCATATAATCTGAGTCCATGAAGGTCCTCTTCATGGTGCACCACGGCCTTCTTCAAGGCAGCAGGTACCTCCCTCTGACATAGTGAATCATTTACCACCACCTGAACCCACTCAGGCCCTTTCCGCACACGACGAGGGAAACGCTCCCTGCCGCTACTCACTGGCTTTTTGGTGGGTCCATTTGGGTCCATCCTGATGAGGAGCAGTGCGAACTCATCGCTCCGCACTGCTCCGGCGTCCAAAATGGTGGCTTCTGGTTGGTGGAGGCTCCCTACCAACCTCTGAAGCTCACCAGCCTAAAGCCCACCCTGGGCAGATCTGCAGGCTTGCACTGGTGTGCACCTGCAAATCTGCACTGGAGTTCAGGAATGGAGTGGCATGGAGTGGCATACTCCGTGCTTTTGAAAAACCTGTAAAAACAGGTTTTTAAAAAGCACGCTGTGCGACCGCTTCGGGTCACTCCGGAGTGGACTGAGGTGCGGAACTTTGACAAGTAGTCTGACCTAGTCTGCTCCTAAGATGCGGACGACCTCCATCAGAGGTTGCACCATGCCGTTCTACTTACCCCATGCGGAAATGGCCTCAGTCAAGCTTACCCTTGATAGATTTTATCAGCCATGAAGGGTAAGGGTCAAGCTTATATATGGTAGGCTGAACTGCTTCAAGCATCTTTTCCACATCATCAGGCCCCAGTGACCAAAACTAATCCCATAAAAACTGACCAGATGGTGTACTGGACACTTGCCTATGCTCTGTAACAAGTGTGGTGTCAAGTTCTGAGCAACTTTTGCAAAGAACTTTTTGCAACTTTTTCCTTGAAGTACCTAGCATTTTTTTCACAGTAGTTGGCCATGGATTGCATACCTGAGCTCTTAGGAACTGTACCCAAAAGACTTTTCATCACTTGGAAAAGTCCTACCAAATGGGAGGTGTAACATGATTTCTTGTCTTGCCTCAGTGCTGCATAGTAAGCACAATGAAGAGTCTTTGTTGATTTCTAATCACATGTGCTCCAAGACCTATGCTACTTGCACTACCTGTACACCTTAATTGGTCTTTCACCCTTGCAGGGAAAATTTACTTCTACCAAAATAAACTTTATAAGGAAATGACCTGACCATGACAATGAGGTTGTTGAAATCAGGTCATCCTTCACCTGCCCAATGGCAAAAACCAGAGCCAAGGTGTTAGACCAGCAACATGCTGAGACAGTCTTCTGGTTGTCATGATAGCCATGAAGTCCCAAGTCAGTTCCATCAGGGCAGCCTTGGAGTGTATATTGAAATCCTCCAGAATCACAGTTCTAGGGTTTTCCAACACAACTTCTGAGACCACCTCATTCAGTTCAGGCAAGGACACTGCTGGGCAGCAGAGTGAGCAGAACATCAGCACCATCCGTGTTCTGTCTCTTTGACCCAACACAAGGTACAAACCCAGAAAGGTGAAGGATGGAGAAGGAAGGAACAGCTGTTAAGCGTAAGCTGCTTAGCTCTTTCACAGCAGCAGAAAACACACTCTCAGTCCTGAGAGCATTTCTATGGGACTGGATCTGATGCCCAAATCACTCCTCCAGAATATCCTAGCTGCAGTCCACTCTCAGTCAGTTGTTCCATCCTCCTCCCAAGTTTTCCATTTCTCCTGGAAAATGTTTGTTAATATTTTGTGCTTGCTAAACATAGATTCTCACTGTTATGTTTTGCAGGACTGACTCCTCTATTTGTTCCCCACCGTCTTTGTTTGTTTGGTTTATTTCTGGAAACTGTAAGTTCTTCACAAATCCTCACAATCCCTCTTCTTATGCAAGGATGACAATGTTCTTGTTACATATGAAAGAACATGTCCAGAATGGAGATTCCTTTTAACAAGATGGTAACTTCGCATCAGTATGTTGTTGTAGTGGTGGTGTGCCATCAAGTCATTTCTGGCTTATGGGAACCCTAAGGTGAACCTATCACTGGGTTTTCTGAGACTGAATGTGTGTGATGCACCCAAGATCACCCAATGGGTTTCCATGGCCAAACAGGGAATTATACCCTGGTCTCCAGGGGCATAGCCTAATGCTCAGAGAACTACACCACACTGGCTCTGATATATAAGTGTATGTGTCTGTGGGTATGATATGTAAGTATATATGATAACAATAGAAATACATGCCAATTATTATAAAAACACTCCTTGGATTATATATCACGTACTCCATCTATCCTTTAAATTCCCATTATATTTTTCTTTTTTCCTTCCTATAGTAAACAGTCCCTATTGAGATACATTGGAAGGAGCATAACATTATGAATCCATAGAGAGAACAGAATATAATTAAAAACACACATACACAAACAAAAATGACTTCTGGGATTCCTCATCCATACCAAATAATTGCATTAATTTAAGAATCCTTCCCCCCACCCCGCAAAGTTAGAGGATTCATTTAAAAATGAACTATCAAGGGATCCCTTCATTGCGGTTAAATATATGACCTTTATTCCATCACCTGCTTTTTCATTGCAAACTACTATACAGGACAGCATCACTTTAGGCTGGGTGAGTATGAGCAATAAGACAGTCAATCTAATATAGGATATAGCTGAAAACTGTAAAAATGGAAATGTGTATACCTGTGAAGCATAGGGTGAATGGTGGACAGAAAACAATGCATATGCAAAGTGATACAATAAGGATATTGATCCAAATATCTATAGCATAACGTAGTTTGTAAGTGGTTTTATTCTTTAATTTATTTCTGAATATGAGCGATAATACATCTTAATCCATGTTTAATACATCTTATTCCTGAAGCATTGTGTCCAGTTAATGATAGATAAATAGATAGATACAGCTTCTAGATGTAAACTGTATTTCAAATGAAGGAACTAGCAAAATTTGCCTAAGGAAACCCTATGAAATTTATGGGGTGCCATGAGTCAAATGGTGACTTGAAGGCACATCCATACACACAACAGATTTCCCTGGCCAATAAATAAATAGTTAAATAAAAATATATAAATAAAATATAAATAAAAATATATTGAAACACAAAGTCCTTGATAAAATAATGGTAAGAACATGCTCATCAAATTTATTGCCATTTTCATGGAATATCTCCTTTCTCTCACCCTTTCTCTTTCTAGTAGCAAGACCTTATTCATATGTCCCTCTCAGATTTAGACTAGGGTCACATGATCCTTGGACTCACAAACTGGAAAATGTATGTTTACTACCGTTATTATTACAGCATTCCAGTACTTCACAAACAATGTCATAAGGCAATTTACTGCCATTGACATAAAAAATAAGCAGCTGTGTACAAGACTGCAAAGGGTAAGAGTATTTTCCTCTGTCCAGAGTCTGCATAGTATATAAAATGCCAAAACGCATGCCGTTCTGCAGACTATGAAGGTTTAGATATTTCAAGATAATTCTATTGAGTCTGGAACCTGACATTTCTCATGTGAACTGCTATCAAAGTAACCTTTAGGTTGATCTGAACAACATGGGAGCCAAACAGTCCACCAAACCCATATTATGACAAGTCTTGGTGTTCAGAAATTCTCTCACTTTATCTATAGTCTTAAATATGAATCAAAACAAGTATGCTGAAACCTTATCAGCATCCTTAATGTGTTATTTGCAGCTTAGTCAATCACAAAGTGTGAGGTGCTTTAGAAAATTAAAGAATATTTAGAAGCTTTTCTCCCCACAAAGGAAAAAATACACCAGGCACAAACAGCTATTATATATAATTCTTTTCTGATTTTTTTTAAAGGTAGTGATATTTTATTTCTTAACCTTTTAAAAAAGTATTCCACTTATGCTTCTCAGCTGCTACTTTCCTGCCTTATTCCAGTCTCTGATCCAACCGTCCATCGTTATTTTATTTCTTTTCTACAACTCCTAGTTCCTTCTAATGCAAATCTTTTTCAAAAATGCATTCTGCAGGCAAGTTATTCATCTTTTGGCTTTGAGAAAGTCATTGAAAATGGCATAATTTGCAGTTCAGGATTTATACCATGAAAAGAAATCACATGGGTGTGTGTGTGTGCAAAAATAGTATTTTCTAGTCAGATCTATCCAAAAGCTTCAGAGTTAACACAATTTATTTTGTTATATCTCAGACAGAATGAAGCCCTCCAAAAGTTGATATCATTAGTTCTGTGTCTGTATAACTTGAGCTATGCTTTATAACGTGCATTGGAATGATTACAGTGCATTGTAGTACATAAAATATATGTCAGTTTGTATATATAATTGTCTATCTTATAGGGCACAAGAAATATGACTGAAATAAACCAGTTTGGGATAACAAGAAGGTTGTTTGCACACTTCTGAAAATAACGCCATTTCCACATGGGATGAGGGAATCTCCCCGTGCTACTACTTACTGGACTTCTTGGCTCCCTGGTCCGGTCAGTGCTGCTCCGGAGCAGTGCGTGTTTGTCGCTCTGCACTGCTCCGGGGACAAAAATGGTGGCTTCTGGTTGGTTGAGGGTCTCGACCAACCGCTGAAGCTCACCAAAGTAAAGCCCGCCCCCACTGGTGCGAGCCTGCAAATCTGCACCGGAGAGCGGGGACAGAATGGTGCACTCCGTGCTTTTGAAAGACCTGTTTTAAGTGGTCTTTCAAAAGCAATGTTGACAACTCTTGGGGTCGTTCCAGAGTGGGCTGAGGTGCGGACCTACATTAAGTAGGTCTGACCCAGTCCACGCCCAGGTGCAGACGTCCTCCTTGGAGGATACTCTGCACAGTTTCTATTAGCCTGTGCAGAAATGGCCTAAGTCACCATAGACAACAGCTCTATAATGAAAAGGTGAGGGTTTTTTTATTTTTTTTTTAAAAAGCACAAGAACTTAACATAAGTTGAAGCAGAAGTTTTTGTTTGTCTGTTTGTTTTTTGTTTTTGTTTTTAAGAATCTATAATCTCAACCTTCAACTTTATACTTTGGGTTTCTCAAAAACAAATAATGCCAGACAAATCTGATTTATTTTATTTTATTTTATTTTATTTTATTTTATTTTGATAGAATTACAAGCCTGATGAATGAAGGCAATGCTGTGGATGTAGCGTACCTTGATTTCAGTAAGGACTTTGACAAGGGACCCCAAGATATTCTTGCAAACAAGGTAGTAAAATGTGGTTAGATAATGCTACTGTTAGGTGGATTTGCAATTGGCCGCCTGGACTAACACAAAGAGTGCTCACCAATGGCTTCTCTTCATCCTGGAAAAAAAGTGACTACTGGAGTGCCACAGGGTTCTTCTGTGACCCCAGTGCTATTCAACATCTTTATCGATAACTTGGATGAAGGAATACAGGGCATTCACATCAAATTTGTAGATGACACAAAATTACAAGGGATAGCTAATACCTCAGAGAAGAGGATCAGAATTCAAAACGACCTTGACAGATTAGACAGCTGGGCCAAAGCTAACAAACTGAATTTTAACATGGAGAAAAGTAGGGTACTATACTTTTGAAGAAAGAATGAAATGCACAGATATAGGATGGGTGACACCTGGATAGAAAACAGTAGGTGTGAAAGGGATCTAGGAATCTTAGTAGAGCAAAACTGAACCTGAGTCAACAGTGTGATGTGGCATATAAAAAAAGTCAATAAAGTTCTAGGCTTCATCAATAGATGTACAGTGTTGAGAACAAGGGAAGTAATAATGCCAATCTATTCTTTTTTGGTTAGACCTCACCTGGAATACTGTGTCCACGTCTGGGCATATGATTCAAGAAGGATGCTGACAAACTGGACCATGTCCAGAGGAGGGTGACCAAAATGGTGAAAGTCTGGAAGCCATGCTGCATGAGAAGCAGCTTAGGAAGCTAGGTATGTTTAGCCTGATGAAACAAAGGTTATGAGGTGACCTAATAGCCATGTTTAAATATCTGAAGGGATGTCATATTGAAGATTGAGAAAGATTGTTTTCTGCTGCTTCAGAGACTGGGACATAGAGCAATGGATTCAAACTACATGGAAAAAGATTTCATCTAACTATTGAGGAGGGAAATTGTGATGGTAGGAGCCCTTTGACAGTGGAATATGCTGCCTTGGAATGTGGTGAAGTCAACTTCTTTGAAGGTTTTTAAACAAAGACTGGATGTCCTTTTGCTGGGGGAGCTTTGAGTGTTTGTTCCTGCATGGCAGAATGGGATTGGACTCAGTGACCCATGTGGTGTCTTCCAACTCTATGGCCACTTCCACGCCACACCGTTATAGTGCTATTATTCCACTTTCAACATCCTGTGGAATTCTGGGTTTTGTAGTTTACTGAGCCCAAAGAGCTCACTGGCTGAGAATGCTAATTGTCCCTCCCTAAACTACAAACCCCACGATTCCATAGGATGTTCAAAGTAGAATAATAGCGCTTTAACAGTATAGTGCTGAAACGACCAATGATTCTATGATTCTATGACTTATATATAAAAATATATTGATGGAGATAAAGGGTTTTCATATTTTAATTATTATTACAGTTTTAAAATTTATTTAACCGATTTGCATCCTGACATTCTAAGTACAAAATAATTACCATGGTGATATACAGCAGCTACATAAAGACAAATAATAAAACAAGAAAAAAAGAAACTGCAGGGCAAAGTAGCAGCAATATTTTTTAAGAATTCAAGAGAAACATTAGAATTGCTTTGCTGCTGAAAAGACAACAGGGAGGAAGATAAGACAGGCTTAGGTCAGGCTTAGGCGAGCCTAACCTAAGTACCAAAACCAAGGACTCTTTCATACAACACAAATATAGTAGTATAATTCCACTTTAACTGCCATGGCTGCAGCTTATAGGATCCTGGCTTTTGTAATTTGGAGAGATCTTGTGTCCAAGAAAGCTGAATGCTGTACCCTCAACTGAAAATCTCAGAATTCTTCAGGATGGAACTGTGGCACCAAAATCATAATGTTACAAATGGGTAGCGTGAAAGGGTCCCAAAAAGGTATTTTCTTCAAAACCATCTAGGTAGCTTCAGACAGCTGGGACACCTGTTGAAGGAACATAAATGATTGAAATCTAGGTTTAGTTTTATATTAGGTCAGATTAAGTTAGGATTAAGTTTATGTCAGTCTTTCTGGTACTTAGGCCCCAAACTATGTAGAGCTTTTTGTAATAGCAATAGCATTGTGGTTGGAAATGATGAGGAATACTTTTACAGCTTGAATTCAGACATCATTATATAATGTTATTTTCTACTAGGTTAGAGAAGTCCCAGTGAAATAACGGTATCATATAGTAGCCAGGACAAATTCCTAACTGCATGAGGTCTATTCAAAATATGACTACTTAGAGACTCAGCAAAATGTATTAATTCAGCAGTTTCTTTTGACAGGAAAAAAAAGGACAGATGGAAGAGAAAAATGAAGGAACCCCAAATGAAACAAGAATCATGGAATTCATTCTTCTTGGCTTTTCTGGGGCCCAGCATTTACAACTCTTCCTCTTTATCCTCTTTCTTACTGTGTACATCTTGACTCTTTTGGGCAACATGGTCATCATACTTGTAGTAATAACAAATAATCATCTCCACACCCCCATGTATTTCTTTCTTTGCAACCTCTCTTTCCTGGAGATATGGTATACTACAGCTTGTATTCCTAAGACCCTCACCTTATTACTGGGGAAAAACAGAAGCATCTCATTCACAGGTTGTATTTTGCAGATGTACTTTGTTTTATCCTTTGGATGTACAGAATACTTCCTGTTATCTGCCATGGCATATGACCGATATTTGGCCATATGTTATCCCTTGCACTACCATACTATCATGGACTTCAGCCTCTCAAGTAAGCTGGCTGCTAGTTCTTGGCTTTGTGGATTCCTCATCATTTCTATACCAGCGTTTCTCATCACAAGGCTATGTTTCTGTGAGTCCAATGTGATCAATTATTTCTACTGTAACATTGATTCCTGGATTCTTCTTTCCTGCACTGACACCTATGACATTGAGATGGCAGCTTTTATTATAGCTATTATAGTTATCCTGGGTACCTGTGTGATAACCCTTGTTTCCTACATTTACATCATCTCCACAATCCTGCGTCTCCCTTCAGCTAAAGGACAGCAAAAGGCCTTTTCCACGTGCTCTTCTCACTTTGCTGTTTTAATCCTTTGGTATGGTTCCACTGTCTTTCTGTATATCAAGCCTTCCAAACAGACATCTTTAGAAATAACAAAGATAGTGAACATCTTAAACACCATTGTGACTCCGTTGCTGAATCCTTTTATCTATACCCTAAGAAACAAAGAGGTGAAGGAAGCATTTACAAATTTTTTGCACTGAGTTTGAAGAAAAACGCACACACATATATAGCAGCCCTTAGGACTTCAATGGGAAATGACATTGTTTCATCAAAAGCATCATTACTCCCTGTCTTACCTTGGTCACCTATGGATTCATGGGACAAATTAGCTTATTAGGATTGGAAAGGATAAGTTCTCTCTATCCTTATTAGGATAGAACTGACAGTAGGTTACCACTGCATTGATATAAAACTCCATAGTAGGGAAAGTGAGACATTACCTTTGCTTGCAGCTACTTTGTGTGTTTTGTTGTACTTTACAGCAAGTGCAATACACTTGATCTGAATGAGAGCCCTAGCACAGAGTGTAGGGAAAATGTATCCCCTTTCCTACTAGGGGTTCAAGTATGGAGGTATCAGTGAAATGAAGACAGAAGTTAATTTTGCCAGTATATGTCTATCTCAGCTCTCTGGTACTGAACCACACATGTGTTACAATTTATAGCAGTTTTGGAACATCTATCTAGCAACAGCAAAAAAAGACATCACAGTTTAAAAGAGCATACTGGAAATATATTAGCCAATCACAAGCAGGAGCATTAAGACAAAATGGAAAATTACTAAGCAAGGGCCGAGTAAAAATTAGACATATTGAGCTTTCACCTTACATTTCAGATTGTGATTGTTGTCAGTAGACAACAACAGTTAGTTGATGAGAATATGGGTCAGAAAATTATGTAACACTTAATCTTCTTTTTCTTCAGATTCCTAAGAACTTAATAACCTTTTAGATTCTATTTTTTCCTTAACTTAGAATACATTTTCTTTAACATGGTAGCATCTTATCTAGGACATATTGTCATCTTTTGGCTTTCACTCCTCAGGTGTTTAGGAAAATCTTTAATCTAGAAGATCTCAACCTTTTGATTCTCCAGCTATTTTGTAGTTTAGCTCCCAGAAGCCTTCACAGCATGGTACATGGTGACAGATTCTGGAAGCAGTCCAAAACATCTGGAGAACCAAAAGATTGAGAAAAACTTGTTTCATACTTTGTCTCTGCAGAAGTCCTGTCCAAATCTACCATTCCTTGCCTACCTTTTATATTGCAAAACTGTGAATTTTGCACAGGAAAAAAAGTGATTTTGTACAAAATCAGTTTGTGTTTGACAAGTATTTTTTTCACTCACACACAGAAATGATGTTAGTAGGATGTATACCCCCCACTTTTGATATAATTTTAAATTGGCATATATTAATTGGCTTGGATATAAATTACACCCTGCTGTGGCTACATGTGTTGAGGTCCTAAGCCCTTTAGGTCTCTAAATGCCCTAATAAGAACTTTGAATGCAAGCAAGAAGCACATTGACAGCCAGTACATTTTTTTTAAAAAAAAAAACTGCCATTATAGGCTGTCCATATGATATTCCATTCAGCAGTTCAGCTGCTCCACTGTGCACTAGCTGCAGCTTCTGAATCATCTTCAAGAGAGCACTTCATAGAGGACATTATGGTCTAACTGGGAAGTTACCAATGGATGGGCTACTGTGGCTAGATTACCTCTCTCCAGGAAAGGCCATGGCTGGTGCACCAGTCAAAGCTAGATCCAAGCACTATGAACCACAGAGTATACTTGGGAATCCAGTTATAGGGATAGATCTAAGAGTACTCCCAAATTAATTAACTGGAGTGGGGCTGTGTAATTTTCTGAGGGCAGCAGATCACTGAGGGTACATCATTACTTCCTGTTGCATCAATCACCAAACTTGCACCACAATTCAATAGCAAATGAAATATGTTCTATGGTTTCTGTGATTCTCTATGAATTCAAGAGCACCATTCTACACTATATGAAGCACTATTGGTGTTCAGAAAGAACATCCTGTTCTCTTCTGGAAAGAAGGTTTTAAATATAATTTGTGTTTTGGTTCCACCCATTTTTAGTGGTGTGGTCTGTTGGTGGCATTCTTACAGGAGGTGGACATAGAAGCAGTTGAAACTAGGTTGAACTAAATTACTCTTCATTTCCCACCCTTCCCATAAACTACTCTAAACTAGAAATAGACAATAGTTATGCATGAAAGGACAAATATTCCCTGTGAGAACCCTCTGTTGGCTGCAGCTCTCTTCAAACCTTATTCATTTGTATATATATAAAGCTGAATTCTGGTAAATCTAGACTGAACCTCTTGGTTTAGAGGAGAATCATGTTTCCTGGAAGTCTCCATGAATGTGATTATGGTAGTGTTAGTGGTGGTCAGTGTCTGAAGACAAAGGGAACACCATCTGCAGGTCATATGTGCAATATGCTTGCTCGAGAACTAGTTGGCCAGTTCTGCTTTGAGAAGTCTCACCACATCCACATTAAAACCTATGAGGACTACCTGAAGAAGAGTGGTCCCACCAGAGAGCATCTCAATTTATCTGCATGTAATATGGGTTAAAGTGTGTGTGTGTGATATAAGTCTAAATAATAATAATAATAATAATAATAATAATAATAATAATAATAATAGAAATCCATGCCAATGGTTATGAAAAACTCTGGTTCCTTGTACTCTTATCTTTTTGCCCTATGGTAAACTGTCCATGCTGATACACAGCAGAAGGAGGAAAACATTGTAAATCCATAGAGAGAGCAGAATGCAATTAAAAAAAGAAAAACAAATATGACTTCAGGGGATTGTTCATCCACCTGTAATTACTGCATTAATTTTAGAATCCTTTTTTCCCTGGAAGTTTGGGAAATTATTTAACGATGAAATATCAAGGGAGCCTGCAGTTTTGATTAAATATATGGCCTTTATTCCATTATCTGTTTTTTTATTGCAAACCTCTGTACAAGAGAGCATTGTTTTAGGCTGGGTGAGTATGAGCCATAAGACAATCTAGTACTATATAGAGCTGAAAACTGTAAAAATGGAAACGTGTATATGCTTGAAGCCTAGGGTGAATGATGGATGGAAAACAATGCATATGCAAGGTGATATAGTTGCAATATTGATCCAAATACATGTAGTACAATGTAGTTGGTAAGTAGTTGTATTTTCTATCTTTTCTATTTCTAAATGCAAACTATAATACATCTTAAAGAAAGTATAATAGAGCTTATTCCTGAAGTAGTGTGTCTAGTTAATGATTTGTGTACATATATACTGCTACCAAGTACAGGCTATGTTTCAGAGAAACGAAGTGGGGAAAAAATGACCTCAGAGTATTTTGTTCCTAAGATAACTGTGTGAAATTCATAGAGTTGTCATAAATCAGCTGGTGACTTGAATACATGCACACACTAGATTTCTCTGGTTAACAAAGAAATAATGAACTAAAACATATTGGAACACAGGGTCCCTGATAATATAACAGTGTAACAATACACTGATCCAATGTATTGTCTTTTTAATGGAATATCTTTCTGTTCTTTCTTCTTCTCGGTGGAAAAAGTTGTTGATGTATAACTCTTAGATTTAGGCTAGGGTCACATGGTGCTTGGACTCACAAAACTGAATGTGCAAGTTTACTATTGAGTTTATGGTTATGCAACTTTGCTATAGAGCAAGTTTATTGTGAATATTACTTTGGATTTTATGAATGCTTCAGAAGCAATGTTATAAAGTGCAATCCTACACATGGGTACAACGATTTACTGCCACTGACCTCAGAAATGAGCAGCTGAATTAAGTACAGGATTTCAAAGCAGGGGGAACACTATGGACCTTTCCACACGGGGAAAAACAGGGGTAACACGGGGTAGGATGGAGGTCGTCCCCACTGTGGAGTGTGCTAGGGCGGTTAAAAAAGTGGAGGTTCTAAACCTCAAAGCGCCTTCACGCGGCCTCGGGGTGGCACCGTGTGTTTTATAAAGACCACCTTTCAAGTGGTCTTTTTAAAACAAGATTGCGCTAGCCCGTCGCAGCGCCCTGTGAAGAACTTCAGGGGTGTGCAAGCGCATCCCTGCAGAGCTGCCCAGGAGCGGGCTTCCAGCTGACGTGCTTCTCTGATTGGCGGAGTGCTGCCGGAAGCCGCCGGCCACCATTTTGGGCATCGTCGGACGCCGCCAGGTGCCACCAGATGCCGTTGCCGTGTACAGCGGCGAACACGCGGTGCTCCCCGCAGTGACAGAGCAACCCAGATAAAGGTAAGCTCCATTTCCACATGCGCTGTCCCGTTTCCCCACGTTTCACGCCCCCCCTCGTGTGGAAAGGGCCTATGTTCCTCTCTTCAGAGTTTGCACGGGATATAAAATAGGATGTAAAATATCAAATAGGATATAAAATTTCAAAAATCATGCTATTTTTCAGACTATTAACTCTTAAATATTTCAAGATAATTTTAAGTTCTATTGAATCTGGAACCTGAAATTTCCTATGTGGGCTGCCATCAAAGTAACCTTTAGGTTGTTCTCCACAATATGTGAGCCAAAGAGTACACCGAACTTGTATTATGCCAAGTCTTCGTGTTTAGAAAGTCTCCCATTTTACCTATAGTCATAAGTAGGCATCAAAACAGGTATACTGCAACCTTGTCAGCATTTTTAATGTGTTATATACAGCTTAGTCAATAGCACAGTGTGACCTGCTTCACCAAATTAAAGAAGATTTAGAGTCTTTTCTCGCCACAAAGGAAGAAAATAGCAGGGGAAAACAGCCATGACATGCATGTTTTTTAAAAAAGCAAGGTAGCAATATTTTGTTTCTTAACTTCTTTGTCTCAGACAGAACAAAGCCCTCCAGAAGCTGACATCATTAGTTCTGTTTCTGTTCAACCTGGGATCACCTGCTAAGCATTACAACAGGCGTGGGAACCATTAAAGTGCATTACAGTAGATAAAATATATAAGTAACTCTCGTATACATTGTTTTCTTTCTTACAGAGCACAAGAAATATGACTGAAACTGAGAAATACTTTTTGGTTTAGAATATCAAGAACGCTGTTTCTACATTTCTGAAAATAAGTTAGCATAGACAAAAGCTTCATAATGAAGACTAGAGGACATTTAACAGAAAAAAACAACACAAGAGCTTAACACAAACTGAAGCTTATTGAAGCATGATTTTTTAAAAGAATTATAGACTTGTATATAATTTTAATATACATAACATGAATATTGTTATATAATAATGTTCTATATAACATTAGAGAGATGAACAGTTTTCTGTTTTTTAATAAATGTTACATTTTCAAAATTTCCTTAATGAAATTACACACTGATATTCTTTGTATGAATAATCACTATTGTGATATAAAGCAGCCACATAAGGAGAAATAATAAAACAAAAATAAAGAAACAGCAAGGCATTGTAGCAGCAATATTTTTAAGAATATTATACAGATGAAGAGAAACTTTGGAATACCTTTGCTGTTGAAAGGACAAAAAGGAGGGAGGTTAAGCAGGGTTAAGTAAGACTTAGGTCAGGCAGACAAGCCTGATCTAAGCACCAAAACTAAGGACTCTTTTACACTACACAGTTATAGTACTATGATTCCACTTTAACTACCATGGCTACAGCAGACAGGATGATGGGTTTTGTAGTTTAGTGAAGCACTATGTCCAAGAAAATTAAATGCTGCTCCCTAAACTGAAAATCCAAGAATTCCAGGGATGGAACAATGACAGCAGAATCAAAATGCTACTACTGTGTCATATGAATGGGTCCAAAAATGATCTGTTCTTTAGAACCATCCATCTTATTTCAGACAGCTGGGGCACCTGGACAAAGGGACTCTATTAATGACAGAAATCTAAGGTTAGGTTCATGTTAGATTAGATTCTGTTAGGGTTAGGTTCTCATCAGTCTTTCTGGTACTTCAGGCTGAAGCCATGTGAAATTTTTTTCAACAGCATTGCTCTGGGCAGTAGTGATGAATACTTACTTAATTTGACTCCAGACACTGCATGAAAATGTTAGATTATGCTACATTAGAAAAGGCTTAATGAAATAAACTTTTGTTAACCAGAACTGAGTTCTAATGGTAGCCAGAATTAATTACTACTTGCATGAATATTGTTCAAAATATGGATTCAGCCAAATGTATTAACTCAGTATTTTTTATTTTTTTGTTTTTTTGGACAGGCAAAAATAAAAAAAAAAGGCAGATGGGAGAGAAAAATGAAGGAACTCCTAATGAAACAAGAGTCATGGAATTCATTCTTCTTGGCTTCTCTGGGTCTCAGCATTTACAGCTCTCCATCTTTATCCTCTTTCTTATCATGTATATCTTGACTCTTTTGGGAAACATGTCCATCATCCTTCTAGTACTAACAAGTAAACGTCTTCATACTCCCATGTATTTCTTTCTTTGCAATCTCTCTTTCCTGGAGATATGGTATACTACAGGTTCTATCCCTAAGACCCTCAGCCTCTTACTGGGGAAAAGCAGAAGCATCTCATTCATGGGCTGCCTTTTGCAGATGTACTTTCTTTTTTCCTTTGGATGTACAGAATACTTCCTGTTATCTGCCATGGCATATGACCGATATTTGGCCATATGTTATCCCTTGCACTACAACACTATCATGGACATCAGTGTCTCAAGCAAGTTGTCAGCTGGCTGTTGGCTCTGTGGATTCCTCATCATTTCTATACCAGCATTTCTGATCAGGAGGCTGTCTTTCTGTGGGCCCAATGAGATCAATCATTTCTGCTGTAACATTGACTCCTGGATTGTTCTCTCCTGCACTGACACCTATGAGGTTGACGTGGCATTTTTTGTCATATCTGTGATAGTCATCTTGGGTACCTGTGTGATAACCCTTCTTTCCTATGTTTCCATCATCTCTACCATCCTGCGCATCCCTTCAGCTAAAGGACAGCAAAAGGCCTTTTCCACTTGTTCCTCCCACCTTGCTGTTTTGATCCTTTGGTATGGCTCCACTGTCTTTCTGTATGTCAAGCCTTCCAAACGGACATCTTTAGAAATAACCAAGCTAGTGAACATCTTAAACACCATTGTGACTCCGTTGCTGAATCCTTTCATCTATACCCTAAGAAACAAAGAGGTGAAGGAGGCATTTAGAAATGTTTTCTGCAAGGTTTGAAAAAACACAGAGACACACAAACACACACACAATCATCTAGCAGCCCTGAGGACTTGAATGTTTAATCAGCTATTTTTATCATCAAATATGATTACTCTCTTTCTTTCCTTGGTCCCCCTCACCCTGCATTCATGGGACAAATTAGGTTATTGGTACTGAAATAGAATGACCAGTACATCGCCGCTATCTTAACATAATTTAAAATCCATAGTAGAAGGAAGCAAGGTAGTAAGGTCCAAACAGACATTGCCTTTGCTTGTAGCAGCTTTTAGTGCTTGAATCTCCACTAGAGTGCCACCATGCCATACACCACCAATCTGTGCCAGGATGTGATTGGCTATAAAGAGAGTTTAATTGATTTGAAAGAAATATAGATTTTATACTTATGACTGTAAGTTATGTGGGGAAAAAAAGAGACTCTGACTGGAAGCTTTGAAGGGAGTATACTCCAGTGGAAAGTTCCCATGATTGCTAGGCTATCATATACCTCCTTTGAGTTATAATTCCTCATCTTTCTAAGGAGAAGGTGACACTCCTGGGGAACCTCAAGGTCCTCTATCTTTTGGGGTAACAAGAGCAAGTGCAAAGGAATTGATATGAATGAGAATCGTAAGTGTAAATTGTATGGAAATTTTGTCCACTTTCTTACTTGGAGTTCAACTATCAAGCCATCTGCAAAATGAAGACAGAAATTCATTTGAGAACAGTGCCAGTTTAGATGTCTTTCTTAGCTACTTGGTTCTGAAAAACATATATGCATTACCATTTATAATGGCTTTGGAACATCTACTTACCATCAGTGAAAAAGACATTGCAAATAATAGGAATTTACTGAGTAAGGGTGAAGAAATATCTACTCATATTGAACTTTTACTTTACCTTTCAGATTCTTATTGTTGTCACTAGATAATCAATAGATGAGAATACAGATCAGAACATTGTGGAAGGCTTAATCTTCTTTTCCTTGTGATTCCTAAGTGCTTAATAACTTTACAGATACTAATTTTTCTTAATTTAGAATTCATTTTCTTTAACATGGCACTATCTAATTTATGCCTTATGGTCACTTTTTGGCTTTCACCCCTCCAGCTTTTAGGAAAACCTTTAAACCCAGGAGATCTCAACCTTTGATCCTTCAGCTGTTTTGTACTTCAACTCCCATAACCCTCCACCAGCATGAGAAATAGTGACAAATTCTTGGAGTAGTCTAAAACATCCAGAGGACCAAAAGGTTGAGAAAAACTGTTTTAATCTTTTGCCTCTACATGAGTCCTATATGGATCTATGATTCCTTGCCTACCTTTTATATTGAAAAATTGTGATTCTTTCTTTGATCAACTATCATTTTGCAGGACAAACTGTAGATGCAGGGGCTCCATGGTTTTATAAAAACTAACTTCCACAATAGGGTGCTGAATCTGATCAGACTCATAGGTCTTCCCCTACAGTAAAACTGGAGAAATTAATGAAGCATATAGCTACCTATCGAACATACTGTCTGTGTTGATCTTAAGTCCTCTTAGGCTAGAAGGGAACCGGGGCCTGTGGTATAAGAAAAAGGTAAAACCTCCACATTGTCAGTATTTTCTGTGTTTTAATTCATAATTTCGCAACAATACACAGTACACAGTTCTACATATTGCGCTTACTTGTTTTGAATCATCTTCTCACTATTGGTGTGCCTTGGCAAAAGAGACAAATGCAGTATTAAATGTACTTACATTAATTTTTTTTTTTTAAATCACAGATGTCCTTTCAAAAAGAGAGGAAGGGGAAAAAGAAGAAAAACAAAGACTAGATTTTCATTAAAGTGACATTTCAACCTTCCTTCAATAAATATATCACATCAGAAGTTTTTTTAAAAACACAAATGTTCACTCCATTGAATTGTACACATTTGAACTTTTTTACATTCTCCTCCCAGGTAATAAAATTAAGTACAATCATGTTTTATATACATATGTCATTGTCTGCACATGTGTGTATGGAGTGTTGTGGTTCACTATTTTGGGGCTTTGTATTTTAACAATGAAAAAAAAAAGAAGGTTCAGATGAAGAAGTATGGCTTTTGTTTGTATGTATACCACTGTTATTGTTCCACAGAGGTCTAACCAAACGGCAATAGCTTTCTGTATATTCACCTTTTTGACAGTGTAAACAGATTAATCCAAAATCAAGTGTACAAAGAAGAATGCAAGGTTGGCTTCTGGCAGATTATTGTGTAGGGTTGACTACCCAAGTGCGAAAGTTAGAAATGTTACTCAAGGAGGTAGGAGAAAAAAAAGTCTGTAGGATGTAAATCTTCAATCGTTCCTGTACAAGAAACAAAAAAGTGATGTTTGAAAAGGTTCTTTCCACAAACACTAGTAGGGAGAATTTCTTCTTTTTTTGCCTTTTATTTTATTTTCTTCATTATTTTATTTTAACATTTGAGGAAGTCCTTGTCAAAAGATCATTGGCATAAATCTTGGTTTTTTACACATACTAATTTTTTTCACATTTACTGCAAGAGTTTTGTGCAGAAAAAAATGGTTTTCTGAAAAAAACAAGTTGTTGTTGGTATTTTGCAAATAATATTTTTTCAGAAAAATAGTTCCAAGATAATGTTCGTAGGCCATATGCCCCCAAACTTTGATAAGATTTAAATTGGCATATATTAAATGGCATAAATATAAATTATATCCTGCTATGGTTCCATGCCCTGCTGGCTAAAAGGAAAAGCTGGCTGCACACATGCATTGCAAAATCAGGTAATAAGAGACCTCAAGGCACAGCGAGGTCATAATCAGGAAATCACCAGGAAACTCCAGCAATAACGAACTTACAATTAGCCTCCCATGACTCAACATTTAAGAAACAATAGCATTTGAGATGTTCCCAGATAAAGCTGGTTGTCTTAGCTCCTTTCCCTCTGAATAAGCAGACTTCTTTTCTTTCCCCACACCTGTCTGACATTTAAAGAGCTATCAGAATGACCATTAGCCCTTTGTCACTTAATGCTTAGACAATTAGCTCACTCCAGAACCCATTGTCCTCTCTTCAGACTCCATTGTTTACTCTGCCAGAGAACTATCAAGGGAGAAAAAGAGTATTTAAACCCCAGATTTTTGGCCAGCCAACTTACAGTATGTCGGTTGCTGGTCATCATTCTTCCACTTTGATTCCCATTTTTGTAGTGTCCTTATACTCCTAGTCTAAGCCACATAGCTTGTAGCCACTCTTCTGGATTAGTAAATGTCACCCACTTTCTGCTAAAATCTTGCTATCTAAAACTTTCATCCTTTTTCCTTCACCTAGCCTTGTGAGATTGTGTGACTGCTTGGATCTTGTGTGTATGATTACAATTCTCCCATTAAAACATAATAAGCTTACTGTAGATCACTGACTGATTCTTCCTGCTCTAGTAGTGGTAGACATAGGTGTAAAAGATTACAGGCCTCCTCTTTGAGCTAATATTCCCCATATTGAAATATATTGGAACCACACGTGGACCCCTGAGTCACCCACTGCAACCATTGTGTTAGACTATTGTCTTAATAGAGCATCTTGTTTTCTCAACATACTCTTTCTTGTGAGCAATAAATACACATACACGAACATATATGGTATGTGTGTGTGTGTGTTTGTATAAAAATGGTCAGGATATTCTGGGAACTGTACTCAATGATTTAACACACACAAATGCACTGAATAGAGCAGCAGGCTGTATTGACCATTGAACTTTGGCAGCTCTATCTAAAGTTTTCTTTTATACCCAGAATCCTTCATCTCCATACAGTGGTGCCACCGGAAATCAAGGTTCAGAACCATTTAGAAAAACATCTGATCTCCCAAATATTCATCCTACTCAGTTCTGCTCCATTAGTCCCTATTTCTGGGACTTTGGCAGAGGATGTATCCGAGAGCACAAATAACTAGTCTCCCGGATGAGCTCACTTGATCCGACCTTCAAAATTGGCCTTGTACAGAAAGCTATTGGTCAGATGTAGGCCACAGAGATTCATAAATCAAGGATGAGAAAACCCATCTAGTTTGTGCTCCCTCCTACCCATTTTCACTGCTACTTCTGCAGACAGTTTACTTTTCTGATAAGAAAGGGGTGGCAGAATAGCTATAGCTTTTTTAAGCATTAAAGGTATTCTGGCTCAGTTTAATAGTGCACAGACACTATTTTCAGGGAATTCTAGGCTCAAGTCCCTAGCAACTTCAGTTCAATGGATCTCAGGTACCTAGTGTTGGGAAAGATGTTTCTAAAGGTATGATCCTGAAAATCTTTTGATAATCACATTCATTCAGAAGCATCTTATTCAGAAGCTTCAGCAGGTCTTACTAAAGTAAAAATGTTTTAATACTATAAATAGTTTAATTTTGTTTTAATACTACTTCTATATTTGCATTGTATTCTTCATTTAAATTGTGATTCATTCTGAGGTCCTTTCCGCTCTATACTATTATAGAGCTATTATTCCGCTTTCAACATCCTGTGGAATTCTGAGGTTTGTATCTTACTGAGTCTAAATTCTAAATTACTCTCCTTGAACTGCAAACTCCAGGATTCAATAGGATGTAGAAAGTGAAATAATCATTATATTAGTGTAGTGCGGAAAAGCCCTGAATCCCAATTGGCGGGGTGGGGGGAGATAATGTAAATGTATATGACAACAGTAACAATGACCATGGTGATGACGTTATGTTTAGTGAAAAGCTGAAACTGGATTCAAACAAAAGTATCTCATTCCAACCTCCAAGTTTGATGGGGGGAATGTGAAAGTTGGGGCTTAAATTGCTGCCTTGGGACCTAAATAGCATGCATCACTAGTACAACAATGAATTTTGTAGTGTATCAAACGATTCTAGAGGAGAAAGAAAGTCCTGAGAGCTCAAGCTCAGCCAAAAATTCATCATGTAACAGGACAATGATCCTAAACATGCAAGCATCTCTATTTAAGACGGGCTGAGGAGGAAGAAAATCGATATTTTAGGATGGCCTAGTGAATGTCCAGACCTGAAACCTACCAAAATGTTATGGCAGGACCTGAAGCAAACTTTCATGTACACAAGAGCTTAACTGACACACTTGCAGGACAGGGATTCCTGCAATTCCATGAAACTGATGTGTAGGACTGACCAATAGTTACATGAAATGCTTATGTGAAGACATTCCTGCTCAACCAAGATGCCATCTGGTTCACAATGTAAATCTTCATATACTTTTTTTACACAATGATATTCCCTGTTGAACCTGTTGTGGATAAACAAATGTTGAAAGCACATGTTCTTCATGACTATTATTTAATCAGCTGTTTGTTATTCTTTATCTAGTATTAAGGAGTTGGATGAAGATAAAAGCATTTTTGATTGGAAATACATGACTATGAATATTTTCTTGCTACTGTAAAACCTGGTGGCTCTTTTCATATTTAGTCATTGTATTGATTAAAATATTTACCCTCTGCCTTATTTCAAAATAGCTGAGAGTAGATTACAAATCATATTTATTAAAAGAAGTTTAAGATCTTAAAAAAGACACAAATAACTTAAGCTGAAAACACGTTAAATGTTGTAATGAGTTAAAAACAGGTTAAAAAGGTCTACAAGGATGTAAAACTATGTATAATGGGGTTAGGAATAAATTCTTGAGGCACCAAATCCTTGACAGACACTCAAGCTTTCACTTAGTACCTAAATGAAATGAATGTTGCCACCAAACAGGCCTCTCAAGGGTGAGTATTCCACAGTTAGGATGTCATAGGTAAGAAGGTCCTCTCTCTCATGTGCCAACACATTGCACTGACCTCACTTGTGGAAGCTGGAGCAAGGCCTCTCCAGTAGACTTCATTCCTTCAGTAGGCACATATTGGGAGAGGTTCTGTGCTGAGTCCTGAGGTCCAAATCCATTTAGGGCTATTAAGTGTCAACCCAACCACTTTGAATCCAAGCTAGAAACATATTGACAGCCAGAACCATTCTTTCAAAACTGCTGTGATCGGCTGTCTATATGGTATTCCATTCACCAGTTGAGCTGCTCCACTGTGTACTAGATACAGGTTTGGAGTCTTCTTCAAGAGAGCTCCACATAAAGGGCATTACAGTAGTCTAACTGGGAGGTTACCAGTGCATGGACTACTGTGGCTAGGTTATCTCTGTCTAGGAAAGGCACCAGCCAAAGCTAGAACCAAGCACTCTGAGCCACAGAATCTACTTGGGCCTCTAGTTATAGGAAGTGATATAAAAGTACTCCCAAATTAATTAACTTGAGCAGGGCTGTGCAATTTTGGGGGGTTAGCAGGTCACTGGAGGGTACATCATAACCTCCTGTTGCATTAATCACCAAATTTGCACCACAATTCAATAGGAAATGAAGCATTTTCTATGGTGATTCAAGAGTGCCATTCTAAACAATATAAGGCCGTGCTGATCTTCAGACAGAACATGCCCTTCTCTTCCAGAACAATAGCTTCAAATATAATTTCTGTTTAGCTGTCTTTAGTTTTTATTAGTGTGGTCTTTTGATGGCACTTTTACAGGAATTGGAAATAGTGGAGTGGAAACCTAAGTTGACTTAATCATTCCTCACTTCCCACCCCTTGCATAACATAGTTTTTTGTTAGAATGGAAGTAGACAATAGTCATTCATGAAGGTGCAAATACTCCCTGTGAGAACCAACTATTGGCTGCAGCTCTCCTCAAACCTTATTCATTCTTTAAAAAGATGAGTTTTGGTGAATCAAGACTGAATGTCTTGATGTAGATGAGAATCATGCTTCCTAGAAGACTCCATGATCATGATTCTGGTAGTGGTGGTAGAAGTCAGTGTCTGAGGATCCAGGGAATAACATTTTCAGGGCAAATGTGTTCTACCCTTGCTCCACAACTTATTGGTCGGTTCTGCTTAGGTACTGTCAGCACAACCACATAAACACATGAGGGCAACTTGGAGAAGAGCGGCCCCACCAGAGAGCCTCTCAACTACTCTACATGTAATATGGGTTAAAGCGGATGTGTTGGGGGGTGTGGGTAATGTAAGTCTATAAGGTATTACTTGCAATGATAATAATATGATAATAAATATAATAATAAGAGAAATCCATGCTGAATGTTATGAAAAACTCTGGTTCCATATACTCCATCTATCCTTTAAATTCCCATGATGTTTTCTTTTTTCCCTATGGCAATCCTTCCATGTTGAGAGACGCCAGAAGGAGCATAACATTGTAAATCGATAGAGAGAACAGAGCACAATTAAAGCAGAAAGCCTATAATGACCTCTGGGATTCTTCATCCATGCCTAACAATTGCATTAATTTTAGAATAATTTTTTACCCAAAGTTTGAGGAATGCTTTAAAGATGAAATATCAAGGGAGCCTGTAATTGTGATGAAATATATGGCCTTTATTCAACCATCTGCTTTTTTATGGCAAACTACTGTACAAGAGAGCACTGCGTTACACTGGGTGAGTATGAGCAAGAAGACAGTCAATTTAATACTGTGTATAGCAGAAAAATGTAAGAATGGAAATGCATATATCCGTGAAGCATAGGATGTATGGTGGGTGGAAATGAATGCATGATACAATTAGAATATCAATGCAAATATTTGTAGCATTACTTAGCTTGTAAGTGGTTTTATTCTCTAATTTATTTCTGAAAACATAGTATCTTACAACTTCATGCATGTTTAATACGTCTTAATCCTGGAGCAGTGTGCCCATTTAATGATAGATAGAGAGATCATAGATAGATAGATAGATAGATAGATAGATAGATAGATAGAAAAGAGAGAGAGAGAGAGAGAGAGACTGTTTCTAAATGTATGGTATATTTCAGAGGAAGAAACTTACAAAACCTGCCTAGGAAGACTGTAGAAAATAATTGGGGTGTCCATGAGTAAATTGGCGATGTGAAGATTTCCATGACCTATAAATAATTAATTAAATTATTTATTAATTAATTACATTATTAATTTAATAATTAAATGAAAATATATTCAGAGAAAGGGGATAAAATAACAGGGTAACAATATGCTCTTCAAAAGTATTGCCGTTTTCATCAGATATCTCTCTTTCTTTCTCTTGCCCTTTCTCTTTCTAGTAGCAAGATGTTATCTATCTGTATCCCCCTTAGATTTAGGCTGCAGTCACATGAGCTTTGGAATCATAAAACAGAAAATGCACATTTACTATGGTTTTCCTGTGCTTCACAAGAAATACAATAAAGTGCAACCTTACACATCGTTCAAGTAGTTTACTACCACTGGAATCAAAAATGAGCAACTTAGCAGAGTACAGGACTACAAAGTAGGGGTAACATTATTTCCCTTTGTTCAGAGTCTGCATAGGATAAAAAATACCAAAAATCATGCCATTTTGCTGACTATTAAGGATTAAATATTTGAAGAAGTCCTATTGAGTCTGGAAGCTGACATTTCCTATGTGAACTGTTATGAAAGGAACATTTATGTTGATCTCCACAAGATGGGAACCAAGCAGTCCACTAAACTCATACGACAGGTGTTTAGTGTGTCTTAGTGTTTAGGAAGTCCTCCACTTCACCTGTAGTCGTCAAAGCAGTATACTGTATATTGAAACCTCTTCAGCATCCCTAATATTTTACATGCAGCTTATTTGGAAGCTCTTCTCCCTAGAAAGGAAAAATACACCAGGCACAAAGAGCTATTACAGATAGGTTATCTTTTTTTCAAAAAAATCATTCCATTAATTGATTAGAACTGCTCTGCTTCTATCTTTCTCTAGTTTCTGCTGCAGCTGTACTTCACTAATTCTGTCTCTTTTCAAACATTTCCAGCTCTTCCTAGTATAAATATTTTAAAAATGTATTCTGCAGGCAATTTATTCTTTCTGTCTTGATAATACCCTTGAAAATGACATAAGTTTCAGGATTTATCTAGTGAAATAGCCCAAGTCTAAAAGAGTATTTTCTGGGCAGATCTGTCCAAAATTTCTGAATCAACAGCATTCATTTTGTTGTAACACAGAGAAAATGAATCTCCCCAAAACCTGATATAATTAGTTCTATGTCTATACAAGCTGAGGCCACTTACTATGTTTTACAAGGTACATTGGAACTGCTATAGTGCATTTTAGCACATAAAATGTGAACTGTAATACAGAAAATATGAAAGTCATTCTGCTGTACATTGCAGTTTATCCTACAGACCACAAGAAATATGACTGAAACTGAAGAAAACATGTTAGTATGGGATACAAGGAAGGCTGTTTCCACACTTCTGAAAATAATTTATCATAGACAATAGTTTCATAATGAAAAAGTGAGGATATTTGATCAGGGAAAAACAAACAAACAAACAAACAAAAAACCTTAACAAAAATTGACTTTTTGAAAGAACGTAGAATGTCAGTCTTCAAATTCATAATAAGATAATGCAGGTAGAGATAAAAGGTTTTCCATATATTAAGCCCTGTTACGTTTTTAAAATTTCCTTAATCTATTTGTGTTCTGCCATTCTTTCTACAAAATATTACCATGGCATTATACAGAAACCACATAAAAACAACTAACAAAATTGGAATGATGAAATAGGAGGGTTAAGTAGCAGCAAAATTTGTAAAAATCCAATAGAAACATTAGAATATCTTCGTTGCTGAAAGGATAATAGGAGAGAGGCCAGGCTGACCAGGCTGATCTAAACACCAAAACCAAGGACTGCATCACCTTACACAGATATAGCAATCTGATTCTACTTTAACTGCCATGGCTACAGATTATAGCATCCTGGGTATTTTAGATTAAAGAAGACACAGTTAAATAGAGGTATTTCATGGTAGCCGTGACTAATTACTAATTGCAAGAGGTCTGTCCAAAATAGGACTACCTATGGACCCAGCCCAATGTATTAATTCAGCAATTTGTTTTGACAGATAAAAAAGGGCAGATGGGAGAGAAAAATAAAGGAACTCCTAATGAAACAAGAGTCATGGAATTCATTCTTCTTGGCTTCCCTGGGTCTCAGCATTTACAGCTCTCCATCTTTATCCTCTTTCTTATCATGTATATCTTGACTCTTTTGGGAAACATGTCCATCATCCTTCTAGTACTAACAAGTAAACGTCTTCATACTCCCATGTATTTCTTTCTTTGCAACCTCTCTTTCCTGGAGATATGGTATACTACAGGTTCTATCCCTAAGACCCTCACCCTCTTATTGGTAAAAAACAGAAGCATCTCATTCACAGGCTGCCTTTTGCAGATGTACTTTCTTTTTTCCTTTGGATGTACAGAATACTTCCTGTTATCTGCCATGGCATATGACCGATATTTGGCCATATGTTATCCCTTGCACTACAACACTATCATGGACATCAACCTCTCAAGTAAGTTGTCAGCTGGCTGTTGGCTCTGTGGATTCCTCATCATTTCTATACCAGCATTTCTGATCAGGAGGCTGTCTTTCTGTGGGCCCAATGAGATCAATCATTTCTGCTGTAACATTGACTCCTGGATTGTTCTCTCCTGCACTGACACCTATGAGGTTGAGATGGCAGCTTTTGTCAGTTCTGTTATAGTCATCCTGGGTACCTGTATGATAACTGTTCTTTCCTATATTTACATCATCTCTACCATCCTGCGCATCCCTTCAGCTAAAGGACAGCAAAAGGCCTTTTCCACTTGTTCCTCCCACCTTGCTGTTTTGATCCTTTGGTATGGTTCCACTGTCTTTCTGTATGTCAAGCCTTCCAAACGGAGCTCTTTGGAAATAACTAAGATAGTTAATATCCTAAACACCATTGTGACTCCCTTGCTGAATCCTTTCATCTATACTCTAAGAAATAAAGAGGTGAAAGAGGCATTTAGAAATGTTTTGTACTGGGTTTGAAGGAACACACACACACATACACACAGTCATATAGCAGCCCTGAAGACTTAAATGTTTAATGAGCTTTTTTTACCATCAACTATGATTGCTCTTTATCTTGCCTTGGTCACCCCTGGATCCATGGGACAAATTAGCTTGTTAGCATTGGAATAAAACTGACAGTAGATCACTACTGCATTAATACAATTTAAAACCCCACAGTAGATGAATGCAAAACATTAAAGGCTAAGAGAGACATTACATTTGCTTGCAGCTACTTTTGTCTTTTGTTTTATTTTAGAGTGTTACCATGCCGTACATCCCCAATCTGTGACACTGTAGGATTGTCTATAAATGCAGTTTAATTCTTGTGAAATAAATATAGATTTTATACTTGTGGCTGAAAGTTATGTGAAAGAAAGGGGTCTCTGACTGGAAGCTTTGAAGCTAAGAGAAAGAACCTCAGCATGGCCAAGTTATCAGTTCAGTAGGATCAGTTGGAGAGTTTGACCTGATGAATTTTACGTGGTCCTCTAAAATACCCAAGTCTAGGGAACAATAGCAAATGAAACTGCCAGAAGGAGCATTCAAATGGGCCAACATCCTCTTCCCTCTTCCCAATGAAATTGTCCTTTTGTTCCCTCACCTTTCCAGTCATTAAGAGGCTATTGTGATTTCCCTCAGTTCTTTGTCACTTGCTGCAAATGCTTTCACAACCTTCCAGACCCTTCTGTAGGCTCTGCCAGAAAGCAATTAACACATTCCCCTTCAGGGCACAAAAATGATATTTAAACCTTGGCTCAGACTATGGATTCTTACTTGTACTTTGGACTCCTGTTGGCATGCGATGTTGTATAAGGGCCTCCAGATTCCTGTTCCTTGTATTTCTCTTAGATTTCCCCAATCTGAGACACCTCACCTCAATCCTCTTCTGTTTCAGAAACAGTAACTTTCACCTCTTCATCCCCAAATCCCCACTATCCAAATTTTCCTTCCTTTCCCTCTGCAAAGATTGTATGGTTTATGAGACTGTTTGATTTCTTGTGTGTGTGTGTGTGTGTGTGTGTGTGTGTGTGTGTGAACTTCTCCCCAACAAAGGCATTCTTTTGACTTTCAACTTATGTTGAAATGATATACCATTAGTACTGGTATCCACAGGTGAAAAGGTCCTGTGGTTACTCCCCATCCGTCACAAGCCTCCTTTGAATTATAATACTCCATCTTTCTAAGGTGAAGCTGGCACTACTGGAGGACCTCAAGGTCCTCATTTGGAGGTAACAAGAGCAAAGGTCTTGACCAGAATGACAGCCCTAATGTAGGCCCTTTCCACACCAGGGGGGTGGACATGCGGGGAAATGGGGCGGCGCACTCGGGGAAGGAGCTTACCAGTGCGAATTTGCCGCTCTGCATGGCAGCTGCGCTCGGCGGTGCCCAGCGGCGCACAAAATGGCGGCTGGTGGCTTCTAGAAGTGCTCCGCCAATCAGGGCAGCGCGCCAGCCGGAAGCCCACCCCCGGGCAGCTCTGCAGGGACGTGCTACCGCGTCCCTGCAGTTCTGCACAGGGCGCCATGATGGAGTAGCGCATGAGAGGTTTTATAAAAACCACTTGAAAGGTGGTTTTTATAAAACATGAAGCACCACCCACGTGGCTGCACGAGGGCAGTGTGAGGTTTAGAACCTCCCTTTTTTTTCTGCCCTAGTGCGCCCCACGGTGAAGATGACCTCCGTGTCTGGTTGTTGCACCATGGGGTTTTACCCCCATGTGGAAATGGCTGTAGTGTGTACAGGAAATTTGTCCCCTTTCCTACTTGGGGTTCAAGTACAGAGGCATCAGTGAAATGAAAACAGTGAAATGAAAACACAAGTTTATATTACAACACAGTGCCAGTTTAGATGTTTTTCTCAACTCTGTGTCCGCCTTATGATTTTAGCAGTTTTGGAACATCTATCTAGCAACAGTGAAAATTACAAAGCAAATTATACTGGAAATTTATTAGCCAATCATGAAACAGCAGCATTAACTCATAATGGAAAACTACTAAGCAGGGGCTAAGTAAAAACTAATCATATTGAACATTTACCTTACATTTCAGATTATTATTGTTATCAGTAGGACAACACCAGTTGGTTGATGAGAATACCGGTCAAAACATTATGTAAGGTTTAATCTTCTTTTCCATGCAATGCCTAAGAGCTTAATAACTGTACAGTTTCCAATTTTTTTTTAATTTAGAACACATTTTCTTTAACATGGCTTCATCTTATTTAGGTCTTACAGTCACTTTTTGGCTTTTATTCCTCAGGTATTTAGGAAAACATTTAATCCAAGACATCTTTGAACCTCCAGCTTTTTGTACTTCAGCTCCCAGAAGCCTCCACCAGCATGACAAATGATGACAGATTCTGGGAGCAGTCCAAAACATCTGGAGGACCAACAGGTTCAGAACAACTGTTAATCTTTTGCCTCTGGATGCATTCTGTCTGGATCTATCTAGGTACCTGCTGAACATTACCAACTGTGTTGAACTTAGGTGTTCCTAGCCTAGAAAGAGAACTGGGGCCTTTGGGTGTAACAGCCACATTATCAGTTTTTTTCTGTGATTTAATTCACAATTTTGCTACAGTCCATGATATACAATTCTACACATTTCCCTTACTTCTTTTGAATCACCTTTTTGCTGTTGGTGTGCATTGGCAAAAGATGGAAAGGCAGTACTAAATGTACTTACATTAGTTGTTTTGTAAAAAAAAAAAAAAACTCAGATGTTCTTTTAAAAAGTGGGGAAGGGGAAAAAGAAAGAGAGAAAAACAATGGATTCTCATTACATTGACATTTAAACCGTTTAAATTTTCTGGTGAATAAAAATAGAGAAATACAATAGAATGTAAAACATACATTAAGGAGGAAAAGTTTGTGAATCCTAGGGGTATTTACAGAAATTCTACAGTTCTACCTTTGTGAATCAACATCAGTTCTCCTCTAGATATTTTATAGGAATTATATTAACTGACTCCACATCTTGTGAAGTGAAATGCTGTGATCTTAGGAAAAACAATAAATGCTGAGATAGATGCAAAAGTAAATGAACCCCTAACTGATTCTGCTTGATTAAACAGAATAATTAGAATTAGGTGCTTCAGCAGTCTTTGGAGTTCAGGTTGGAAGATGCCTCCTTAAAAAAGGAAAAGAAAAAAATTTAGATTTAGTCTTGCAGAATAATTTTCCATGAAAATACGTCATTATATGATCACAACACATGTCTGAGAACCTCAGGAAAGCAAGGATTCTTGCTCATGAACATAGAAATGTATACAATATCACTTCTAAGCATTTGGAACTCCATCAATCTACTGTCAGACAGTCTACAAATGGAAAAGTTCAACACAGGGTTGCCAGAAGAACTAAGGCTCAGGAAAAAAAAAAACTGCTGAAATTCCCTTTCCTACACAATTGTTAATGGGACAGAAGCCTTGTCCCTAATTTCTTCTGGCAACCTAGCTCAAGAGAAAAGACACTCTTACCTGGAGGCAATCATTCTACCAAAATCTCTCCAAGAACAAACTGACACATCATCTGGAAATCTGACTTATCAAACAGACCAGAAAGAGGCTGGCTAAGCGGGTGAAGGGTGTAGTCAATGCTTCTTTAAAACAAGGCAGCATTCCAGCTTGTCTAAAGAAGAGAATTATGAGGTCTTTGTTGAAAAAGCCATCTCTGAATCCCTCTAAAATGGATCATTACTGGCCAGTGTCCAACCTACTGTTTTTGGAGTTCGTTGTGGCCACCCAACTCCAGAGGTTTCCAGAGAAAACAGATTATCTAGAACAATGTCAATCCTGTTTCAGACCTGCCCGAGGGAGAGAGATAGCACTGATTGCCTGGGTGGATGACTTACGCAGAGAACTGGACAGGAGGAGTATGTCCCTTTTGGTTCTGCTGGACCTCTGAGCAGTTTTTAATACCATCAACCATGATATCCTTCTGGGCTGCCTCACTGGGATGGGATTTGGAGACATCATTTGACAGTGGCTCCACGCTTTCCTGGAGAGGTGAAACCAGAAAGTGGTGCCATGGGATTCCTGCCCAACCTCCTAGCTGTTGGCCTATGGGGTCCCTCAGGGCTCTGTTTTATCCGCCATGCTATTTAACATACACATGAAACTGCTGGGAGATGTTGCTCAGCGTTTTGGGGGTGTGGTGCCCTCAATGTGCGGTTGACACCCCACTCTGCTACTCCTTTACTCCTCATTCCAAGAAGGCTTTCCTGGTCCTAAACTAGTGTCTGTCATCAGTAATGGGCTGGATGTTGGAAACAATTTGAAACTTAACCCAGAAAAGACCAAGGTGTTCCTGGTCACTTGAAAGGCATATCAAGGAATAAGGATTCAGCCTGTGCTAGATGGTGTTACACTCCATCTGAAGACACAGGTTTGTACTTTGGGGATACTCTTGCACTCAGCTTTGAACCTGGAGGCCCAGTTTTCTGCAGTGGTCAGGAGTACTTTTGCTTATTTAAAATGTGTGTTTTTGGGCCTTTCTGCATACCCTGTTATTGTGCTATTATTCCACTTTCAACATCCTGTGGAATTCTGGGGTTTGCAGTTTACTGAAGCCAAAGAGCTCTCTGGCCGAGAATTCTAAAGGCCCCTCCCTAAATTGTAAACTCCAGGATTCCATAGGATGTTGAACGTGAAATAATAGTACTATAATAGTGTGGTACAAAAATGGTCTATGCCCATTCCTCGAGATGCTCATCTGGCCATGGTGGTACATGCTGTAGTTACACCCCATTTACAGTTCCGTAATTTGTTCTACTTGGGGATTCCTTTGAAGAGTGTTCAAAAACTTCAAGTGATCCAAAGTGGTGCAGCCAGACTGGGACAGGTTACAGAGACCATCTTACTCCCCTGTTGAAACAGCTTCACTGGCTGCTGGTTATCCGGGTTATCTAATATAAAAAAGTTAAAGTAAAAGGATATATCTCCATGCAGATCACAGCCTGCATTAGCAGCTGCTCAAGAATGGCACAGTCACCTGCAGCAGTGAGGCAATTCAGGATGAAAGCCACCTATGGAAAGCCACAGAGAAAAACTTTTCCCACCCTTTAATGCACATTAAATACTTGCCAGGATCTCTTATATTGAGGAAGATTGTTTTGAAGAAGAAGCATATTCTGTGAATATTCCACAGTTAGAATGTCACTAATGGAGTCTGATGAAGATCTAGCATTTTAGCATTTTAGATTGGGAATATATGACTATCATAAGAGGTTCATGAACATTTTCTTGCTGTGTTAAAAGTCACTGATTATTAAGTTATTCATTTCTTTTATTGATTAAAATATTTATTGTCTTCAAAGATCTCAGGTTGGCTTACTAATTATATTCACTAGAACAAGTTAAAGAGTTTAAAACTACAGAAATAATTTTAATCATCTAAAAACGTGTTGAAAATCATAATTAGTTAAAAGCAGATATAAAAGATTAACAAGTTTTTAAAACTATGTATAACATTGTTTGGAATGAATTCATGAGGCCTCACGGGCTTGATGAACAGCCAAGCTCTAACTTAGGCCCTCCCTGCATATGGGAAAGGAACCGAGCAAAAATGGGACTCACCGGACTTCTTCAGCATCCGGGTGAGTCCGTCGGGATGCGGAGCGGTGACAGCTCATCGCTCCGCACTGCTCCGGCGTCCAAAATGGTGGCTTCTGCTTGGTAGAGGCTCTCCACCAACCGGAGAAGCTCGCCAGCCTAAAGCCCGCCCCTGGCAGATCTGCAGGCATGCACAAGTGTGCGCTTGCAAATCTACACCGGAGCGCAGTGATGGAGTGACACGGAGTCATGCGCTCCATGCTTTTTAAAAACCTCTAAAAAGAGGTTTTTAAAAAACATGCTGCGCCACCAGTTCTGGTTGCTCTGGAGTGGACTGAGGTGCGGAAGTGCAAAATGCAGTCTGCCCCAGTCCACTCTACAGTGCAGAAGACCTCCATCGGAGGTCACTCTGCACTGTTTTAATAGCCCGATGTGGAAAGGACCTTAGTATCTAAATGAAATGAATGTTCACATTAATGTTACCATACCTTACACCCCCACACTCTGACATAGATTAATTGGTGAAATATGATTTAGTTGACATGATATATAACTTGATTTTAATATACAATGTATCTGTGTTTAGAGGGATGGATCTAAGAGTACTCACAAATTAATTAACTGTATCAGGGCTGTGCAATATTTCTGGGGTTATCAAGTCATTACCTCTTGTTGCACCAATCACCAAATTTGCACCACAATTCAATAGGAAAAAAAAAATATTTTCTATGGTTCTGTTTGAGTTCAAGACCACCTGTCTACACTACCTAAAGCCCTGCCGGTCCTCAGACAGAACATCCTCTTTTCTTCCTAAAGATGGCTTTAAATATAATTTGTTTTTAGCTGACATCTGTTTTTATTGGTGTGGTCTGTTGGTGGCACTCTTACAGAAGCTGGAAATAGTAGCAGTGGGAACCCCAATTGGACTAAACTACTCTTCATTTCCCACCCTTCTCATAAGCTAGTGTTTCCTTAGATTAGAAGTAGACAATAGTCATGCATGGAGGGGCAAAGATGTCTTGCGAGAACCCACTGTTGGCTGTAGCTCTACTCAAACATAACTCATATTTTTTACAAAGTCAAGTTTTGGTAAATTGAGACTGAACCCCTTGGTGCAGAGGAGAATCATGCTTCCCAGAAGTCTCCATAAACATGATTCTGGTAGTGGTGGTGGTGGTGGTCAGTGTCTGAGGATCCAGTGAATAACATCTCCAGAACATATGCATACTACACCTGCTCCAGAAGTAGTGGGCAGTAATACAAGTCTATATGATAACAACATTTATTATATGATAATAATAGTAATCCATGCCAATGGCTATGAAAAGTTCTTGTTCCACATATTGTCTATCCTTTAATTTCCCATGATGATTTAATTTAATTTAATTAATGATGATTTAATCCTCCCCCCCATGGTAAACTGTCCATGTTGAGAAATATCAGAAGGAGCATAACATTATAAATCCATAGAGAGAACAATGCACAAAGAAAAAAAAAGACTTCTGGGATTCTTCATTCACCTCTAATAATAGCATTAATTTTAGAATCATTTTTTTCCTGAAGTTTGAGGAATCATTTAAAGAATATCAAGTGAGCCTGTAGTTTTGGTTAAATATATGGTCTTTATTCCATCATCTGCTTTTTTATTGCAAACTTCTGTACAAGAGAACTTTATTTTAGGCTGGGTAAGTATGAGCAATAAGAGAGTCAATCTAATACTCTATATAGCTGAAAACTGTAAGAATGGAAATGTGTATGCCTGTGAATGGTGGCTATAAAACAAACCATATGCAAAGTGATTCAATTAGAATATTGATCCAAATATACGTAGTATGATATAGTTGGTAAGTGGTTGTTTTTTCTAACTTTTCTATTTCTGAATGCAAACTATAATATCTCTTAATGCAGGTTTAATACAGCTTAATCCTGAAGCAGTTTGTTCATGTAATGATGGATGGATGGATGGATGGATGGATGGATAGATGGATGGATGGGTGGATGGATGGATGGATGGATGGATGGATGGATGGATGGATGGATAGAAAGATAGATAGATAGATAGATAGATAGATAGATAGATAGATAGATAGATAGATAGATAGGTAGATAGATAGATAGGTAGGTAGATAGATAGATATGTAGGTTATACTTCAGAGGAAGGAACTGGCAGCACTCGCTTAAGAAAACCCTATGAAATTCATGGGGTCACTATGAGTAAACAGGTGACTTGAAGGCACATATGTAGAGCCACTAGATTTCCATGACCAATAAATAAATAATTAAATAAAAACATATTGACACTAAGGGCCCCTAATAAAATGACGAGGTAACAACATGCTCATCAAATGTATTGTCATTTTCATGGAATATCTTGCTTTCTCTCATCCCTTCTGTTTCTAGAAGCAAGATATTTTCAATATATCTCCCTCAGATCTAGGCTTGGGTTGCATGACCTTTGGACTCAGAAAATAAAAGTGCCCATTTCCTACGGATATTATTATAGTTTTCCTGTACTTCGCAAGATATGTAATAAGGTGCAATCCTACACATCGTTAAACAGTGACATAAAAAATGAGCAGGTGAGCTGAGTGCAGAAATGCTAAATGGGGGTAATACTATTTCTCTTTCTCCAGAGTCTGCATAGGATACAAAACAGTCAAAATCATGCCAATTTTAAAGCTATTAAGGAATAAATATTTTAAGATAATTTTAAATTCTATTGAGTCTGGAAGCTGATATTTCTTATATGAGTAGCTATCAAAGTAAATTTTAGGTTGATCTCCACAATATGTGAGCCAAACGGTCCACTGAGCTCATATTATGGCAGGTCTTTGTGTTTAGAAAATCTCCCACTCTATTTATAATCTTAGATAGGCATCAAAACAGGTATACCGAAACCTTATCAGAATATTTAATGTGTTATATGCAATTTATTCAGAAGCTTTTCTCCCCACAAAGGAAAAATATTCCAGACACAAACAGCTATTACTTATAGGTTTCTTAACAAATGAGGTAGCAATATGTTATTTTTTACTTTTTTATTTTTTAAAAAGGGAAAAAAAGGTTTCTATTTATAACCTGAACTGTTCTGTTCTTGTTTTCCTCCAGTCTCTATTGAAACCATGTGTCATTAATTCTGTGTCTTTTCAGTGCAAATATTTTAAAAAATGCATTCTACAGGAAATATATTCTTCCTGATTTAAGAAAGTTCTCGAAAGCAGCATAATTTTCAGCATTTATTCAATGAAAAAGTCACAATACAAAAGTAGTATTTTCTGGACAGATCTGTCCAAAAGTTTCCAAATTCATACCATTCATTTTGTTATAACAAAGAGAAAATGAAGCTCTCCAAAAGTTGATATTATTAGTTCTATGTCTGTACAACCTGAGACAACTTGCTAAGCCTTACATGCATTTGAACTATTATAGTGCATTGTAGTACATAAAATATATCTTGTAGTACATAAAATATACAAATCATTCTGGTGTACATCACAGTTTATCTTCCAGAGCATAAGAGATATGACTGAAACTGGAAAAAAAAAGTTTTAGTTTGGGATAACAAGAAAGCTGTTTGCATACTTTTGAAAATAAGTTAGCATAGGTAACAGCTTCACAATGAAAAGGTAATGGTTTTCTACTAGGAAAAACCCAAGAATTTAACAGAAATTGAATCATAAGTGAATTCTTTTTAGAAAGAATGAATAATGCCAGCTTTCAGATTTATACTTATATATAACATTAATATTGGTAGAGATAAATGGTTTTCTGTATTTTAATTACCCTTACATTTTTTAAAAATTTTCCTCCATCAATTTGCAACCTGACAGTCTGTGTACAAAATATGAGCATGGCAATAAATATGAGCAGTCACATAAAGAGAATTCATAAAACAAGAATAAAAAACAGGGCAAAGTAGCAGCAATATTTTTAAGACTAGAATATTAGAACATCTTTACTGTTAAAAGCAAAAAAAGGGAGGGAGATCAGACAAGTTTAGGTCAGCTTTAGGACAGGCAGACCAACCAGACCTATGCACAAAAACCAAGGAAATTATGACATTACACAGTCAGAGTACTGTAATGCCACTTTCCTTGCCATGGCTGCAGCCTATACGATCTTGGCTTTTGTAGACTAGATAAAGCCAAATGAAATAAAGATATTTTCCGGTAGCCAGGACTAATTTCTAGCTGGGACTAATTGCTAATTGCATGAGGTTTGTTCAAAATATGACTGTGGACTCAGCTGAATGTATTAATTCAGTAATCTGTTTTGACAGGGAAAAAAAATCCATGAGTGTGGACCCAGTCCAATATATTAAATCAACATTTTTATGTTTGTTTCTTTGTTTTGACAAGCAAAAAAAAAAAAAAACAGATGGGAGGGAAAACTGAAGGAACTTCAAATGAAACAAGAGTCATGGAATTCATTCTTCTTGGCTTCCCTGGGTCTCAGCATTTACAGCTCTCCATCTTTACCCTCTTTCTTACCATGTATATCTTGACTCTTTTGGGAAACATGTCCATCATCCTTCTAGTACTAACAAGTAAACATCTTCATACTCCCATGTATTTCTTTCTTTGCAACCTCTCTTTCCTGGAGATATGGTATACTACAGCTTCTATCCGTAAGACCCTCAGCCTCTTACTGGGGAAAAACAGAAGCATCTCATTCGTAAGCTGCATCTTGCAGATGTACTTTCTTTTTTCCTTTGGATGTACAGAATACTTCCTGTTGTCTACCATGGCATATGATTGGTATTTGGCCAAATGTTATCCCTTGCACTACAACACTATCATGGACATCAACCTCTCAAGTAAGTTGGCTGCTGGCTGTTGGCTCTGTGGATTTCTTATCATTTCTATACCAGCATTTCTGATCACAAAGCTTTCTTTCTGTGGGCCCAATGAGATTAATCCTTTCTGATATAGCTTTGATTCCTGGATTCTTCTTTCCTGCTCTGACACCTATGAAGTTGAGATGGCAGTCTTTGTCATATCTGTGATAGTCATCTTGGGTACCTGTGTGATAACCCTTCTTTCCTACATTTACATCATCTCCACCATCCTGTGCATCCCTTCAGCTAAAGGACAGCAAAAAACCTTTTCCACTTGTTCCTCCCACCTTGTGGTTTTGATCCTTTGGTATGGCTCCACTGTCTTTCTGTATGTCAAGCCTTCCAAACGGACATCTTTAGAAATAACCAAAATAGTGAACATCTTAAACATCATTGTGACTCCGTTGCTGAATCCTTTCATCTATACTCTAAGAAACAAAGAGGTGAAGGAGGCATTTAGAATTTTTTTGCACTGGATTTGAAAATACAGACACACAGACACACACATGCTCTAAAGACTTAAATGTGGAATGAACATTTAAGGACAATGTACCATCAAAAACATCATTAGTCCTTATTTTACCTTAGGCACCCCTGGATTCATGGGACAAACTGGCTCTTTAGCACTGGAAAAGAACTGTCAGTAGATCACCACTGTATGAAGGTAATTAAAACTCTATACTAGAGGAAAGCAAGACATTTAGGTCCAAAACAGGTATTACATTTGCTTGGAGCTACAATTTGTGTTTATTTTTATTCTACTGTTACCCCAAACTGTGGATGACTCAGGGGTCCACTCACGACCAAATGTAAAAATGGGGAAATAATCAACTCAAATTAAGAATATTATAAGAGAAGAGGTAAATACAGGTTCTTTCAACCAATGTTCTAGGGGCTCGCTGCCAAGCCATCAACCAGAAGACATTTAGTTAAGTTTAAATGTTCTTTTTTGTTTTGTTTTGTTTTGTTTTTTTAATTGGGAGAAAATAGACATGCACACATGCAAAATGATCACACACACAAGTAACCACACAAGACTAACTGAAAAGAAAGGCGGGAGAGAATTGATAGAGGAGATAGAAAGGGATTGGGTTATATTTGCCATCCAGAGAGAAGCAGAGAAGGATGAAAGGGCTTGGCATTCACCAAAGGACAGCACTGTTCAAGAACCAGAGGGACAAAGTGGATGCCTGAAATTAATAATGCTGTGAGGGGGACCCAAAATGAAGGTCTCTTTATACCTGAAAAGCTGTCCTGGAGACATGAGGTGTTGATGAATTCTTGCCTGTGTAAACAACAGCTTTCAGGGTGGACAAATGGTAGCAGAATAGGTTGATGTGTGAAGGAAACATGTTGATGATTTTAACATGTAGGTGGCAAAAGGTTTTTATGGCTCTGTGATTGGGGACCAGGAAGAAGTCACCGCTGGGAGGATACTGATTTAGTGGGAATCTTCCCATTTTTGTGAGCAAACACTGTCAATACCAACAAAACTCCTTTTGTTTTGGAGTTTTCAACAAATAGTTGCCAGGGAGTTAATAGATGGTTTTATGGCTGTTTGAGAGCTTTATCTTGTCTGTTTCTATAGGAAATGCACCCTGCAGGGGTTTTGCTCTTCTCTTGACTAGACTATTGTTATCATTGAGAAGATTATATTTTACAACCTGCCCATTAACTTAGGTCTCCCTGGTTAATTCTTCAGTAAACTGATGACCTAGAATCATGTTAAGGCTTTTCTTCCTTCTCCACATGGCCCTTCCCAGCCATAAGTTGTATATGATTTATATTTCATGCCAATTAAAAATATCTACCAATTAATATAGTTTCCAATTAAACCATGCTTGCATAGCCTAGTTACACTTCAGTGTTACCATGCCATACACCCCAAATCCATGACACAGTATGATTGGGTATAATCACTATCTAATTGACATGAAATAAATATAGATTTTATATTTATGGCTGAAAGTTATGTGAAAGTTATGTGAAAAGAAAGGAGACTTTGACTGGTACCCTCCTCTCACAAGCCTCCTTTGAATTATAATTCCCCATCTTTCTAAAGAGAAACTGGCACTACTGGAAGACCACAAGGTCCCCCACCTTTTGGGGTAACAAGTCCAAAGGACTTGAACTGAAGGAGAACCCCAGTATGGTGTGTAGGGAAAATTTCTCTCCTTTCCTACTTGGAGTTCAAATATGAAGGCATCAGTGAAATGAAGACATAAGATTATTTTATAACACAGTGCCAGTTTAGATATTTTTCTCAACTGTCTGGTCCTGAACCACATATGAGCCTTACCATTTATATCAGTTTTAGAAACTTCTACCTAGCAACAGCAAAAAACACATAGCAAATTGTAAGAGCATCCTGGAAATTACCCAATCTGAAATCATAGCATTAAGACATACTGGAAGATTGCCAAGCAAGGACAAAGTAAAAATTTGTCATATTAACTTACATTTGTGATTGTTATTGTTATCAGTAGACAACACCAGTTAGTTGATGGGAATACAGGTCAGAACATTATGTAAAGCTTAATCTTCTTTTCCTTGAAATTCTTAAGAGCTTAATAACTTTTCAGATTCTAATTTTTCCTTAATTTAGAATATATTTTCTTTAACATGTCTGCATGTTATTTTGGCCTTATGGTCACTTTTTGTCTTTCACCCTTCAGTTTTCTTTTTTCTGAAAAATCTTTAATCCAGGAGATCTCAAACTTTCATCCTCCAGCTGTTACATACTTCAATTCCAAGAAGCCTCTGCCAGCATGACAAATGATGACAGATTGTGGGAGCAGTCCAAAACATCTAGAGGACCAAAAGATTCAGAAAACTGTTTTAATATTTTATCTCTGCATGTGTCCTTTCTGGATCTACCATTCCTTGCCTATATTTTCTATTGCAAAACTGTGATTCATTCCTTTAATTGACCACCATTTTGCAGGATAAACTATAGATGTAGAGGTTCCAGGGCTTTTAAAAACTAACATCCCCAATAGGGTGCTGAACCAGATCAGACCCACAGCTGTTGCCCTAGAGTAAAACTAGAAAAAATAATGAAACATCTAGCTACTTATTGAATATACTATCTGACTTTTCTTGAAATTTATCAGAAATCCCAACTCTTGAAGTGTCTAAATTGTTAACTCTAGATCCCATTCTGCCTTGCATCTGCTGCCCACTCTCAACATAATGTCGTCCAAGTACGGAAACAAATGTACCCCCTGTTGCCTCAAAAACACAATCAATGCCACTAATACTTTTGTGAACACTATGGAAGCAGAAGCTAGTCCGAATGGGAGAGCCCTGAACTGGAAATGACTGTCGTTGAACTGAAACCTCAGATACCTTCTGCAACTTACATTTATAGGAATGTGTAAATATGCCTTTTGTAAGTCTATAGGCAGCAAGTAGTTGTCTAATTCTAGATTCTGTAGTATGGACTGCAACGTCTCCATCTTGAACTTTCCATACTGTACATATTGGTTCAGATATTTCAGTTCTAATACTAGACGGTAACCACTGCTGTGCTTCTTTACTGTGAAGAAGATGGAATATACTCCCTGAAATCTCTGACTGATAGGTACAGATTCTATTGCCTCTATGTCTAGGAGATGTTGAATCTCATTTAATGTTAAATTCCCTTTCTCTTCTAGTTTTGGCACCTGTGAGGGAAGATACCTTCCTTTTGGTCGACTCACAAGTCCAATTTGATACCTCTCTTGAACAACCTTCAATACTCACTTGTCCAAAGTTACTCTGTTCCACAGTTGACCAAAATGAAATGACCTTCCTCCCACTGGAAAAGTCAGAACTTTTTGATCCTCTACCCACTTGAGTAGTAGGACATTCTACCTACTGTTGCCCTTGTTGTTTAAATTGTAGTCTATTTCTTCCCCACTGTTGCCTGAAACCTTTATAATCTTGCTGTTTCTGAAATTACCTATACCTTCGAAAGGAATAGTTGTCCCCTCTAGACCAACGCTTATCCTATTTTTTTTCTATACAGAGAAGGTAATACCTGTGTCTTATCCTTGCCCTCGACAAGAACCTTTTTCAATACCTCTTCACCAAAAAGCAATTTACCTTCAAAAGGAAGATTTGTTAAATTAACTTTAGACTTAGTGTCAGCCTCCCAATGTTTTAACCACAAAGCTCTTCTGCCCACTGATGTAGCTGCCACTGAATGTGCTGCAAATGCTATTGCATCTAACCCTGCATCTGCCACATATTTCAAAATCTGCTCTAGCTTCACTAAGTCTTTCTGAACTGAATGTGCTGAAATGTCATCTGATGCCAAAATTTCCTGAATCCATAAGATCCCTGCTCTTGCAAACATTGAGCTAGCGACTGATGTTCTAATGGCAACAGTAGCTGCTTCATGGGATCTTCTCAAGGCTGAATCTATTTTATCATCTGGATCCTTCGATAAGGTATGTCCTTCTCATGGAACCACAGCATTTGAAACAAGGCCGGAAATTGGAGCGTGGGCAATAGGGTGGCTAGCAGCTCCATTGTCTTGTTATCAAAAGAATACAGATTTCTACTATAATTTTAAAATCTCTTAGAGGTGCAGTATCATTCCATTCCATCTGAATAGTATCCAGAAATAATTCTGGCATTGGAATTACACTAGGTTTTATTGGCTTATTCCTTATAATTGCTGCCACTGCTTTGCTTTTACTGGATTCCGTATCAGGGTCCTCCACCTTGTGGAGACCCAATATTAATAAAATATTTTTCAAAAGTACTCTGAAGGAAATCACTGAGAATTGCCTAGTTCTATTCTTTTCCTCAGACTCATCATCTGCAGAAAGATTCCTCTGAATCTGAGCCCTTCAAAGCCAGATCTCCATCACTGTCATAATCAGATTCTACTTGTTCAATTTGTGATACAGTGGATTCCTCCACTCTGTTTAATGTGAACTTATTAGTTACTTTCTTTGATGTCTGAATTTCATTTTCCTTTGAAACAAACTTAGTTTGAGAACATATACTACTGCCATCATGCACTGATGAACCACTCATTAAAATAGATTGCTGGTTCTCTAAAGATGGACTTGCTTTTAAAATCAACGCTTTGTCCAACTTCAATAATAAGTTCATTAAATTACACACCTTCTGTGAATTTATTTCATTCAATTCACTCTGCCTATTAATGTGCATGCCCAATTCCTCAGCCACAATTTGAAGTATTGTCTCTCTGCTACTCCGGGGCATATTCCCCTGAATGTTACACACTGTTGTCAACACCTCAGACCTCATTTCCTTAGGTCTCATTGCTGATCTTAAATATTCCTCAGCTAGAAAGGGAAATGGGCCTTTGGGTATAAGAAAAGACAAAACATCCACATTGTAAGTATTGTCTGTGATTTAATTCATAATTTTGCAACAGTTCACAATACACACTTCTATGCTTTTGCTTTACTTCTTCTGAATCACCTTCTCACGCTTCATGTGCCTTGGCAAAAGATGGAAACACAATATTAAATGTACTTACATTAGTTTTTAAAAAATCACATATGTTCTTTCAGATAGAGGGGAAGGGGAAAAAAGAAAAACAGACAATGGATTCTCTTTACAGTGACATTACAACCTCCCTGCAACAAATACATCACAGCTGAAGCCTTTTTAAAACTCAAGTATTCACTCCAGAGTTGTAGACATTTGAAATTTTTGTACATTCTCATTTCTGACACTACAGTTGACTAAGATCATGTTTTATATTTGCAAGTGTCTACACTTGTGTGTATGTATGGTATGTGGTTCAACATTCCTGTGCTTTCTGATTTAACATTCAACGAAAAAGAAATGTGGCTGTGGTTTGTCTGTACACTACAATTATTGTTCCACTGAGTTATATGCATGTGGCAATAGCTTTGTATTGTATTTGTATTATATTCACCCTTTTGTCTGTGTAAGTAAACTCAGCTAAAATCAAGTATACAACATCTGGTTAAAAAGGGGAATTTAAGATTTGACAGAGATCCATTGTAATGGGTTGATTCCTCAGACACAGAAGTTAGAAATGTTACACTTGAGGGTCATATTTTGTGTACTAGAAAACACAGAAGCAACTGTAGCATGCAGATCTTCAATAATTCTTGTACAGAAGAAAAAAGTGATTTCAAAAAGTTCTTTCCACTGAGGAAGACTGTGGGATTATTATTATTTTTTTTACATTTTATTATTTTATGTTATTTATTTTTACGTTTGAAGAATTCCTTTTCAAAAACTCATTGGGATAAACCTTGGTTTTTCCACATACACTTTTGTTTTCACACCCAACACAAAATTTTCTGCAGAAAAAAAGTGGTTTTGTGCCAAACCAATTTCTACTGTTGTTGTTACTTGGCAAATATATTTTTTACAATAAAGTTCCAAAATAAAAGGAAAATTTGCTATTGCAGTAGACCATTTCATTTCTCAAAATATCCTTTTTCTTGTATCAAAAAAAAAAAAAGTTATTCCAAAAGGTTGTTTCCACTGAGCAAGATTATGGAACTTTTTTTCTTGCATTTTATTTCATTGTACTATTTCTTTTTATTTTATTTTTACCCTTGAGGAATTCCTTGCCAAAAACTCATTGGCATAAATCTTAGTTTTTACATATACTTTTTTTTTCATACAGTGGAAGAGATATGTGCAGAAAATAAGTGGTTTTCTGCAAAACCAGCTGGTGATGGTGTTGGTATTTGACAAACAAGTTTTTCACAAAACAAAGTTCCAAAATGATGTTATAGGCCATGAAAAGTCCCACTGCATTAGGCCATTTTCCTAATGGAGCATCTTGATTTCTCAAGATACTCTTTCTTGTGAGCAGTAAACACACAGATACACACACACTTATTAACATGGTCAAAATATTCTGGGAAATGTACTAAAAGATTTGATACACACACATACACTGAACAGGTCATACTGGCCAGGGAAATTTGGGAGCTCTATCTAAAGCTTTCTTCTATGCCCAGAATCCTTCCTGTGCATTCAGGGGCTCCTCTGGAAATTAAGCTTGGGGACCATTTAAAAAAAACATTTGAATTCCAAAATACCTAACCTGCCTTAGTCCTGCTGCATTAGTCCCCACTTCTGAGATTTTCCCAAAGAATATACCTGGGGGCACAAATAACTGGTCTCCCGTGATGGGTTCATGTGATCAGATCTCCAAAGCAGACCTTGAACAGAAAACTCTTGGTCAGATGTAGACCGCAGAGATTCATAAAGCAAGGCCGAGAAAATCCACATAGTGTGCTCTGGTCACAACCCATTTTCATCACTACCTCTGTAGATTTTTTTTAACTTTCCTGAGAACGGAGGAGTGTCAGGGAAGGGCAGATATATTGTATGTAACTAGTACTTTTTTAAGCATTAAAGGTGCTCTGCCTTAGTGGTAGAGGACAGACACTATTTGCAGGGAATTTTAGGCTCAAGGCCCTTGCATCTTCAGTTAAATGGATCTGAGGTACCTGGTGTTGGGAAAAATACTTCTTTAACTAAGATCATGAAGACTAGCTGATAATCACAGTAGGAAGAACTAAGCTAGGTGGAAGCGGAGTCTCTCTGTGTGTGTATGTGTGTGTGGTGCATAAATTTCCCTTTCATAAAATTCATAACAGAAATAGAAGAAAGTCCTAGAAAAGATCCCTCACATCAGGTGAAAAGCCACAAAATCCCTTCATAATGGATAATTACTGGCCAATATTCAAAGTACCAATTTTAGAGTATGTTATGACTTCCCAACTCCAGGGGTTTCCAAATGAAACAAATGATCTAGATTCCTGTCAATTTGGTTCCAGACATGACTAGGGGACAAGGATAGCATTGTTGCCTTGGTGGATAACCTACACAGGAAACTGGACAGAGAAATTACATTCTTGTTGGTTCTGCTGGACCTCTGAACAGCTTTTGATACCATAACCCATTATACCTTCTAGGCTGCCTCACTAGGAAGTGACTTGCAGACACTGTTTTACAGTACCTATTTTATACCTTTCTGGAGTGATGAATCCAGAAGTTGGTGACAAGGGATTCCTGTTTGACTCCTTGTGTGTTGGCCTGTGGGATCTTCCAAGGTTCTGTTTTGTCTGCCATGGTATTTAACTTATACATGAAACTACTGGGAGAGGTCATCTAGAGTTTTGGGTTGTGGTGCCATCAATATGTGGATGACATCCAGCTATAGTACTTCTTATTTTCCCATTCTAAGGAAGCTGTCATGGTCCCAAACAAGTGTCTGTCACCAGTAATGGAGTAAATGTGGGCAAAGAATTTGAAACTTAACCCAGAAAAAAAAGGTGCTCCTGGTCATTTTGGAGGCAGATAAGGGAATAGGAATTCAGCCTGTACTAGATGGGGTTACAGTCTCCCTGAAGACAGAGGTTCATAGTTTGGGTAAATTCCTGGACTGTGCAATTTTCTGGGATCAGCAGGACACTGGAGTGTACATCATTACCTCCTGTTGCATCAATCACCAAATTTGCACTACAACTCAATAGCAAATGAAATATTTTCTATGATTCTCTATGAGTTCAAGAGCACCCTTCTACACTATCTAAAGCCCTGCTGGTATTCAGACAGAACATCCTCTTCTTGTCTGTAAAGAAGGCTTTAAAGAGAATTTATTTTTAGCTGCCATCGGTTTTTAGTGGCATGGTCTATTGGTGGTACTCTTTCAGGAACTGGAAATAGCATGGGAACTCAAGTTGGACTACACTCCTCTTCCTTTCCCACCCTCTTAGAACTGAAGTAGACAACCGACATGCTTGAAGAGGCAAATATTCCCTTTGAGAACCCACTATAGGTTGCAGCTCTGCTCAAATCTCACTCATATTTTTAAAAAAGCCCAGTTTTGGTAAGTCAAAACTGAACCCCTTGTTTTAGAGGAGAAATATGTTTGCTAAAAGTTTCCATGATTCTGCTAGTGGTAGTACTGGTCAGTGTCTGAGGATCCAGGAAATAACAACTGCAGGCCATATGTACTGTACTCTTGCTCCACAACTAGCTGGCCAATTCTGCTTTAAGTACTCTCACTACAACCACATAAAACCACGAGGACTACCTAGAGAAGAGTGGTCCAACCAGAGAGCCTCTCAACTTTTTCTACATGTAATACGGGTTAAAGTGTGTCTCTCTGTGTGATGTGATACAAGTCTATATGATAACAATCAGAATAATATGATAATAATAAAAATCCATGCCAATGGTTATGAAAAACTCTGGTTCTACATACTCTGTATATCCTTTAAATTCCCATGATGCTTTCTTTTTTCCCTATGGTAAACCATGCATGCAGAGAGACATTAGCAGGAGCATACCGTTATCAATCCATAGAGAGAACAGAACAGAACTTAGAAAAAAAAAGCATACACAAGAAAATGACGTCTGGGATTGCTCATCCACTCCTAATAATTGCATTAATTTTAGAGTCATTTTTCCCCAAAGTTTGAGGAATCATTTAAAGATGAAATATCAAGAAAGGTTGTAGTTTTGATTAAATATATGGCCTTTATTAAATAATCTGGGTTTTTTTTTATTGCAAACTGCAGTACAAGAGAACATTGTTTTAGGCTGGGTGAGTATGAGCAATAAGACAGTCAATCTAATACAGGTTATACCTGAAAACTGTAAGAGGAGAAATGTGTCTATCTGTGAAGCATATGGTGAATGATACGTGGAAAATAATGCATAAACAAAGTGATACGATTAGAATATTGATCCAAGTATTTACAGCATAATGTTGTTGGTAAGTGGTTTTATTTTCTAACTTATTTCTGAATACGAACTATAATACATCTTAATGCATGTTTAATACAACTTAATCCTGAAGCAGTGTGTCTTGTTAGTGATAAATGATAGATAGATAGATAGATAGATAGATAGATAGATAGATAGATACAGTTTCGAGATGCAGGCTATATTTCAAAGGAAGGAACCAGCAACACTTGCCTAAGAAAACCCTATGCAATTCATGGGGATGCTATGAGTCAACAGGCAACTTGAAGGCACATATGTAGAGCCACTAGATGTCCATGACCAAAAAATAAATAATTTAATAGAAACATATGGAAACACGGGGGCCCTGATAAAATAACAGGATAACAGCATGCTCATCAAATATATTGTCATTTTCATGGAATATCTTTCTTTCTTTCACCTTTTCTCCTTCTAGTAGCAAAATGTAATCCGTACATATCCCCCTCAGATTTAGGCAAGGATCACATGATCACAAAATGGAAAGTGCACATTTGCTATGGATGTTATTACAACTTTCCTGTACTTCAGAAAAAAATGTAACAAGGTGCAATCCTACACATCTTTAAGATGGTTTAGTACCACTAATGTCCAAAATGAGCAGCTGAACTAAGTACAGAGTTGCAAAGTGGGAGTAACACACCTTCCCTCTCTCCAGAGTGTACATGCTGAAAATCATGCCATTTTGCATTAAATATTAATGATTAAATATTTCAAGATAACTTTAAGTTCTATTGATTCTGGAAGCTAACATTTTCTACATAAGCTGCTATCAAATAACCTTTACATCGATCTTCACAATATGTGAACCAAACTCATATTATGGCAGGTTTTGGTGTTTAAAAAGTCTGCCACTTTCCCTATAGTCTTAGGTAGGCATCAAAGCAAGCATACTGAAACCTTTTTAGTATACTTAATGTGTTATATGAAACTTATTTTAAATTTTTTCTTCACCCAAAGGAAAAATACACTAAGCACAAACTGCCATTATATATACATTTTTTTTACAAATAAAGTAATATTTTATACCTTTACTTTTTAAAAAAAATATATATTCCATTTAATCTCTTCAGCTGTGCTTTTCCTATCTTCCTCCAGTTTCTGTTGTAACCATCCATCACTAATTCTGTCTCTGTTCAAAAATGCATATTTCTTCCTAGGGCAAGTATTTTTAAAAAATGCATTCTGCAGGCAATTTATTCTTCTTCCTGCTTTGAGAAAGTCCTTGAAAACGGCATAATTTTTAGAACTGATGCAGTGAAAAAGTCACAATTAAAAAATAGTATGTTCAGGGTAGAATCGTCCACAAGTTTCTAGATTAACAAAATTCATATTGTTGTATCTCAAGGCAGAATTAAGCCCTTCAAAAGCTGGTATCATTAGTTCTGTGTCTTTATAACCTGAGACTACCTGCTAAGTTTTACAACGTGCTTTGGAAATATTACAGTGCACTGTAGAACATAAAATATGTATTGTAGTACATAGAATATAAAAGTCATTCTGCTATACATAATGATCTGTCTTAAAGAGAACAAGAAATATGGTTGAAACCAGAAAAAAAAATATTTTGGGATAACAAGAAGGCTTTTTGCACACTTCTGAAAATAAGTTAGCATGGACAACAGCTTTATAATGAAAAAGTGAGGGGTTTTTTGATCAGGAAAAGAACCTCAGGAGCTTAACACAAATGGAAGCATAAGGGATTTCTTTTAAAGAATGTAGAATGTCAAAGTTTGATGTAGATAAAATTAATATTGGTACAAATAACTGGTTTACTGTATTTTAAATACTGTGACAATATTAGAATTTGTGTCCTGCCATTCTACGTACAAAATATTACCATGGTGATATACAGCAGTGACAAAAATAATAAAACAAGAATAAAAATACAACAAGGCAAATTGGCAGCAGTATTTTGAAGAATCCAAGAGAAATATTACTGTATCTTTGTTCTTGAAAGGATGAATGAAAGGGAGGGGTGCAAGCTTAGGTCTGGCTTTTGTCAGGCAGAAGAGAGGGACCTAAGCACCAAAACTACAGATGTTTTCATACTTCACAATTATAGTACTATGATCCCACTTTAACTACCATGGCTCCTGGCTTTTAAACATTAGGGAAGGGCCAATGAAATAAAGATATCTTGTGTTAGCTGTGACTAATTTCTAGGGATAGCTGGGCCTAAAAACTAATTACATGAGGTCTGTTCAAATTAGGACTATATGTAGACCCAGCCAAACGTATTTAATTAACATTTTTTTTCTTTAACAGGCCGGAAGGAAGGAAGGAAGGAAGGAAGGAAGGAAGGAAGGAAGGAAGGAAGGAGCAGATGGGAGAGAAAACTGAAGTAACCCCAAATGAAACAAGAATCATGGAGTTCATTCTTCTTGGCTTCTCTGGCTCTCAGCCTTTACAGCTCTTCCTCTTTAGCCTCTTTCTTACCATGTACATCTTGACTCTTTTGGGCAACCTAGCCATCATCCTACTAGTAATAACAAAGAATCCTCTCCAAACTCCCATGTATTTCTTTCTTTGTAATCTCTCTTTCCTGGAGATATGGTATACTACAGCTTGTATCCCTAAGACCCTCAGCCTCTTGCTGGGGAAAAACAGAACCATCTCATTCACGGGCTGCCTTTTGCAGATGTACTTTGTTTTTGCCTTGGGATGTACAGAATACTTCCTGTTATCTGCCATGGCATATGACCGATATTTGGCCATATGTTATCCCTTGCACTACAACACTATAATGGACTTCAGTCTTTCAAGCAAGATGGCTGCCGGCTCTTGGCTCTGTGGATTCCTCCTCATTTCTATACCAGCCCTTCTGATCACAAGGCTGTCTTTCTGTGGTTCCAATGAGATTAATCATTTCTGCTGTAACATTGACTCCTGGATTGTGCTTTCCTGCACTGATACCTATGACATTGAGATGGCTGTTTTTGTCCTATCGATTGTAGTCATCTTGGGAACCTGTGTGATAACCCTTCTTTCTTACATTTCCATCATCTCCACCATCCTGCGCATCCCTTCAGCTAAAGGACAGCAAAGGGCCTTTTCCACATGTTCCTCCCACTTTGTTGTTTTGGTCCTTTGGTATGGCTCCACTGTCTTTCTGTTCGTCAAGCCTTCGAAAAGGACATCTTTAGAAATAACCAAGATGGTGAACATCCTAAATGGAATTGTGACTCCGTTGCTGAATCCTTTCATCTATACCCTAAGAAACAAAGAGGTGAAGGAAGCATTTAGAAATTCTCTGCAGTAGGCTTCAAGAAAGCAGACACTCACATACCCACACCCACACACACATATATGGTAGCCCTGAAGAATAAGTATGGAATGAGTTATTTTAAAAGACAACGTACTATCAAAGCATTATTACTCCTTCTCTTACCTTAGCGATGTTAAAGTGTCAGGCCTTCAGGTTCCCTGACTAAAGGGTTAAAGTTTATGTCTTGTTCCTCTGCTGTCTCGTGGTCATGGTAAGGAGCAGGTCCTGCTGACCCAGCCACTGTGATAACAGACATCTGACTTGCCTTCTGAGTTCCTGTGGGAAAGTCTGGGGTTGTTTGGATAAACATCCTCTCAATAGCTTTATCTACTGTGTGAGAACTCATTCTCTGCGACTGTTCTCTGTGCTTCTGTTCTCTGTGCTACTGTGCTGCACTTATCGCCTGCTTGCTGTTTTTTGCTATCTCTCTGTCATGCTGTAAGAAGGGAGAGAAGAGCAATGGATTTTACTTAGCTTTCTACTGTTTTTATGTTACTCACCTATGTTAGTTAAATAAACACTAGTTTAGTTTTGCAACTATACTTTGGCCTCAGTTCTGGACTTTATTGGTTTTGAACCTGTGATGGTTTTTGGGTCTGCCTGCTTTGAAGCCCAGACGTTGTGTGGCCCATGCTGACGTACAGCATATCTCCTGGAATCCACCAACAAGTGACCCCTGGATTCATGGGACAAATTATCTTATTAGCACAGAAATAGAACTGACAGTAGATCACCACTGTGTTAAGTTAAATAAAAGTCCATAGTAGATTAAAGCAAGGCAGAAAAGTCCAAAGCAGGCATTACCTTTGCTTGCAGCTACTTTTTGTGTTTCGTTTTATTCTAGAATGTTACCATGCCATGCACCCCAAATCTGTGACCCACTATGATTGGCTATAAGTACTGTTTAATTGGGATGAAAGCAGTAAATCATAATGGGAAATTACTAAGCAAATGAGAACTAGTTACATTTACCTTACATTTACTAGTTACCTTACATTTCAGATTATTATTATCAGTAGACAACAACAGTTAGCTGATGAGAATATTAGTCAGAACATTATGTATAGCTTAATCTTCTTTTCCTTGAAATTCCGGAGAGCTTAATAACTCTGTAGATTCTAATTTTTCATCAACTTAGAATACATTTTCTTTAACATGGCTCCATCTTATGTAGGCCTTAGAGTCACTTTTTGACTTTCACCCCTCAGGTGTTTAGGAAATCCTTTGATCCAGGAGATGCCAACCTTTGATCCTCCAAGCTGTTTTGTACTTAATGAGGGCAAGGGTCAAGGTGATGTGAAAGAAGACAAAGACCGCCATTTGAAAGGAACAAAGGCCACAACTTTATTGGTTACAGAATACAAACTAGGTTAGCACCAGCATGGCTCTGGCTCCCATCATTGACCAACTTGCCTGTTGATCAATCCATCAAGCTTCCGGGCCAGCACCAGAATCCCAAGGAACGGCAGGGATGTCCCATCAGCCAGGGATCTCCTACCACCAGGAGAGGTGATTGATTCATGACCTCATAGCCTGGTACACTTAAACCACTTTGCACCCCCTGAGACCTCCGAAATAGCTTGTACCAATGCCAGCAGCCCCATTAGTACCTACCGACCTGGATCCAAGACCCATGCAACTGCTAAAGAAGTGGGCCAGCCCAGACCCACCTATCACCAACCTGAGTGTCTGTCTCCAACAAAGGAATGCCGCACAGTTGCCAGCCACTTAGTAGCCCCCACAGTTCAACCCTCTACTAGTGTCCAATGTCAGTTGTCAGTCCCTTAGTGTGATATATGGCTGTCGTCACTCAAAATCTCCAAGCCCCTTAAGGCTGCCCCTACTGTTCCTTTCAGTGGTCCTCCTCTTCTCCTTTCCAACACCCCTGGGATCAATGCGCCCATCCCACCACATGGATCCATTTTTCCTGGAGGAAAAGGAAAAAGACAGTGATGTCACACACTAATGTCCAATCCCGGCCTGATGTAGCCAGCCTAAGCCCCAGATTTCCATTGTCCAACTCTCTTGATTTCATGTACAGGGAGCCCACAATCAGCTGCCACTGTGGCAGCTCTGATCCTAAATGAATGGCTGCTGAACTCCTGCGGAGGGAGCCCTAGACATGCCAGAACAACACAGAGAATGGCTACAAAGTGAAACCTGGACAGTGCAGACTTGTTCTTGTGTATGAATAAGGGCCCTGGCCCCACAAGCCATTTGCATAGAAACCTGTGCATTACCTTGACTGGGCATGGCCCCTCACTCCAGATGGACTGAAGCAAAACCAAGGCCCTCGCAGCCAAGCTGATAGTTGTTACAGTGCCTTATGCGCATGGCCAATGTACTGCTGTGAAAGGAGACATCCACCCACAGCACTCTGCCCAATGTGTCCCTCTTGGAGTTGGAGACAAACTCCCTCACCATAAGGGCCTTGAAGAAATTGATGGTGAAGGCCACCCTCAACAAGGTGACCTCATAGTGTGAATGGCAGATGGCTGGTAATTGGCTCACCATGGAACGAGAAGGAGGAAAGAGGAGGAGGAAACCTTGGGAATTTAAATCCCCCACCCAGTGTGAATGGGGCCCAATTGCTCCTGCCCAGGCAGAGCTGCCAGCCAATGGGACCCATGCCAGCCTGCTCCCATTGGCTGACAATTCATGGGCATCCAGGGACTAAGGGGTCATGCAGCCCTAGAAATGCCTCCTCCCCTGCACCTCACCCAAAGCAGCCATCTTTCCACTTTCCGACCCCACCTCGCAAATGATGCCTCTCAGCAAGGTAAGTCAAGCAGTGACTTCAACTCCCAGAAGCCTCTACCAACATGGCATATGATAACAGATTGTGGGAGCAGTCCAAAACATCTGGAGGACCAAAGGTTGAAAAAACTTTTTTTAATCTTTTGCCTCTGCATGAGTCTTGTCTGTTCCTACCATTCCTTGCCTACCATTTATATTGCAAAATTGTAATTACTTTAACTGAGAAACATTTTGCAGGATAAACTACAGATGTAGGGGTTCCAGGGCTTTTTAAAACTAACCTCCACAATAGGATGCTGAACCAGATCAGACCCACAGCTCTTGCCCTGGGGTAAAAGTAGAAAAATAATGAAACATCTAGCTACCTTTTTAACGTACCTTATACAATGATCTTTATGTGCTCTCTGACTAAAAGGAGAATTGGGGCCTATGGTTATAACTAAAGATAAAATATCCACATTGTCAGTATTTCCTGTGATTTAATTTATAATTTTGCAACAGTCCACAGTATAGAATTCTACACATTTCCCCTACATCTTTTGAACCACCTTCTCACTGTTGTGTGTCTTGGCAAAAGATGAGAATGCAGTATTAAATGTACTTACATTAGTTTTTTTATTAAAAAAGTTGCAGATGTTCTTTAAAAAGTGGAGAAAGGAAAAAAGAAGGAAAGCAAGCAAAAGATTCTCATTACAGCGACAGTTCAGCCTGCCTGCAACAAACAGATCATAGCTGAAGCTTTTTTAAAACTCAAGTGTTCACTCCAATAAGTCGTATGCATATGAAATATTTGTACACTCATTCTAAGTAATGAAGTTGATTAAGGTCATGTTATATATTTGTTAGTGTGTGCACATGTGTGTGTGTGTTTGTGCGTGTGTGTGTGGTATATGGTTCAACATTCCTGGATTTTCTGTTTCAACACTAAAATAAAAATGTTCTAGATGAAGAAGTAATGCTGTTTAGTTATATATTACCATTATCATTTCACTGAGTTCTACCTATGTGGCAATAGCTTTGTGTATACAGTATTTACCTTTTGATCTGTGTAAATAAACTAGGCCAAGATAGTCTGCACCATCTGGTTAAAAATGAGAGTGTAAGACTGGTTTGAGATAGATCTATTGCGTGGTGGTTAACTCCCCAAATGGAGAAGTCAGAAATGTTACTCTTGGAAGGGGTTTTTTTGGAGGGAGCAAGAAAAACACAGAACAAACTGTAGAATGGAAATCTTCAATCATTCTAGTACAGAAAAAAAAGTGATTACAAAAAGTTCTTTCCAATGAGCAAGGTTGTGGGAATTTTGTGAATTTTATTTTATTTTATTTTATTTTATTTTATTTTATTTTATTTTATTTTATTTTATTTTATTTTTACATGAGGAATTCTTTGTCAGAAAATCAGAACCTTTCCATAGTTTACCTGGTTCTGTCTTCTGGTCCCAATCTTGGCAGTGGCTCTGCTGGAAAGGCAGCATGATGTAGAGCATTCCCCTCAACCAACACTAGACTGGCTCCCTGTGGAAGGGAGTGCAAAGGATATGCCTCTCACTTCCACAGTGCAGCCAGGATTTTCCCAGGCTGTGCTGGAGCAGGAAGCACCTCTAAAGCATTTCTGGGCCTTCTGCAGGGCAGGTAAGTTCAGGACAGTCACACAATCACGGGTCATTGATGGGGAAAACCCAGCAATGATTTAATCTGTGGTTGGGGTGGCTGTGACAGAAGAAGGATGCCACAACAATGCCATGCAGAAATGCTATCACGGTTCCATTCTGCTCCATTCCCCATGCCAGGATGAGAGCATCCTGCAGAAAGAACCATATTCACTTTGTTTTTACACATACATTTTTTTTTTAAAAAAAAATCACAATAAAGTTCCTAAATTGAGGGGAAAACTTTCTTAATGGAATGTCCTGGTTTCTCAAGATACTTTCTCATGATGCACGTGTGCGCGCATGCACACACACGCACACACAGATATATTAAAATGGTCAAGATATTCTTGGAACTGTACTCAAATAACTACACACATATGCACTGAAAAAAGCACATTGGCCAGGGAACATTGGGAGCTCTATCTAAAGCTTTCTTCTGTGCCCAGAATCCTCCCTATGCAGGGGTTTCTCTAAAAATCAAACTTGTAAACCATCTAGAGAAACATCTGAACTCCCAAATACCTGTCCTGCTCAGTTCTGTGGCATATATTCCCACTTTTGAGACTGTCAGAGGAGATATCTGGGGGCACAAACAACTGGACTCGCAGATGGGTACACATGATCTGATATTCAAAACAGAATCTGAACAAAAAGTTCTTGATCAAATGTAGACCACAGAGATTCATAAACTCAATGCTGATAAATCCCACTTAGTGTATGCTGGCTGCCACCCATTTCCACCACTACTTCTGCAGATATCTCTACTTTATTGAGAAGGAAGGCATGGCACAGAAATATAGCTCTAATCTAAGCAGCTACCGCTTTTTAAGCATTAAAGGTGCTCTGGGTCAGTGGTAGTGCACACACACTATTTGCAGGCAATTTTAGGCTCAGGTCCCTAGCATCTTCGGTTAAATGATTCTCAGGTATGTGATGTTGTGAAAATGCTTCCTTAGCTAAGATCTTGAAGACCTGGTGATGATCACAGTAAGGAGAAGTAAGCTATATGGAAGGAGTCTCTCTCTCTCCCTCTCTCCCTCTCTCTCTGTGTGTGTCATGCCCTGCTTCCACAGCATGGACGCTGGCTCAGAGTCTGAAGCAGATGGCATGTCAGAGGCTAAAACAGAAGGCATGCCAGGGCCTGCTGTACAGAGGGAGGTTACAGTGCCAGAAAAAGAACAGGGGATGGTGCCAGCTCCAACAAAGAGTCCTGACTGTTCAGATACAGAAGAACACTTACCTAGACCCAGCTTCACACAGCACAGGCAGCAAAGAGAGACTCAGTGTCACTGTCTCAGAATTTATAAGCGGCAACAATCTATCAAGGCACCGCTACACTAGACTTTGGGTCTATTTAGCTGGCATCCTTCCCCTCCAGGAGTTGTCAGAGGTTATCTGACCTACTACCTTGCTGAATGCCTTGTGAAATGCTTGGATTGACCTTGGGCACTCCCTTGCTGTGAAACTCTGCTGGACTTTGTTTATCTTGGACTTTATTTATGACTCTTTGCTTACAGCCTGGAACTAAGTAACAACCTGGGAGATATTCAGTTTGTTTGATTTATCAGCTGTGCAGGACTCAGATAGGACAGTGTGTGTGCTGTTCATAAATTTCCCCTTCGCAAAATTCCAATAAAATTAGAAGAGAGGCATAGAAAAGATCCCTCACATCAGGTGAAAAGCCACAAAATAAATAAATGGTGTTCACAAACCAGTTGGTATGATACTGAGCCACAGAGTCTACTTGGGCTTCTGGTTATAGGGATGGATCTAAGAGTACTCCCAAATTAATTAACTGGAGCAGGCCTGTGCAACTGCCTGAGTCACTAGAGGGTACATCATTACTTCCTGTTGCATTGATCATCAAATTTCTACCACAATTCAATGGCAAATGAAATATTTTCTATGGTTCTCTATGAGTTCAAGAGCACCATTCTACTCTGGGAATGGGCTCACATTTGGGGTTAGAGTTTATGGTTAATAACTGGATCATATATAGTATTAGAAATAGGTTAAATATAGCAGAAAAGAATACATTTAGGAATGAAATTATTATAGCAATAATGAGTACAAGGAGAATGAGATTTAGACACATGAAATAAAAATATATGAATAATATGATATATAATATGTTGAATAAGTATATGATGATAAAGGATATGGAGAAAAACAGTAATGTAAGCTATATGTGTTGTGATTTTTGTCTTTTTCACATTTATGTTATTCATGCAGTGTTTTTGTTTTATTCTGTTACGTATTGTTCTTTTTTCCTTATTAAAAAAAATTCTGAAAAAAAAAAGAACACCATTCTAGACTGTATAAAGCCCTGACAGTCTTCAGACAGAACATACGCTTCTCTTCTGGAAAGAAGGCTTTAAATATAATTTCTTTCTAGTTGATATCATTTTTTACTGGTGCGGTCTGTTGGTGTTACTCTTACAGGAGCTGGAAATAGTAGCAATGGGAAAAGAAGTTGGACTAAACCACTCTTCAATTCCCTTTGCATAACCTAGTGTTTTTTAAAGATTAGAAGTAGACCAGAGCTATGCATGAAGGGACAAATACTCCCTATGAAAACTGACTATTTGCTTTAGCTCTACTAAAACCTCATTTTGTTTGTTTGTTTGTTTGTTTGTTTGTTTGTTTGTTTGTTTGTTTGTTTGTTTGTTTTAAAGACAAGTTTTGGTAAGTCAAGACTGACCCCTAAGGGTTAGAGGAGAATAATGCTTCCTGGAAGTCCCTATGAATGTAATTCTGCTAGTCGTGTTGGTGATCAGTGTCTAAGGACAAAGGGAATGATATCTGCAGGCCATGTGTGTTTTACCCTTGCTCCAGAACAATTGGCCACTTCTGTTTTCTGTATTCTCACATCACAACCACATAAACCCATGAGGACTACCTAGAGAAGAGTGTCCCCACTAGAGAAACTCTCAACTTATCTAATGTTATGAAGGTTGAAGTGTATGTGTGGGTGTGTTATAAGTCTATATGATAATAATGATAATAATCATTATAATCATTATAGCCAATTGTTATAAAAAAACTCTTTTGGTGATATATCACTGGTTCAACGTACTCTGTCTATCTCACTTTCTTTTTTCCTATGGTAAACAGTTCATACTGAGAGACAGCAGAAAGAGCATAACATTATAAATCCATAGAGAGAGTAGGGCACAATTAGAGCAAAGAAGCAAAAATTACTTCTGGGATCTTCATCAACACCTAATAATTGCTTTAATTTTAGAATCATTTTCCTCAAAAGTATGAGGATGATTTAAAGATGAAATATCAGGGGAAACTGTAGTTGTGATTAAATATATGGTTTTCGTTGAATCATTTTTTTAAATTATTTTTATTGCAAACTACTGTACAAGACAGCATTGTTTTAGGCTGGGTGCGTATGAGCAATAAGACAGTCAATCTAATACTGTGTATAGCTGAAAACTGTAAGAATGGAAATGTGTATACCCATGAAGCCTAAGGTAAAAGGTGGATGGAAGACAATGCATATACAAGGTGATACTATTAGAATATTAATCGAAATAGACATAACGTAGTAGGTAAGTGGTTCTATTTTCTAACTTATTTCTGAATAGAAACTATGATTCATCTTAATCCACATTTAATAGAAGTGATTCTGAAGCACTGTTTCCAGTTAACGATTTTTACAGATCTATACTGCTTCTCAGTACAGGCTATGTTTCAGAGGAAGGAACTGGCAAAATGACCTCTGAGTATTTCATGCCAAAGAAACGGTACAAAATTCATGGGGTAGCCAACAGGAGACATGAAGGCACATACACACACACTAGATTTCCCTGGTCAATAAGTAAACAGTTAAATAAAAAAAAATGAAATATGAGCCCCCTGACAAAATAATGGTGTAATATCATACTGATCAAATGTATTGTCATTGTCATGGAATTTCTTTCTTTCTTTCTTTCTTTCTTTCTTTCTTTCTTTCTTTCTTTCTTTCTCTTTCTCTCTCTCTCTCTCTCTCTCTCTCGCTCTTTCACTTTCTAGTGGCAAGAGATCTGTCTGTCTGTCTGTCTATTTATCTATTGATATATACTTACACCTCTCAGAATTAAAGTAAGATCACATTATCGTTGAGCTCACAAAATTGAATTTGCAAGCCTGCTATGGATATGCTTGTCGCTTTCCAGTACTTCACAAACGATGTCATAAAGTGCAACACTACACATCATTGAGATGATTTACTGTCACTGACATCAAAAATGAGCCACTAAATTGAAGAGAGGATTGCAAAGCAGAGAAAATACTATTTGCTTCTCTCTAAGTCTGTTTATGATATAAAATACTGAGAGTCATGCCATTTTGCAGACGTAAATATTCCAAACTGATTGTAAGTTCTATTGACTCTGGAAGCTGGACCCTGACATTTCTTATGTGAGCTGATATCAAAGTAACCTTTAGGTTATTTTCCAAAACACATGAGACAAACAGTCCACCAAACTCACATTACGGGAAACCTTGATGTTTAGAAAGTCTCCCGCTCTACATATACTCTTAGGTAGGCATCAAAACAGATACACTGAAGCCTTATCTGTGTCCTTAATCTATTATATACAGCTTAGTCGATCACAAAGTGTGATCTTCTTTACCAAATTAGAGTATTTAGAAGTTTTTCACCCCACAAAATAAAAAATACACTAGACACAAAGGGCTATTACAGCTACTTTTTTTAAAAAAAATGAGGTAGCAATATTTTATTTCTTAATCTTGTTTTTTTTAAAAAAAATATTGAATTGATTCTCCTCAAATTTTATGTTTATCTCTTCCTCCAGTCTCTATAGCAACTGTTCATCACTAATCCTGTCACTCTTCAAAAATTCCTAGTTCTTCCTAGTGCAAATACTTAAGAAATGCATTCTGCAGGCAATTTATTCTACTTGCTGCTTTGAGAAAGTCCATAAAAAGAATGACATACTATATCAGAATTTATTCAGTGAAAATGTCACAATACAAAAATAGTATTTTCTGTGCAGAAGTTTCAGGATTAACACAATTCATTTTGTGACATTTCAGACAGAATGAAGCTTTCTAAAAGCTGATATCATCAGTTCTGTGTCCATACAATGTGAGACCACCTGCTAAGCTTCACAATGTGCATTGGAGCTATTATAGGGTATTATATTACATAAAGCATACATCTCATTCTGGTGTACATAATGGTCTATCTTAAAGAGCACAAGAAATATGACTGAAATTAAAAAAAAACATTTTAGTTTGGGATAACAAAAAAGCTGTTTACACTCATCTGAAAATAACTCAGCAAAGACAACAGCTTCATAATGAAAAAGTGAGGGATTTTTTATCTGGCAAAAAACCCCCCAAAGAATTTAACATAGGTTAAAGCATAAGAGATTTTTTTTAAAAAAAAGTAGAATGTCAACCTTCAACTTTATATTTATATATAACATTGGTGGAGATATAAGATTTTGTCTAATAGAATTACTGTGACGTTTTTAAAATTTCCTAAATCAATCTGTGTCCTGTCATTCTATGTACAACATATTACCATGGTGATATACAGCAGCCAGATAAAGACAAATAATACAATGAGAAGAAAGAAACAGCAGGGAAAAGTTGTAGCATTGTTACTCAAAAATCTGCAAAAAACATCACAATCTAATTGCTGTTAAAAGGATAACAGGGAGAGAGGTCAAAAGGTCTTAAGTGAGCCTTAGGTTAGGCAACCCAACTTGATCTAAGCACCAAAACCAAAGACTCTTTCACATTACACAGTTATATGTAATTATAAAAACAGAACTTTCACTGCCATGGCAGCAGCCTATAGGATCCTGGCTTTTGTAGATTAGAGAACGCCCAATAAAATAAAAGTATCTTGTGGTAGCCAGGATTAATTTTGAATGGAAACCAGGACTAATTATTAATTGCTTCAGAACTGTTCAAAATATGGTTATCTGTGGATCCGGCCCAAAATATTAATTTAGCAATTTGTTTTGACAGGTAAAAAACAGCAGATGGGAGAGAAAAATGGAGGAACCCCAAATGAAACAACAGTCAAGGAATTCATTCTTCTTGGCTTCCCTGGGTCTCAGCATTTACAGCTCTTTCTCTTTAGCCTCTTTCTTACCATGTATATCTTAACTCTTTTGGGCAACACGGCCATCATCCTTCTAGTAATAAGAAGTAATCCTCTCCATACACCCATGTATTTCTTTCTTTGCAATCTCTCTTTCCTAGAGATATGGTATACTACAGGTTCTATCCCTAAGACCCTCAGCCTCTTATTGGGGAAAAACAGAAGCATCTCATTCATGGGCTGCCTTTTGCAGATGTACTTTCTTTTTTTCCTTTGGATGTACAGAATATTTCCTGCTATCTGCCATGGCATATGACCGATATTTGGCCATATGTTATCCCTTGCACTACAACACTATCATGGACATCAGCCTCTCAAGCAAGTTGACAGCTGGCTCTTGGCTCTGTGGATTCCTCATCATTTCTATACCAGCATTTCTGATCACAAGGCTGTCCTTCTGTGGGTCTAATGAGATTAATCATTTCTGCTGTGACATTGATTCCTGGATTGTTCTTTCCTGTGCTGCCACCTATGAAGTTGAGACGGCAGCTTTCGTCATATCGATTATAGTCATCTTGAGTACCTGTGTGATAACCCTTCTTTCCTACATTTCCATCATCTCCACCATTATGCATATCCCTTCATCTAAAGGACAGCAAAAGGCCTTTTCCACATGCTCCTCCCACCTTGTGGTTTTGATCATTTGGTATGGCTCCACTGTCTTTCTGTTTGTCAAGCCTTCCAAACGAGCATCTTTAGAAATAACCAAAATAGTGTCCATCCTAAACACCATTGTGACTCCATTTCTAAATCCTTTCATCTATACACTAAGAAATAAAGAGGTGAAGGAGGTATTTAGAAATTTTTTGCACCGAATTTGAAGAAAAACACACCACACACACACGCGCGCGCGCACACACACACACACACACAGTGACTTAGTTGTGGAATAAGCTATTTTTTCAGGTCAACATACCATTAAAAGCATCATTGCTTCTTATCTTACCTTGGTGATTCCTGGATTCATGGGACAATATAGCTTGTTAGCACTGGAGTAGAACTGACAGTAGATTGCTACTGCATTAAGATAATTAAAAATCTTTGCTAGATGAAAGCAAAGGACAAGTAAAATTAGTCAAATTGAAGCTTTATCTTACCTTTCAGATTCTTATTGTCATCAGTAGATAATCAGTAAGTTGATGGCACTATGTTTCAGAACATTATATCAGGCTTAATCTTCTTTTCCTTGAAAAAGGAAAATAATCATTTCTGTCTTTTCCTTGAGATCCTTCCTTCCTTGAGATAACTAAGAGCTTAATAACTACACAGATTCCATTTTTTCCTTAATTTAGAATATATTTTCTTTAATATGGATCCATCTTATTTTGCCCTTATGGCATCCACCAGCATGGCAAAGGATGACATATGGTGGGAGAAGTTCAACACATTTGGAGGGCTGAAAGATTGAGAACAACTACTTTATTTCTTTTCCTCTGGATGGATCCTGTCTGAATCTACCATTCCTTGTTTTCCATTTATATGAAACAATTGTGATTTATTAATTTAATTGACCACCATTTTGCAGTATAAATTGCAGATGTAGGGACCCAGAGCTTTGTAAAACTAACCTCCACTGTATGGAGCAGAGCCAGATCATACCCATATCTCTTGCTGTGTAGTAAAATTAGAAAAAAATAATGAAACATCTAGCTACCTGTTGAACATACCATCTGCACTGAGTACGTAAGTGTTCCTGGGCTAGAAGGAGAACTGGAACCTTTGGTTATAAAAAAAGGGAAACCATCCACATTGTCAGCATTTTCTGTGTTTTTATTCTTAATTTGGCAACAGCCCACAATACTCAGTTCTATGCATTTCCCTTACTCCTTTTGAATCATTTTCTCACTGTTAATGTGCCTTAGCAAAAGACAGAAACACAGTGTTAAATGTACTTATATTAGCTTTTTAAATATGTGTGTGTGTGTGTGTGTGTGTGTGGGTATACACACACACACATATATATATCAGATGTTCTTTCAAAAAGGGGAGAATTCCCCAGAACCTTTAGACCTGCTGTGGCTGCACAATTCCTGATTGTCACCTTACAGAGTCTTCAGACACCTGTATAGATCAGGGAGTCCATTAGCTTGAGAAGAAGAGCCCACCTTGTCAGGCACAATGGTTCTGGGTACTGCAATCTAGCAGGACTCACTAGATCGCATTCTCAATTTACATGGCCAGTGGATGGAACCCCACTGCTTGATTTTGTGTATGACTACAATTCCATCAATAAAAGAAATAGGCTTACTTTGTATCTCTGGCTGGTTCTTCTCTGTACTAGTACTGGGAGACATAAACATAAAAGATCTCTTAAGGTCATGCCCCTTTCGCAGGCTAATATTCCCCACCTTTTCATGGAAGTACTGGCATTGTGGGTGGACCCCTGAGTTACCCACATTTTAGGGTAAGAGTAAAGAGAAAAAAAATCTGACTGCATTAGACTATTTACTTAATAGAGCATCTTGATTTCTCAAGATACTCTTTTTCATGAACAATAAATACACACAGACACATATTCTGATATTCAGGGAACTGTACTCAAGTATTTTTACACACAGACACAGACATAGACACAGTCGCACGCATACACACACACACACACTGAACAATCCATGCTGGCCAGGGAACTTTGGGAGCTCTATCTAACTGAGTTGGGTTACAGAGACCCTCCTATGCCCCTGTTGAAACAGCTTCAAACTGGTTGTCAGTTTGTTTCTGAGCAAAATTCAAAGTCCTAGTTATGACCTATAAAGCTCTATATAGCTCAGATCCAGACTCTTTGACAGACTGGGCTACCCAGGCTATGAGATCATCAGGAGAGGTCCTTCACTCCGTCCAACCACCACTGTAAGCACTGTTAATGGGGACCTGAGAGATGGCTTTCTCCATGGTTGCTCCTAGACTCTGGAACTCTCTTCCCACAGTCCAGAACGGCCTTCTCCTTCTTGTCCTTCTGTCAGCAGGCTAAAACTTTTTTGTTCAGACAGGCTGTTAAAACAGAAGGATTTCAAAGAATTGGCCGGGAGGTGCTGTTTTGTCTTAATTGTGGTTTTAAAGAGCTTTTTATCTTTTTACGTTTTTAAAATTTTAAATTATTACCTTTTTTATCTTTTTAAATATTTTAAAATTTTATTCCTTTACTGAAGTGCAATTGTTTTAATACTGTAAACAGTTTAACTCTCTTTAATACTCACTTGTATGTTTATTATTGTATCTTTCTTTTAAATTGTGATTCACTTTGAGTCCCAACTGTGTGGAAAAAAGTGTATAGATGATGATGGTGATGGTGATAATGATGATACGTTTAGTAAAAAGCAGGCACTGGATTCAAACAGAAGAACCTCATCCCAACCAACAAGCTTGATGGAGGGAATGTCAACGTTTTAGCATACATTGCTGCCTTGGATCCTAGGTAGCACATCTGACTGGTACAGCAATGAATTCTGCACTGCATCAGAAGATTCTAGAGGAGAATGAGAGGCCTGAGAGCTGAAGGTGAACTGAAAATTGGTCGCGCAAAAGGAGAGTTATTTTAAACATGGAAGCATCTCCTACAGAAGCTAGAAATAGTAGCAGTGGAAACCCAAGCTGGACTAAACCACTCTTCATCCCCCCTTCCCCCGTTCCATAACCTAGTGTTTCTTTAGACTAGAAGTAGACAATAGTTATGAATGAATGGGCAAAAATCTCCTGTGAGAAACCCCTATTGGCTACAGCTGTACTCAATCCTTACTCATTTTTTTTTAAATAAAAAAGACCAGTTTTGGTAAATCAAGACTGAATCCCTTGGTTCAGAAGACAATCATGTTTCCTGAAAGTCTCCATGAACATGATTCGGCTAGTGGTGGTGATGGTGGTCAATGTCTGAGGATTCAAGCAGAAATATCTGCAGACCATATGAATTCTGCCCTTGCTCCAGAACTAGCTGGCCAGTTCTGCTATATGTACTCACACCACATAAACCCATGAGGACTAGCAAGAGAAGAATGGTCACATCAGAGAGCCTCTCAGCTTATCTACATGTAATATGGATTAAAGTGTGTGTGTGTGTGTGTGTGTGCATGCGTGCGTGCGCGCGCACAGGTACAGGTGTGTGCATCATATAAGTGAATATGATAAAGATGATAATAATATGATAACTATAGAAATCTATCACAATTGTTATGAAAAATCCTGGTTCCATGTACTCTGACTATCCTTTAAATTCCCATGATGCTTTTTCCCCCAATGGTAAACAGTCAGTGCTGAGAGACATCAGAAAGAGCATAACATTATAAATCCATAGAGAGAAAAGAGAAGATTTTTTTTTTTAAAGACTTCTGGGATTCTTCATCCACACCTAACCATTGTAGTAGATTTCTAATTATTTTTTCCCTGAAGTTTGAGAAGTTATTTAAAGATGAAACAACAAGGAAGCCTGTAGTTGTGATAAAGTATATGGCTTTTATTCAATCATCTGTATTTTTTTATTGCAAACTACTGTACATTGTTTTAGTCTGGGTGAGTATGAGCAATAAGATAGCCAATCTAATACTGTATATAGGTGAAAACTGTAAGAATGGAAATGTGTATACTTACGAGGCAGAGGGTGAATGGTAGATGGAAAATAACGCGTATACAAAGTGATGCCATAAGAATTTTGATCAAAATACATATAGCATAACATAGTCTGTAAGTGTTTCTATTTTCTAACTTTTTCTGAATACAAACTATAATATAATACATGTTTAACGCAGCTTATTCCTGAAGCAATGTGTCCAGTTAATTATTTTTATACATAGATACTGTTTCTAGATACAGGTTATACTTCAGAGGAAGTAATTGGCAAAATGACTTCTAAATATTCCTTACCTAAGAAAACCCTATGATATTCATGGTGTTTCCATAAGTCAACAGGCAACTTGAAGGCACGTGCACACACTTTCATGTGCAAAACATAAATCATTAAATACAAACATCCTGAAACAGGGGAACCCTGATAAAATATTGGTCTCACAACATACTGACCATATGAATTGTCATTATCAACGAATATCTTTCTTTCTCTTCCCCTTTCTCTTTCTTGTAGCAAGATGTTAACATAAATATCCCTACCAGATTTAGACTAAAGTGACAAGATCCTTGGACTCACAAAAATGAATGTGTAAGTTTACTATGGATATTATTATAGCTTGCCAATACTTCACAAACAATGTCATAAAATGCAATCTTACACATTATTAAGATGATTTATTACCACTGTTACTGCAGTTTAGGCCTACCTGGTGATAGCACTAGCTATCACTTTGATACCATAATTCAGCCTTATCCTACCACCCTTCTCCATGTGTTTTTGAGGCCCCCGGACAAGCACAAAACTAGGTTCGGCACTTAACTGCTGAAATTTTCTCAAACAATACAGGCATGCCAGAAAAAGCCAGATCGCAGCTTCAGGGACCTCCCCCGCAAACACCACATTATGTATGTGCGCTACCTACAAAAGGCTCCCTGCCCCGAGCAGGCAACTTGACAAAGGCTGAACCATCCACTGTCAAGCATTGTGCATTTACTTACTGGCTACAGCATTCTTAATTCGGCTCTGATTTCATTGTGCTAAATCGTGTCCTTTCGGAGACATTGTCTCACACCCAAAACTCATTGTTGTCCCCGAGTAAGGCATAGCCTACAGCCACACTTCTCCCTATAAAAACTTCTGATTCCAAGACCTTCCTCGGATCGCTCCTGAGTCCCAGACTGCCTTGCTGCCGCATTGCTTGGCGAGCTTCCCCTCAGCTCCACGCACTGAGTCACACCGAACCCCAGCATCGCTCTCTATCTTCTTCCAGGCTTCAGGAACAGGTGTCCTATCACAACTATCCCTCTGAAAATCCTGCTATCTTACTCACACCTTTATTTTCCTTAGTTATCTGTGTGCTTGAGTGCCTGTATTTAATAAAGATCATTAATTATTTTCAAACCAGTCTGCTCCCTGACTTGGCCTGACCCCGTAAACACTGGGTTACAAGATCCTGCTAAGTTACCCTGCCTCTTGTAATGCTAAAGCAGTGCTCTGAGCTAATTTTCCCCACCTATAGTTGAGCACATCGGACCCCCAGTAAACAGGGCAACACCACTGACATCAAAAATGAGTAGCTAAACTGAATATAGGATTGCAAAGCAGGGGTAACACTATTATCCCCTGTCCAGAGTCTACATAGTATATAAAATACTGAAATCATGCCATTTTGCAGACTATTAAGACTGAAATATTTCAAGATAATTTTAAGCTCTATTAAGTCTGGACCTTCACATTTTCTATTTGACCTGCTATTGAAGTAACCTTTACGTTAATCTCTACAACACATGAGCCAAACAGTCCACCAAACTCATATTATGGCAAGTTTTCTTGTTTACAAAGTCTCCCACTTTACGTGTAGTCGTAGGTAGGCTTCAAAACACGTACACCTACTAGCATCCTTAATGTGTTATATGCAGCTTAGTCAGTCACAAAGTATGACATGCTTCACAAAATTAAGGAAGATTTAGAAGATTTTCTCCCCACAAAGGAAAAATAAACCAGGGGCAAACAGCTATTACATGTTTGTTTTGAAAAATGAGGTATGGATATTTTATTTCTCAACTTTTTGAAGAAAATATTCAATTTATTTTCCTCAACTACTATGTTCTTTATTCCTCCAGTCTCTGTTGCAACTCTCCATCACTAATTCACAATACAAAAATAGCATTTTCTGGGCGGATCAGTCCAAAAATTTCTGGATTAATGCAATTCATTTTGTTATTTCTCAGATAGAACAAAGCCCTCCAAAAGCTGATAGTGTTAATACTATGTTTTTATAACCTGAGATTACCTGCTAAGTTTTACCATGTATATTGAAGCTACTGTAGTGGATGGTAGTACATAAATTTTATATTTCAGTACATAAAATATAAAAGTTATTCTGGTATACATAATGGTCTATTTTATAGAGCACAAGAAATATGATTGAAATTGAAAAAGATAGTTTTAGTTTGGGATAACAAGAAGGCTATTTGTACACATCTGAAAATAGGTTAGTATAGACCACAACTTCATAATGAAAAAGTTAGACTTTTTATCAGGAAAATACACACACACACACACAGACACACACACACACACAGACAAGAACTTGACCCAAATTGAAGCACAAGTGATTTTTTTTTACACAATATTCAATGTCAACCTTCAACTTTATACTTACACATAACGTTAATATTGGTAGTGATTTTTTTTACAGGATGTAGAATGTTAACCTTCAACTTTATACTTATATATAACATTAGTATTGGTACGGTAAATAGCTTTCTCTATAAGAATTACTGTGACATTTTTAAACTTTCCTGAACCAATTTGTGTCCTGCCATCTATGTACAACATATTACAATGGTGATATAGAGCAGCCACATAAAGACAGGAAATAAAATGAGGATAAAGAAAGAGCAGGACAGCAATATTTATTAATAAAGCAAGAGTAACAACATAATCTCTTTGCTGTTGAAAGGATAACAGGGAGAGAGGCCAGGCAGGCTTAAATCAGGCTTAGGTCAGGCCTAAGTACCAAAACCAAAGACTCTTTCACGCTACACAGTTATAGTACTTGACTCCACTTTAACTGTCATGCCAGAGCCATTAGGATTTTGGGTTTTGTAGATTAGAGAAGGCCCAATAAAATAAAGGTATCTTGTGGTAGCCATGACTAATTTCTAAGGGTAGCCAGGACTAATTGCATTCTAAATATGACTATCTGTGAACCAAGCCCAATGTACTGATTAAGCAATTTGTTTTGACAGGCAAAAAAGCATATGGGAGAGAAAAATGAAGGAACTCTTAATGAAACAACAGTCATGGAATTCATTCTTCTTGGCTTCTCTGGGTCTCAGCATTTACAGCTCTTCATCTTTGTCCTCTTTCTTACCATGTATGTCTTGACTCTTTTGGGCAACATGACCATCATCCTTTTAGTAATAGCAACTAACCAGCTCCATACTCCCATGTATTTCTTTCTTTGTAACCTCTCTTTTCTGGAGATGTGGTATACCACAGCTTCTATCCCTAAGACCCTTACCCTATTACTGCGCAACAACAGAAGCATCTCATTCACGGGCTGTATTTTGCAGATGTACTTTGTTTTTGCCTTTGGATGTACAGAATACTTCCTGTTATCTGCCATGGCATATGACCGATATTTGGCCATATGTTATCCCTTGCACTACAACACTATCATGGACATCAACCTCTCAAGCAAGTTGGCTGCTGCCTCTTGGCTTTGTGGATTCCTCATCATTTCTATACCTGCCTTTCTGATCACAAGACTGTCTTTCTGTGGGTCCAATGAGATCAATCATTTCTACTGTAATATTGATTCCTGGATTGTTCTTTCATGCACTAACACCTATGATGTTCAGATGGCAGCTTTTGTCATATCTGTGATTGTCATTTTGGGTACCTGTGTGATAACCCTTCTTTCCTACATTTCCATAATCTCTACCATCCTGCACATCCCTTCAGTTAAAGGACAGCAGAAGGCCTTTTCCACATGCTCCTCCCACTTTACTGTTTTGATCCTTTGGTATGGCTCCACTGTCTTCCTGTTTGTTAAGCCTTCCAAATGGACATCTTTAGAAATTTCCAAGATAGTGAACATCCTAAACACCATTGTGACTCCGTTACTGAATCCTTTCATCTATACCCTAAGAAACAAAGAGGTGAAGGAGGCATTTAGAATTTTTTTTGCACTGGGTTTGAAGAAAAACATAGATAGATAGATAGATAGATAGATAGATAGATAGATAGATAGATAGATAGATAGATAGAAGCCCAAAATACTTAAATGTGGAATTATCTTTATATATATATATATATATATGTATGTATGTATATTAAAAAATACAATTTGCTATCAAAAATGTTGTTACTTTGTATATTATCTTGCTGATCTCTGGATTCATGGGACAAATTAGCTTATCAGAACTGGAACAGAACTGACAGTGGATCACCACTGCATTAAGGTAATAATAACTCCCTAGTAGATGAAAACAAGACAGCAAGGTCCAAAGCAGGTATTACTTTTGCTTGCAGCTACTTTTGTCTATGTTTTGTTTTATTCTCAAGTGTCAGCATGCTGTGTACCCCAAATCTGTGGCCCAGTGTGATTGGCTATAAGTACTATTTAATTGACATTAAATAAATACAGATTTTATACTTATGGTTGAATTTGATGTGGAAAGAAAGGGGACTCCTGCCTGGAAGTTTCAAACGTGGTATCTTAGGTGAAAAGTTCCCATGGTTACTCCCCTCTCAAAGGCCTCCTTTGAGTTATAATTCAACATCTTTCTAATGAGAACCTGACCCAACCGAAGAACCTCAGGGTCCCCCACCTTTTGAAGTAACAAGAGTAAGTGCAAAGGACTTCATCCAAATGAGAACACAGCAATATCCGCTTGTAAATTTGTCTGCTTTACTAGACAGAGTTCAAGTATAGAGGCACCAGTGAATTGAAGACAAGTTTATTTTTCAGCACACTTCCAGTTTATATGTATGTGTCAACTGAACCACCCATACACTTTACCATTTATAGCAATTTTGGAACATCCATCTAGCAACACCTGGAAACACATAGCAGATTAAAACAGTATACTGGAAATACCTTAGTCAATCATGAAACAGCAGCACTAAGGCATAATGGGAAATTACTAAGCAAGGACGAAGTAAAAATATGTCATATTGAAGTTAAACTTACATTTCAGATTGTTATTGTTATCAGTAGACAACACCAGTTATCTCATGAGAATAGCTCATGAGGTCAGAACATTATGTACAGCTCAATCTTCTTTTCCTTGAGATTCCTAAGAGCTTAATAAGTTAATAACTTTGCAGATTCTATTTCTTTCTTTAATTTAGAATACATTTTCTTTAACATGGATCCATCTTTTTTTTAGGCCTTATAATCACTTTTGTTGCTTGCATATCTGCTGCTTAGAAAAATCTTTAATCTGTAAGATTTCAAGCTTTGATTCTCCAGCTATTTTGTACTTCAGCTCCCAAACTCTCCGCTAGGATGGCAGATGATGACAGATGCAGGAGTAGTCCAAAACATCTGGAGGGCCAAAAGGTTGAGAACAACTCTGTTATTCCTTTTCCTCTGAATGACTTCTGCCTGGGTCTGTTATTCCTTGCCTATAATTTATATTACAAAATTTTGATTCATTACAACCATGTTGCAGTATAAACTTCAGATGTACTGGCCCTGGTGCTTTTAAAAACTAACCTCCACAATAGGGTGCTGAATTAGATCACAGCCACAGGTCTTGCCCTGGAGTAAAAGTAGCAAAAATTATGAAACATCTTGCTACTTGTTGAACATACCGTCTGTATTGATCTTAAGTTTTCCTAAGCTAGAATGAGAACTGGGTCCTATGGGTACAACAAATGGCAAAACATACACATTGTCAGTATTTTCTGTGATTTAATTCATTATTTCGCAACAGTTCACAAATTCAATTCTACACATTTCTCTTACTTTTTCTGAGTCACTTTCTTATTTGGCAAAAAAATGGAAAGGTAGTATTAAATGTACCTGCATTAATTAAAAAAAATCACAGACTTTTTTCTGAAAAGATGGAAAGGAAAAAAGAAAAACAAACAATGAATTCTTATTACAGTGACATTTCCGCCTTCCTGCTACAAATATATAACAGCTGAAGCTTTTATAAACCCAAAGTGTTCACTCCACAAAGTTGTAATTTGAAATTTTTGTACACTTTCATTTCAGGCAATAAAGTTGATTAATGTCATGTTTTATATTTGTGAGTGTGTGCACATGTGTGTCTGTGGCCATTTTTGCATAAGGGAATTAAAACGGCCCAGTGTGTCCTCTCATGGAGGTAATCTGCACCTTCGAGCAGACTAGGTCTGGACTACTTACCTGAGATCCACACCTCAGTCCGCTTCAAAACGCCCCCAACTGGTCCTCCAGCACACTTTTTAAGGAATGGTAGAAAACCATTCTTTAATTTTTCAGAGCGCGCCATTGCGTTCCAGCTCATTGTGCAGATTCGCAGGCTCGCAGCAATGTGAGCCTACGATCTGCGGAGGGTGGGCTTTAGGCGTGGTGAGCTTCAGTGGTTGGTTGGGACCCACAAACAACTGGAAGCCACCATTTTGGAAGCCAGAGCAGTGCAGATCTAAATCTGTTCCGATTCACCCTGGACGAGACGGGGAGCCCTGTGGAAGGGCTTAAGGAACAGTCCACATTGGTCCGTGCCCAGAAGATCCAGTAAGTAATGGCATGGTGCAATTCCCTCACCTTGTGTGGAAATGGCCTGTGTCTGTGTTTGTGTGTGTAGTGCATTGTTCAGCATTCCTGGGCTTTCTGTTTCAACACTGAACAAAAAAGTTCCAGCTGAAGAAGTTTTGCTGTTTGGCTGTATATTATAATTGTTGTTTCACTGAGTTCTACACAGATGACAACAGCTTTGCGTATATTTACCTTTCAATCCCTGTAAATAAACTTGACCAAGATTAAGAATACACCATCTGGTTAAAAAAGAGAGTGTAAGACTGGTTTGAGATAGATCCATTGTGTGGGAATTGTCTCCCCAAATGTAGAAGTCAGAAATGTTACTCTTGGAGGGAGGTTTTTGAGGACAAAAAAGAAAACCAAAACAGCAATAACAACCACCACAGAATAGAGTATATAATGTAAATATTCAATCATTCTTGTACAGAAAAAAAAAAGTGATTCCAAAAATTCTTTCCACTAAACAAGGTTATGGGAATTTTGTGCATTTATTTTATAATCTATTTTTAATTATTTTTTAAATTGTTACATGAGGAATTCTTTGTCAAAATCTCAAGCCCATTTCACAGCTTGCCTGGTTCCATCGTCTTCCAGTCCCAATCATCACATCGGTTCTTCTGAGAAGGGAGCACAATGGGAGCACTCCCCTCCCTGGAGCTGACTGGTTCCCAGCATAAGCGAGCGCAATGGATATGCCTCTATTTTCGGCAGTGCAGCCAGGATTTTCCCAGGCCTCATTGGGGCAGGAAATATCTCCATCATGCCTTCTGGGCCTTCTGCAGGGCAGGTATGTGCAGGACAGTTACCCAATCATGAGTCATTGATGGGGCAAATCCATCAATGATTTAATCTGCAATTGCACTGGCAGTCCTGCTATGATCCCATCCCCATGTCGGGGATGCTCTCTCCAGAGGAGAGAGCAGAAGGTAAGCTGGGTCTGTGAAGACAACTTTGATAGGTGTTTTTGCAGGAGTGTGGGGCTGAGTTTGTTTGCTTATTTCTCTGTGTTGTTTTTTTTGTTTTTGTTTTTTTTTTGCTTGAGCTGGCCGTGTGCTCTCCCTGAGCTCACAGCCTATTGTCAGCTAATTCTTTGTTAGTTAGTCAGTTAACTGTCAATCAAACTAGGGAGAGTTAATCAAGCTAGGGGGAGGAGCCAGCTAGGGGGAGGAGGCTTTATTAGGAACTCCCAGCAGTCTTCTTGCTGACTTCCAGAGGAGAGAGCAGAAGGTAAGCTGGGTCTGTGAAGACAACTTTGATAGGTGTTTTTGCAGGACTGTGGGGCTGAGTTTGCTTATTTCTCTGTGTTGTTTTTTTTGTTTTGTTTTTTTTTGCTTGCGCGGGCCATGTGCTCTCCCTGAGCTCACAGCCTATTGTCAGCTAATTGTTTGTTAGTTAGTCAGTTAACTGTCAATCAGGCTTTATTAGGAACATAGGCGCACGCAATTTCATTCATCTACTTCGATCCCTCAAGTTCAACCATTCAAGTTTAGGAACAACCAATCCTTATAGCGACTGAACAAATTTAGGAAGAGTTCAACTGAGCTTGGTAGTTAGCTGAGCAGACATAGGTTATACAGCTCAAATTAAGAAAGGAGGCCCAGTATTTGTTTTTGTTTTCTTGTTCTATTCTCTGTATTATCAAGTATGGAAGGTGAGGGAGCTGCTGCTGTCACCCGTAGCACTTGTGGTATGTTCCTTTTCTTGCCACAAGATGTGGTCGGGTACACCTGCAGCAAGTGCAAGCTGGTCACCTTCTTAGAGGTCAAGGTGCGGCAGCTGGAGGCACAGGTTTCTAATCCTCGTCTTATTAGGGAAGGTGAGGACTTCTTAGATAGGGCAGAGAGGACCTTCCTGAAGACCGGATATGCGGCGCAGCTGCCTGATGAGGAAATCAGTTCCGTGACCCAGGAAAGCGATGCTTGGAGGAATGTCACACGGAGAAGTAGAAGGGCCAGGAAGGAAACAGAGACTTTCAAACTACAGAATCGCTTCAACGTTCTTGGTGCTGTGAATGATGAGGAACACCAGAAGGAGGGAACACAACATCAGCAAGAAGGAATCCAACTTCGGCAACTGGAACTTCAACACCAACAGAACAGCATCCAACATCGGGAAGACCAGCACTCCCGGCCTCAACACAATGCCCAGGCAATCCTGGAAGAATCTGCTTGTCGAAGAACCCCGGACAGGCCTCAGAGGAGGCGAGTTCTGGTGGTTGGGGACTCCTTGCTCAGAGGAACCGAACCGGCAGTTTGCAAACCGGACAAGCTCAATCGAGAGGTCTGCTGTCTTCCTGGGGCCAGGATATACCACGTAACAGAGAGGCTAGCCAGGCTGGTCAAGCCCACTGACCGTAAGCCCCTCATTTTGGTTCATGTTGGAACCAACGACACGGTGAAGCGCAGCTTTCACCACATCACAAAGGACTACGAGCTTATGAGGAGAAAGCTTAAGGACCTTGGTGCACAGGTGGTCATTTCATCAATCCTCCCTGTTCAAGGATATGGTGCACAAAGGGAAAGGACAATAGTAGAGGTCAACAGCTGGCTCCACACATTTTGCCACCGCCAACAGTTTGGCTTTTTGGATCATGGCTTGAAATTCCAGGAACATGGGCTTCTGGCAAGGGATGGGCTGCACCTCACGAAACTTGGCAGGAACCTTTTTGCAAACAGTCTCACAAGGAGGATTAGGAGGGCTTTAAACTAAGTACAACTGGGGAGGGAGACAAGATTATTCAGGACAAGGACTCGGCAAGTGCAGGGGAAAAAGGCCCAAATGATATTGGCCAAGTAGGAATAGCATCCAATCGTGGGAGGGGTGGAAACAATGCTATGGGACTTGCAGGAAGGACACGGGGACTTAAGTGTCTCTACACTAATGCACGGAGTATGGGAAACAAACAAGATGAATTTGAACTCCTAGTACAGCAAAATAAATATGATTTGATAGGCATCACTGAGACCTGGTGGGATGAGTCTCACGATTGGAATGTAGGAATAGAGGGGTATAGCCTATTTTGTAGAAACAGACCAAATAAGAAAGGAGGAGGAGTAGCCTTATATGTCAAGGATGTTTTCACCTGTGAAGAGATCCATGACTTGAACACCAGAAGCCAGGTCGAGAGCATCTGGGTAAGAATTAAGGGAGTGAGAAACAATAGGGATATTATAGTGGGGGTTTACTACAGACCTCCAAGCCAGACTGAGGACCTCGATGGCGCTTTCATAGACCAAATGACTGCACATTCAAAAAGGAGAGATACAGTAATAATGGGAGATTTCAACTACCCGGATATATGTTGGCAGTCAAACTCTGCAAAGGCGGCAAGGTCCAGCAAGTTTCTTGCTTGTCTTGCAGACAATTTCATGGTCCAGAAGGTGGAAGAGGTGACAAGGGGATCAAATATTCTGGATCTGATCCTGACCAACAGGGAAGACCTTGTTAATGACGTAGAACTGGTTGGATCTTTAGGAGAGAGTGACCATGCCCTATTAGAATTTTGTATTCAGTGGGGAAGAGAAGGCAAGTGTAGCCAGGCATTCGTCTTAGATTTTAAAAAAGCAGACTTCTGTAAACTGAAGGAGCTGCTGGCTGAAATCCCGTGGTCAAGAATAGTCAATGAGAAAGGAGTTCAGGATGCATGGGAGTTCTTTAAAAGGGAGGTACTGAAGGCACAGGCTAAAACTGTGCCATTAAGGAGGAAAAATGGAAGGCATCTGAACAAACCGGAATGGTTGACTAAAGAGCTCTCAGCTGAGCTAAGTATTAAGAAAAACATGTACAGGAAATGGAAGAAGGGGGAAATCACCAAAGAAGATTATAAGCAAGTAGCCAGGAGATGTAGGGAGAAGGTCAGAAAGGCTAAAGCACAGAACGAACTTAGGCTGGCCAGAGACATTAAAAACAATAAAAAGGGCTTTTTTAAATACATCCGTAGCAAAAGGAAAAAGAAGGAGACGATAGGGTCACTGCTCAAGGAAGATGGTGAATTAATAACAGGAGGAAGAAAAAAGGCAGAACTCCTCAACACCTTCTTCGCCTCAGTTTTTTCCCAAAAGGATAAAAACACTCAACCTGGCGGTTGGGGAGCAGGTGAGGAAGTGGGGGAAATGCAGCACAGAATAGATAGAGAGGTAGTACAGGAATACCTGGCCACACTGGATGAATTCAAGTCTCCAGGGCCAGATGAATTGCATCCTAGGATTTTAAAAGAACTAGCAGAGGTCATTGCGGAACCTCTTGCTATAATCTTTGAAAACTCTTGGTGGACCGGAGAAATTCGGCAGACTGGAGGAGGGCAAATGTTGTCCCCATCTTCAAGAAGGGAAAAAAAGAGGACCCAAATAATTATCGCCCAGTCAACCTGACATCAGTACTTGGAAAGATCCTGGAGCGGATCATCAAACAGTCAGTTTCTAATCACTTAGAAAACAATGCCATAATTACGAAAAGTCAACATGGATTTCTCAAAAATAGGTCATGCCAGACTAATCTTATCTCTTTTTATGATAGAGTTACTTGCTTGATAGATGAAGGGAATGCCGTGGACATAGTATATCTTGATTTCAGTAAGGCCTTTGACAGAGTTCCCCATGACATTCTTGCAAAGAAGCTAGTAAGATGTGGACTGGACAGGGCTACTGTCAGGTGGATTTGTAACTGGTTGACTGACCGTACCCAAAGGGTGGTCTCCAATGGCAGATTCTCATCCTGGAGAGAAGTGACTAGCGGGGTGCCACAGGGTTCTGTCCTGGGCCCGGTGCTGTTCAATATCTTCATTAATGACTTGGATGAAGGAATAGAGGGCACGCTGATCAAATTTGCAGATGACACCAAATTGGGAGGGGTTGCTAATACGCCTGATGACAGGATCAAAATTCAAAAGGACCTGGACAGATTGGAGAGCTGGGCCAAAGCTAACAAAATGGATTTCAACAGAGAGAAATGTAAGGTCCTACACTTAGGCAGAAAAAATGGTATGCAGAAATATAGGATGGGGGACACGTGGCTGGCTAACAGTATGTGTGAAAGGGATCTAGGAGTCTTCATAGACCACAAGCTGAACATGAGTCAGCAGTGTGATGCGGCAGCCAAGAAGGCCAACGCAATTCTTGGTTGCATCAATAGGAGTATGGTGTCTAGATTGAGGGAGGTATTGGTACCACTTTATTCTGCATTGGTTAGACCTCATCTTGAATACTGTGTCCAGTTCTGGGCACCCCAATTCAAGAAGGATATGGATAAGCTGGAGCAGGTCCAGAGGAGGGCGACCAAAATGGTGAGGGGCCTGGAAGCCATGCCCTATGAGGACAGACTTAGAGAGCTGGGTATGTTTAGTCTGCAGAAGAGAAGGTTGAGAGGGGACATGATAGCCATGTTTAAATATTTGAAGGGGTGTCATGTCGAGGAGGGAGTGGGCTTGTTTTCTCCTGCTCTTGAGACCAGGACAAGGAGCAATGGATGCAAGCTGCAGGAGGGGAGATTCCGCCTGAACCTCAGGAAGAATTTCCTGACAGTCAGGGCTGTCCGACAGTGGAATGTGCTGCCACAGAGTGTGGTGGAGTCTCCTTCTTTGGAGGTTTTTAAGCGGAGGCTGGATGGCCACTTGTCGGGAGTGCTTTGAGGGTTTTCCTGCATGGCAGGGGGTTGGACTGGATGGCCCTTGTGGTCTCTTCCAACTCTACATTTCTATGATTCTATGATTCTATGATTCTATGAGAACATCCTGCAGAAAGGGCCATATTCACAAAAATCTTTGTTTTTATACATACAGGTTTTTTTTTTTAAAAAAAAAATCTCAATAAGGTTCCAAAATGAAGGGGGGGGAATTCTTAATGGATAGTCCTGATTTCTCCAGATATTCTTTCTCATGAGCTATATATATGTACACACACACACATACACAAATGGATATATTAACATGGTCAAGATATTCTTGGAAGTGTACTCAAATAACTTACTCCCCAGTTCTGCTGCAGTAGTTCCCACTTCTGAGATTCTGGCAGAAGATATATCTGAGGACACAAATAACTGGTCTCCCAGATGGGCTCACATGATCAGACCTCCAAAACAGACTTTGATCTGAAAGCTCTTGGTCAAATGTAGACCACAGAGATTCATAAATTCAATGCTGAGAAAACCCATTTAGTGTGTGCTGACTGCCACCCATTTCTACCACTACTTCTGCAGATATGTTTACTTTATTGAGAAGGGAGGGACAGCACGGAAGGATAGATATATTGTAAGTAGCTACAGCTTTTTAAACATTAAAGGTGCTCTGGCTCAGTGGTGGTGCACAGGCACTACTTGCAGGCAATTTTAGGCTGAGGTCCCTCGCATCTTCAGTTAAATGGATCTCAGGTATTCAATGTTGGGGAAATGCTTCCTTAGCTAAGATCTTGAATACCTGCTAATAATCACAATAGGGAGAACGAAGGCCCTTTCCGCATAGCTTTTTTGAAGCGAAAGGGCCCCTTGAGCATAGCATAAATGTGAGGAGCAGTCTGCATGATGCACTCACATTTATGTGACGCTCAAGGGCCTGACGCACACTGCGCATGCACCTTTTCATTTTTGGCTCAAAGCCAAAAATGCTGCGCAGTCACATATCGCTCCAGGGCCCCGTGCGCACTTACCTGGCATGCAGTGCCTCGGGAGCCGAGTCCTTCACGCTTCCTCTCCTCAGTGCAGCCTGCGAATTTCTTTCCTACATATATATCATCTCCACTATCCTGGGCATCCCTTCAGCTAAAGGCCAGCAAAAGGCCTTTTCCACATACTTCTCCCACTTTGCTGTTTTGATCCTTTGATATGGCTCCACTGTCTTTCTGTTTGTCAAGCCTTCTAAACGAACATCTTTAGAAATAACCAAGATAGTGAACATCCCAAACATCATTGTGACTCCATTACTGAATCTTTTCGTCTATACACTAAGAAACAAAGAGATGAAGGAAGCATTTAGAATTTTTTTGCACGAGATTTGAAGGAAAAAAACAAACACACACACAAATACACACATCTACTATATAAAAGTCAAAGTTTGTCTGTAAGTTTGTGTTTGTTTGTTTATGTCAGGCAGGTGGAGACCTCATGTGATTGGCTGTGAGGGGCAAGGATACCATATGATTGGCTCACATGATCAGACCTCCAAAACAGACTCTGAACAAAAAGCTCTTGCTCAAATGTAGGCCAAAGAGATTAATAAATTCAATGCTGATAAGATCCATTCCGTGTGTGCTGGCTGCCACCCATTTCAACTACTTCTATAGATATGCTTACTTTACTGAGAAGGGAGGGATGGCATGTAAGGGCAGATATTTTGTAAGTAGCCACAGCTTTCTAAGCATTAAAAGTGCTCTGGTTCAGTGGTAGTGCACAGGCACTATTTGCAGGCAATTTTAGGCTCAAGTCCCTGGCACTTTCAGTTCAATGGATTTGAGGTATCTGATGTTAGGAAAATGTTTCCTTGGCTGAGATCTTGAAGACCTGCTGATAATCACAATCACAAGCTTTTTGGAAGATCTGTCTCTCTCTCTCTCTTTCTGCGTGTGCTGTTCATGAATTTCCCCTTTACAAAATTTCAAAAAAAAAAAAATAGAAAAGAGGCATTGAAAAGATCCTTCACATTAGGTAAAAAGCCACAAAATAAATAAATGGTGTTCACAAGCCATTTGGTATGATACCAAGCCACAGAATGCACTTGGGCCTGTGGTTATAGCGATGGATTTAAGAATACTTCCAAATTAATTAACTGGAGCAGGCCTGTGCAACTGTCTGGGGTCAGCAGGTCATAGAATCATAGAATCACAGGGCTGGAAGAGGCCTAAGGGGCCATCGAGTCCAACCCCCTGCCATGCAGGAACGCATATCAAAGTATTCCCAACAGATGACCATCCAGCCTCTGCAAAAAAACCTCCGAAGAGGGAGACTCCACCACACTCCCAGGCAGCATATTGCATTGCCAGACAGCTCTGACTGTCAGAAAGTTGTTTCTGAGGTTCAGGTGGAATCTCCCTTCCTGCAGCTTGAATCCATTGCTCCTTGTCCTAGTTTCTGAAACGGCAGAAAACAAGCTTGCTCCCTCCTTGACATGACATCTCTTCAAATATTTTAACATGGCTATCCTGTCCCCCCTTAACCTCATCTTCTGCAAACTAAACATACCCAGCTCCCTAAGCCACTCCTCATAGGCCATGGCTTCCAGATCCTTCACCATTTTGGTTGACCTCCTCTGGATGTGCCCCAGTTTGTTGATATCCTTCTTAAACTGAGGTACCCAGAACTGGACACAGTATTCCAAATGAGGTCTAGCCAATGCAAAATAGAATGGTATCATTACCTCTCTTGATCTAGACACCATACTCCTATTGATGCAACCAAGAATTGTGTTGGCTTTCTTGGCTGCCTCATCACACTTCTGACTCATGTTCCGCTTGTGATCTACCAAGACTCCTAGATCCCTTTCACATGTACTATTATCTTGCCACGTGTCCCCCATCCTATACATCTATATTAATTTATTGTATGAGAAAAGATATGGTGGAACATATGAACAAACACTACACACTGTGCTTATGAATTAGTGTGTACGTATTTACACAGTGTACACTTAATAGTGTTAACAGGCTTGAATGTAGAGTGAAAGAGGGCATTGATCTTTCTTACTCTCTCTTTCTGTGGATGCTGTTGAATTTAATTACAAGTTTCAGATCTGAGGGTTTGGAAAAGCTCACAGAATGCATACATCTAGATTTTTCAAAGGAGGGAAAGCATAAGAACATCTGGGCAAAAATGCTGACTTGGACTTGGAGTCCAACTCAAGAACTGTTCATCTATCAGGATGCATGAGGGTTCCATATATTAAGATCTCTCCCCCCCCCATTCTCTCTTCTTCATTAGAAACATGGTGTAACTTGTGACCCAGCCATCCCCAGACAACAGTATGGCAGAAGGGGGAGGTGCCAATCATGCTAAAGTAGTCAAGTCAGTGCTTACTGACTGACCTCTCTGCTTATCTGATGATCTAGCGATTATAGTAGAATTACTGTGCCAAGACACCTCTAATGCTGATGGTTGCACATTGCAAGGTTATCTGTCTCTCTCCTGTAATGTCTACTCATTCAAATTACATTTTTAAAGAAAGTGAGGAGGAAAGCGGGAAAATAACCACATCTGATATACATGCAGAACAATGTCCAAGTAAACATTTTTGAGCTCAATTTTAAAGGGTTCTCCCTAAATCTCTAATCCAAGGATATTCAAAACATTTGAAATACTAGGCTTCTGAATATGAGTCCCATGATGTTCTTTGGAGTCTAAATTACCAAGTGAGAGGTAAAATCACAGAATGACCATTCAATTCAAAATGTGATTAAAAAGTAAAGTCTTAAAAATAAGGCTATGGTAGGCTTTCCTCATATAAAATGTATATAAAAACCTGGTTAAGGATTGCATCCAATAGTTAGTGTTTAGCAATTGAAGTATGTTTTATTTTCACAGTAGTTCCACAATCTTGTTAACTTTAGGTTTTCTGCCACCATGCCTCTTTTCCAGTGTAAATCTAACACCATGTCACATTCTTATGTTCCCACATTCTTTTCTTGCCTTCTTGTTAAAACATAAGGTGTGGCTGAATCAAACGTTTTGTAGAACTGCTTACATCTTTAATGTATTCTAGATAAATATTCCAAAATACTGTGCCTTGTTAAAGCTCCTGTAGCTCATAAAAATAAGCTCTGCATTTTGTTTGTTATTTTTATTAAACTTCTTTTTTTTACAGCTGTATAGCTGTAGAATACATATATTTAAATCATGCAGAAAAGCATTGTAGCATGCAAGTCTTCCCTCTTCTGGCTATCTAGGAAAATGCTGAATCAAAGCCACTTATTTAGCACTTATGTCTATTTTATATTTACTTGTATTCCTTGATTCAAGTAATAGCATTAGGAGATAGTCAGATTTGTACAACATCCTTGAGAAGATGCACATATGCATGTTCTAAAATGGAACTTCTTTGGCTGTCTGGCTTAAGACAACAAGAATTAGCTGAAGAGTCCTCTGGCTTGATCCTATACCTATCACCCATACTGAGCTCCGTTACCTATCTTTCACGTTTACTAGAAAATTGATCGAACTAAGGAGGCTACATCATTACTTCCTGTTGCATTGATCATCAGATTTGTACTACAATTCAGTGGCAAATGAAATATTTTCTATGGTTCTCTGAGTTCAAGAGCACCATTCTACACTATGAACATCCCCTGCTCTTCCAGAAAGAAGGCTTTAAATATAATTTATGTTTAACTGCCATCAGTTTTTACTGGTGTGGTCTGTTGATTTCACTCTTACAGGAGCTGGAAATAGTAGCAGTGGGAACCCAAACTGGTCTAAACCACTCTTCAATTCCCTTTCCATAACCTAGTGTTTCTTAAAGACTAGAAGTAGACAGAGTTATTCATAAAGGGACAAATATTCTCTGTAAGAACCCAGTATTGACTGCAGTGTATTGTAGTACATACAACTTACATATCATTCTGGTGTACATAATGGTCTGTCTTACAGAGCACAAGAAATATGACTGAAACTGAAAAAAAATATTTAGTTTGGGACAACAAAAATGCTGTTTGCGTGTATCCGAAAATAACAGCATAGACAACAGCTTCATAATGAAAAAGTGAGGGTTCTTTTTAATTGGGGGGAGCAAAAAATTTAACATAAGTTAAAGCATGAGTGATTTAAAAAAAAAGAACGTAGAATGTCAACCTTCAACTTTATACTTATATATAACATCAATGTTTGTGGAGATAAACGGTTTTCTCTACAAGAATTACTGTGACATTTTTTAAATTTCCTGAATCAATCTGTGTCCTGCCACTCACAGTGGCTGAGAGAGACCAAGGAGAGGGTGCGATATGCCCCGGGTGCAATGTTTTGGGGGAGCTGGCTGGAGGCGGAGAGAAGACCTACATGATTTTCTCCAAGCCCCAGTCCTAGGCACTTCTATCATTCCCTGGGCAGGAGGGAAAAAAGAAGAAACTGTTCCCTCCTTCTGAACCAAGGCCCTTTCCGCAACTCACCTTTTTGTGGAGCTGGGGTGTGGGGATTGCGCGAGCAGCCTCTAGCGAGAGGCTCTCGCATCCTGGTTCCTTCAGCTCCACATCTGCTGCCTGCTCATGTGAGAGCCCCTCCTCTTCCTTCTGCAGTGCAGCCTGGGATTTTCCCAGGCTGCCCTGGGGCAGAAAGTGCGAGCACTGAGGCTCTGGAGCTCTGCATGCATGGCAAGTGTGCACGGGGCCCCGAAGCAATGTGCAATCGCGCAACATTTTTGGCTTGCAGCTGAAAATAAAATAGTGCATAATCAGTGCCTATCAGGCCTTGGAGCGTCCCACAATTGTGAGTGCATTGTGTGGACCACTCCTCACAGTCACACGATGCTCCAGGAGCCCTTTTGGCCATGCGAAAATGTTGCAAGAGAGGGTTCTTTCTTCCCATTGCTGACAATCTGGCTGCTGAAGAAAGTCCTTGTTGTGGAGGAAGGTAGCCAGGAAAAAGCGGAGGGAATGTTCTTCTCCCATCACCCAGAGATGGCTCTCTTTTTTACCCAACACAAGGACCAGCAAGGGCACTGATGGGAAATATAGTTTAATGGGGGAAAATAGACTGGCAAGTGCCAGAAACAGGCTTGGTGAAGAACTTCAGTTCCCATCATTCCTTGTGAATGAGTGCCCACTCTCCATTGGATTTGAGCTGATACTTGAGTAGGATTGCCACAGATCTAAATCAGTGCAGGTGTTCAGCAAATCAAGTCCTTTGGTTTTTGGTGAGATTTTTAAATAAAATTGGTGGGGGGGAGAGATTAAAAAAAAGAAAGAGGACTCAGAAGCTTTAATGAACTCTGTACTGGATATACAGAAGCAATGTTTGTTTTGTTCTGTTTTTATTGAAACATGATGTTGTTTGTCCTTTTTTGGATTAATGGAAAAGGAAATTTTTTATATATACATAAGACGTTAAACAAATCATTTCAGATTATTTTGCAGAGCATTTTTTACAATCTGAAGCTTATGGTAATGCACTTATTTATATTTTCTTCCTAGTGCTAGGAAGTATATACTGATGAGCCTTAATATCACATGTCTGTTTTATTAACTTCTTCAGGTGCCACCAAGTCTTGTTCCTCCAGTGACTGCAGAAACAGGTCAAGATCAATTTTGTCAGAGAACAAAATGACAAAAGAATCTTGTGACATTTGAAAGGGTTATTTGGCATATGTTTTTGTGGCCTTTAGCCCACTTCATTAGTTGCTCAGAATTGCTGCCTCTTAGAAGAATTGTAGTAGTAGTAATACCTCTTGACTTATGGCAACCGCATGAGTTTCATAGGATTTGCTTAGGCAGTGAATACTCAGATGGGATTTTAATGCTAATAAGTATTTTATTCATTTGTACTCTGCATTCTTCTCAATTTTGAGACTTAAGATGGTTTTACAGAATATTAGAAACAGAACAGTAGGAACAGTGAATGAAAATGTTCAAAGGACCAAGAAGGACTATTAACAAATCTTAGATGCATGGTGATGCAGATATCCATTTAGAATTAAAATTATTAACGTATGTAGTATGATAAAAAGTTTTTGTCCCTATTCAAGCCAGAGGAGAGAAGAGATGAATCTTTCAATTAATTATTTTCAGCTGCTTCATGTTTCAGCTTTATTTAAAATTCTTTTCTTCAAGAAAGGCTGCCCTGAAGCTTGGAGAGAGGGAGATATTGCCTCACTGGTCCTAAATATTGCTGTTTCTTATATTACACTTAATCTATTCATTCTTTTAAATGGGCATGAAGAACTCTGTGACCTCAAGGCGGTCATTCTTGAGGAGACAAATTCCAGTCTAAAACAGCTAAAATAATTAAAACAGGAGCTTTGTATTCTGGGGCTTGAATGAGATTAAAGCCTTGTTGGTTCATCAGTGCAAGAAAATCTACATTGTCTCCCATCTCATCTAAGTACACCACTGGAAAGGTTATTCTATCCCTGCTGAGCTCATTCAGACATACATTCCATTTACACTACAACCCATTTCAGACGGTTAGATGCACACAGAGCCAGTGGTTTGACTATTGGACTAGAGGGCTCTGGGATGCCAGGTTTTAAATTTCTCCTGGGCCATGAGTACATGTCCAATACAAAGATTAACTGCATTCTTTTTTGTATTAGCTAAGCCTCTGTTAGTCAAAGATTTGTTTTTAAATGCAAATTAATTGAACTGCATAGTGCTTTGAAGTTCTCAACATTTGCAAGGCATGGCAGAGTTCTCCTCATTCCAATGTCAGTGCAGAATTTCTTTTCAACAGCCTTCTCAATGCATTATGGACTTCCTTGTTCCTCAGGCTGTATATAATAGGATTGACTAAGGGTGTCCCTACTGTGTAGAGCACAGAGAAAAATTTGCTTAGGTTTGGACACCAGGTTGTTGTTGGTATCCCATATACCACCATCAGTGTCCCATAGAACACAGTGACTACAATGAGATGGGATGAGCATGTAGAAAAAGCTTTCTGTTTGCTTGTAGTAGATGGGATCTTGAGGACAGTGGAAATAATCTTATAGTAAGACATAATAGTCAGTAGGAATGGAAAGAAGGATACAAAGGAAGCAATAATGAAAGCAGGGATCCTTACCCTTTGTGCATCTCTGCATGCAAGATTAATGATAGGAGCCAAATCGCAGAAGAAATGATCAATCCTGTTAGAAGCACAGAAAGGCAACTCAGAAGCCATTGTTGTGGTGACAACTGGAGAAAGAAGACCACCAACCCATGACGATATTACCAGTTGAGTGCACATCTTGGAGCTCATGAGGTTTGCATAATGTAATGGGTTGCATATGGCCATGTAGCGATCATAGGACATAGCTGCCAAGAGAAAACACTCAGTAACTGCCAAGGTGCCAAATATATAAAACTGGAAGAAGCAAGCTGAGAAAGAAATGGACTCATGGACAGCCAGGAGTGTTTTCAGCATCTTTGGAACCACACTTGTGGTGTACCATATTTCTACAAAAGAAAAGTTCCCTAGGAAGAAATACATGGGGTTATGAAGGCTATGATCAGTCACTACAACCACCATGATCATGATGTTCCCACTCAAAATGACCACATAGATAGCAAATAATATCATGAAGGTGGGGATCCTTAGTCCATTAAGGTTTCCAAATCCCAGGAGAATAAATTCTGTGGCTGTTGTCTGGTTTGAAATTGTTGGTATATTTCCACCTGAAAAGAAAGCAAGAAAGAGAGCCGGGAATGGAGGTGGACAAAACAGAAGTTCTTATTTTACTACTCTAACAAACAAATTATGATTCAAGATATCCTTGAGTAAATTCAGCAAAAGGAAAACATATTTTTACTCATTTCATTATTCTTGTTCTAGAGTTGGATTTTACCTCCAAATGCAAGGTTTGTGGAGTTAGATTTTACCTCCAAATTGAAGATTTTAACTTTCTAGTTCAAGTGATTCCAGATGGTAGCCAGTCTTCTCCACTGCTTTTTTAGTTATAAATGTGTAATAAGTAATGTTTCCTGGCCCAGGCCCACTACCACACCTACTTTACAAGGCAGCAGTATCATAAAGAGATGGAGTTCTCTCCAGATATCAATTGCAGTGCAGGAAGAGGACATCCCCACCTCCTCCCTTCACCTAGCAAGACTGCCATCCTGTGATCAGGATTCTGCCTCTGATTGCTACAGACTCACTTACTGGTGGGAGGAAATGCAAACCTCATCCTCCTGTGTCCCAGTCAGCAGCTGAGCAGTCATCCCTCTTTCAGTGTGACTGCTTCCTGCTAAAGTAAGTTTGGCAAGGTATTTACAATTCTTGATACAGTGCCACAATCATGACTGCATAGTATTACTGAACATGGAGTAGGAAAGGAACTGTACCTCAAGTATGAACCTGTAACTGTAGTACAGAATGCTGGCCAATAATCTTGATGGAAGTAACAAAGAGAGAGACTGAGAGAGCGAGAGCGAGAGACTATTTGTTTGAATTTTAAATATGCTTAATGTGTGAAATGTTTAGGTGCTGCCCCATTTCAGCTCTATGCCATACTGCAAATCCGTTGATTTTTCCCATATACCTCAGTTGGAATAATTAAAGATGTAGCCACAGCCTATCTGCATAGGTTTACGATTTCATCTGCATATTCTTTTTAGAGTTCCATGTTTTTGTTTAATGCTACAATGTCAACTCATTATCCACAAACTATGAACTGGCTTTTTAAGACACTAGTTTTCCAAAAAGATTGGTTGTTGCTGTACTTTGCCAAATATGGTTATTACAGACCAGGGATGGGAATCATGTGGCCCTCCAGATGTTTCTGGATTGTTATCTCCCTGAACATCTACCCCAAACAGTCCATGGTGAAAAATCATTAGAGTTGCAGTCCAACAATTGCAAGGTAACACAATTCTCATCCTTGTAAATATGTACCACGGCATGCATCTGTCCTGAGGTGGAATGAATTGTTATGTGTAGCTCATTTTTTAAACATTTTATTTCTTTTTTAAAAAAAATCTTTGCATCTCCTTGGTGTTACTCTTACTGACTTCCCCAAACCCAGTATTCTCTCTGTAATTCAAGACTTTCAGACTATTTTTTCCTCTCTCTCCTCAAAACCTGTATTGTGTGGAAGGCTGTTTTTGAAACTGAAAGTATGTTTGCTTTATGAACTCAGATTCATGAAGAAAAAAGAAACTATACATTTTTTTAGAGTTCTTCGCCAGCTGTTTGGATTACTGTATATACCTGAGATTCTGTCTAGAGATTAGGAAGGAATTCATTTGGTTCACCTTTTAATGAATCTACTTGGTTTGCTTTTCTCAAATTCACCCCTAAGTACTAAGCAGTGCTTATCATAATTCTCATCATTTATTTATATGGAACCATCATTGTACATAGGACTTTACCAGTAAGAGAACAACAAAACAGTTCCCTATTCTCAGGTTTTCTATCTTATTAAGACATAACACAAAAGGAAAAAGAGGATGGCAGTATGGAAGGTATGTATGTACGAGGCAGTATGGGAGGAGATTAAGTCCACAAGATACCGCCTCTTCTTTTCTTCCTCTGAGACCACAGTGATACCAATTAGGATGGAAGCAGGACTTTTCATCTCCTTCTGGGCCTAAGTATGATGGAGCTGAGCCTGCCTCTTCTTCTCTCCCTCAGACATCAAAGTAGCAGCAGTTTTGGATGGGCTGAGGACCTTTCTTCAGGATTATTATGTACTGAATTTTGTGATATACTGTGATGAAAAGAAATGGCCAAAAATGTGTGCACTAAGACATGTATACATTAGAAAGAATAATATCCAGAAATGCATTAATGATGAGCATTGCTGGGGGGAAATGTGTGCATTAGACAAAAAATGAGTCCAAAATGTCTACATTGAGAGCAATACTCATTAAACTGTGTATAAAGTTTTGTACTGACCTTTTTTAAAATTGCAAACTGTTGTGGGAATGGGATGGAATAAAGATGGAAAAGGCTTATGAGCAGAAATACAAGCAACTAAGTGGTATCTAAACAGGTAGGATTTTCCATTTGTCCTGTTACTGTGAGTAGCAGAGCTGAATAAGCAGGTGAGAAGATTTCTACCTTGAAGAATGGAATGAAGAATAAAAACCAGAGTTCTGTAGGTCATACAAAAAGTCTTCAGGAATACAGTAGACTTTCCCCTTCAGAAAACTGCCTTTCATAGGTAGATTGTGGTAACAGAAATGGAAGCAGAGAGGCCAGTGCTTAATGTTCTTTCTCTTCACATGTTTTATCAACATTTAGAATGGTTAAATAAGCCTTACCTCTTTTCTATATGTATATATTGTGGACATAAATGGGTGTCAATATACATTGAGATAAGGTCCCCCCCACACACAACAAAGCTATTTAGCGATGTTATTGTGTGCAGAAGGGTTGCAACCCTTTCATGTAGCTTGAACAGTTTGTGTGTGGAAGAGTCTAGATTCAATCTTGGGTATTGCCAAGCAGGACTGGAGAAACTTTACATCTGAAATGTTGGAGCTAGTCTTACTCAGTGTAGATATTATTGCTTTAGGTGAATCAGCAGTATAACTTTACAAAAGTTGGCTTCCAAATATATGCTATAAATTGTTGTCACTGTCAATTTTGGCGGATATGTAGTCTGAGAGTTTGGGAAGAATCTTTTTGTTCGGAGTACCAACTAACTTAAATCCTGACAAGGGTTTTCACTTTCCTTATATTTACTGTATGGAGGGATCTGATGACCAGGGACCTGATTACAGTTCAACATCTTTATCAATGACTTGGATGAAGGGGTACAGGGTGTGCTGATCAAATTTGCAGATGACATCAAGTTGGGTGGGGTTGCTATTATGCCAGAGGACAGGATCAAAATTCAAAATGACCTTGACAGATTGGAGAGCTAGGCCAAAGCTAATAAAATGAATTTCAGCAGAGAGATATGTAAGGTCTTGCACTTAGGAAAAAAAAAAAAAAAAAAAGGAAAAGAATGCACAAATAAAGGATGGGGGACACATAGCTCGATAACAGTATATATGAAAGCGATCTAGGGGTCTTGGTAGATCACAAGCTGAACATGAGTCAGCAGTGTGATCTGGCAGCCAAGAAAGCCATTGCAATTCTTGGTTGCATCAACAGGAGTATGTTGTCTAGATCAAAGGAGGTAATGGTACCACTCTATTCTGCATTGGTTAGTCCTCATTTAGAATACTGTGTCCAGTTCTGGGTACCTCGTTTCAAGAAGGATGTCAAGAAGCTGGAGCTTCTTGTCCAGAGGAGGGCAACCAAAATGGTGAAGTGTCTGGAAGCCATGGCCTATGAGGAACAGCTTAGGGAGCTGGGTATGTTTAGTCTGAGAAGAGAAGGTTAAGATGAGACATGATAGCCATGTTTAAATGTTTGAAGGAATGTCATGTTGAGAAGGGAGTGGGCTTGTTTTCTGCTGCTCCAGAGACTAGGACAAGGAACAATGGATTCAAGCTGCAGGAAGGAGATTCCACCTGAACCTCAGAAAGAACTTCTTGATGGTCAGAGCTGTCTGGCAGTGGAATATGCTGCCTCGGAGTGTGGTGAAGTCTCCTTCTTTGGAGGTTTTTAAGCAGAGGAGGGATAGCCATATGTTGGGAATGCTTTGATGTATGTTCCTGCATAGCAGAGGATTGGACTGGATGGCCCCTGTGGTCTCTTCCAACTCTATGATTCTATGAAAAGAAAGTCAACTCATTTGAAATGTGATGCTGGAGGAGAGTTCTACAGATACCATGGGAAGCTAAAAGGCCTTAGTGAATCTTAGAGCAAATTAGGGTTGAACTGTCACTTGAAGATCAAATGATTAAACTGAGACTATTGTACTTTGAACATATCAAGAGAAGAAATGACTCATTAGAAAAGACAATAATGCTTGATAAGGTTGAAAACAGTAAGCTTAAGATCACATTACAGGTGGATAGACTGAATCAAGGAAGCCATAGCTTTTGGAGAACAGTTTGCAGGACTGTTGACAACAGAGACACTTGCAGGTCTCTTGTTTATAGGCTCATCATACATCAAAGCTGCATTAATAGCAATAAAGAGTAACAAAAAAATGAATAAAACTAGATACAGTTCAACTGGATTTAGTTCTGAATTCTGAATTTAGTTTTTGGATAGGCAAGTATATTGATTGCATTGCAGTTGCATGATTTATCTTCAGTAATTGCACTGTTTTGTGTCACATTGTTGATCATTAGCAATATCAACTTGTCTTTTATTTACATGCTTGACAAGAAGGAAATAGAAAGAGAAATACATCTTTTCTTACCTTGCAGTACGTCTTCACGAAAATGCATCTTAGAGCTTGTGTTTTACATCTGCCATAGTGTATTTTAGAGATTTTTCTGATATTCTTTAATGTACTTAGGATGTGTTCATTCAGCAGGAAAATGATTGTTTGTTTATTCTGAGAAAACAGCAAAAGTGAAATCAGTCACTGCCAGACCAATAAATAGGCTTTTTCAGTAATTAGTCAGTAATTATAATATTTCCCAATTAACTTGCTTTAAGTAACAGTGGGACCAATTTGTATTACCATTCTCTTTCCAGCTAGGAATATTAAACATAAGTTCATTTTCTTCTGATGGAAGTCAGAATGGCCTCCTCCTTGTTGGCCTTTTGTCAGAAGACTAAAACCTTTTTATTCAGACAGGCTTTTAAAACAGAAAGTTTTTAAAGAAGAGGCTGGGGGTGCTGCATTGTCTTAATTGTGTTTTTTAAGAGCTTTTTATCTCTTTAAAATTTAAATTTTAAGTTTTTAATCTTTTAATTTTTTTCAAATTTTTCTGTTTTACTAAAGTATAATTGTTTTAATACTGTAAATAGTTCAATTCTGTTTTAATACTCAGTTGTACGTTTTTAATTGTATTGTCCTTTTAAATTGTGGTCCACTTTGAGTCCCAATTGTGAGGAAAAGTGGTATATAAATATATAAATAAATATGATGAAGATGATGATGATAAGTTTGGGACTGAATTCAAACAAAAGAACCTCATCCCAACCATCAGGCTTGATAGGGGGGCGGGATGCAAAAGTTTGAGTTAACTTCCTGCCTTGGGACTTAGGTAGCACACCTCACTGGTACGACAATGAATTCTACATTGTTTCAGAAGACTCTGGAGGAAATGAAATACCTTAGAGCTAAAGCTGAACCAATAATTCGTCATGCAACAGGATGATGATCCTAAACATGAACGCAATTGGTGAAGTATTTAAGTCTTTTACTCCAAGTCTCAGGTCAAGTAAAAGTCTCTTCTTTAAGAGTTTCACGTCAAGTCTCAAATACTTGCAAGATATTTTCAAGTCAAGACTAAAGTCACATTTCAAGTCTGGGAGCCCAGTTTATACCCCAGCCTATATTCCAGAATTTCTGGACAGAGTCGATTTTACCAATTTAAGCAGAGATGGCCCTCCAAATTTGTAATTTTGCCATCTACAGTTTTGGAAGTGGGGAATACGATCCTTCCTCCCCTTTCCTGAAGCTGGAGGCTTCTATGTCAATGGGCGTAAAAGAGTTTGTAGCTTCTGAAGTGGGGAATAGGATCCTTCTTACTTCCCATTTCCAAAGCTGGAGATTTTTCAGAGGTGGGGAATAGGATCCGTCTTAATTTCCATTACTGAACATTCAAAAGCTTTAGAAGGAAGGATTCTTCATCCTCAAGCCTGTTGCCTAACACATTTGCTGTTCCCCTCTAAGAAATGCAGAGTGCACTCTGGAGGCGAGTCTTGTCTTCTGCTCTTAGGAAAAGTTTTAGAAGGCTCCTTCAACATGCAAAGGGGACAGGATGCTGAGCAGACATCAAATTTGAACCATTATTCAATGGAAAATAAAACATTTTCTATGGTTCATTATGAATTAAAAAACAACAACAACAAAACATTTGACACTACATAAAGCCTTGCTGATCTTCAGAGAGAACATCACCTTTTTTTCCAGAAAGAAGTATTTAAATATATTTGTGCTTAGCTGCCATCAACTTTTTGTGGTGTGGTCCCTTGGTGTCACTCTTTAGGAGCTGGAAATAGTAGCAGTGGGAACCCAAGTTGGACTAAACTACTCTTCATTTCCCACCCTTCCAATAGCCTACTGTTTCTTTAGGCTAGAAGTGGATAATAGTTATGCATGAAGGGGCACATATCTCCTGTGAGAACCCACTATTAGCTGCATTAATGACTCTAACCTACTCATTAAAAAAAAAAAGGTTTTGGTAAATCAAGACTGAACCCTTTGGTGTAAATGAGAATCATGATTCCTGGAAGTCTCCATGAACATGATTCTGCTAGTGGTGGTGTTGGACTGTGTCTGACGATCCAGGGAATAACATCTGCAGGCCATATGTGTTCTCCTCTTGCTCCAGAACTAGCTGGCCAGTTATGCTTTAAGTACTGTCACCACAACAATATAAACCCATGAGGACTACCAAGAGAAGAATGGTCCCACCAGAGAGCCCCTCAACTTCACTATATGTAAAATATGTGAGTGTGTGTGCACGCATGCAATACAAGTCTATATGATAATAACGACAATAATATGATAATAATAGAAATCCATGCCAATAGTTACGAACAACTCTGGTTCCATGTACTCCCTCTATCCTTTAAATTCCCATGCTGCTCTCTTCTTTTCCTAGTGTAAACAGCTTGTGTCAAGAGAGATCAGAGGGAGAATAGCATTGTAAATCCATAGGGAGAGCACAATTAAAACAAACAAACAAAATGTTATCCACATATAATAGTATTAAATTTAGAATAATTTCTTCCCTGACGTTGGAGGAATTATTTCAAGATGAAATATCAAGGGAACCTGTAGTTGTGATTATATATATATGGTTTTTATTCAATCATCAGCTTTTTTATGGCAAACTACTGTACAAGACAGCATTGTTTAAACTGGGTAAGTATGAGCAATAGGGCAGTCAATCTAATACTGTGTATGTATCTGAAAACTGTAAGAATGCAAATGTGAACACCCGTGAAGCATAGAGTGCATGGTGGATGGAAAAAGATGCATATAGAAGGTGATGCAATTAGAATATTGATCCATGAAGCAAACCATAGCTTGTAAAGGGTTCTGTTCTCTAATTTATTTCTTCATACGAACTGCAATATATCTTAATACATGCTTAATACAGGTTAATCTTGAAGCAGTGTGTCCAGTTAATGGTAGAGATGATAGATAGATAGATAGATAGATAGATAGATAGATAGATAGATAGATAGATAGATAGATAGATACTGCTTCTAGATGTGGGCTATATTTCAGAGGAAGGAACTGGCAAAGCTCACTTAGAAGACCTTTCGAAATTCATGTGGTCACCATCAGGAAACAGGTGAGTTGAGGGCACATCCATATACACACTAGATTTCCATGATCAATAAATAAATAATTAAATGAAAACATATTGAAAGTAAGGGGACCTGATAACAATATGCTCTTCCAATGTGTTGTCATTTTCGTGGAATATTTCTCTTTCTTTCCCTTGCCCTTCCTCTTTCTAGTAGCAAGCTATTACCTATATATCACTCTCAGATTTAGGTTAGGGTCACTTGATCTTTGGATTCACAAAGATGCATATGGATGCATATAACACATTAAGGATGCTATTGAGGAAAAATATACCGGGCACAAACAACTATTACATATTCTTTAAAAAAAATTGAGGTAGTAACAGTTTATTTCTTAACATTTTTTAAAAATGTATTCCATTGCTTGACCTGAACTGCTCTGCTTTTTTCTTCTTCTAATCTCTGTTGCAAACATCCACCACTAATTATGTTTCTTTTCAAAAATTCTTAGTTCTTCCAAGTGCAAATATTTTAAAAATCTATTCTGCTCATTTAAAATTTTAATAAAAATTACTTTTAAAAAATCTATTCTTCAGGCAATTTATTCTTCTTTCTGCTTCGAGAAAGTCCTTGAAAATGACATAATTACTTTCTAGGCAGATCAGTCCAAAAGTTTCTAGATTAACAATACTGTAAGTCATTTTGCTATATTGCACAGAGAGTGAAGCCCACCAAAAGCTGATGTTACTAGTTCTGTGTCTATACAACCTATGACTGCCTGCTAAGCTACACAATATTTGTTCAGACTATTGTTAGTACATAAAATCCATATCTTAATACATAAAAGATACAAGTCATTCTGACTTGCATAATTGTATATCTTGTAGAGCACAAGAAATATGATGGAAATTGAAAAAAATACATTTTAGTATGGGATAACAAGAAGGCTGTTTGAATATTTTGGAAAATAATCTAGCAAAGACAATAGTTTCATAATGAAAAACGAGGATATTTTAATCAGAAAAAAAAGATGATTTTGACAAAAATTGAAACATAGGTGATTTTTTTGAAGAATGTAGAATGCCAATCTTCAAAATTATAACTTATAACCTTAATGTTGGTAGAGAAAAATAGTATTCTGTATTTTAAATACTGTTACATTTTTGAAATTTACTGAATTAATTTGTGTCCTGATGTTATACAACAGCCACATAAAGAAGATAATTAAAATTAAAATAAAGAAATAGGAGGGTTAAGTAGCAGAAATTTATTTAAGAATCCAAAAGAAATATTGGAATATTTTTACTGTTCAAAGGATAACAAGAGGGAGGTCAGGCAGACCCGCCTGATCTAAGCACTAAAACCAAGGACTCTTTCATGCTACATGGTTTTAGTGCTATGATTCTGCTTTGACTGCAATGACTGCAGAGTATAGCAACCTGGGTTTTGGAGACTGGAGAAGGCCTAGTAAAATGTATGTATCTTGTGGTAGCCACGACTCATTTCTAATGGTCGACAGGACTAATAACTAATTGCATAAGGACTCTTCAAAATAGGACTCTCTAAAGACCCAATCCAATGTATTAATTCAGCAATTTGTTTTGACAGGGAGAACAGGACAGATGGGAGAGAAAAATGAAGGAACCTCAAATGAAACAAGAGTCATGGAATTCATTCTTCTTGGCTTCTCTGGGTCTCAGCATTTACAGTTCTTCCTCTTTAGCCTCTTTCTTACCATTTACATCTTGACTCTTTTAGGCAACATGGCCATCATCCTTCTGGTAATAACAAATAATCGTCTTCATACTCCTATGTATTTCTTTCTTTGCAACCTCTCTTTCCTAGAGATATGGTATACTACAGCTTGTATCCCTAAGACCCTCACCCTATTACTGGAGAAAAGCAGAAGCATCTCATTCACAGGGTGCATTTTGCAGATGTACTTTGTTTTCTCCTTTGGATGTATAGAATATTTCCTGCTATCTGCTATGGCATATGACCGATATTTGGCCATATGTTATCCCTTGCATTACAACACTATTATGGACATCAGCCTCTCAAGCAAGTTGGCTGCTGGCTGTTGGCTCTGTGGATTCCTCATTTTTTCTATAATAGCCTTTCTGATCACAAGGCTGTCTTTCTGTGGGCCCAATGAGATCAATTATTACTACTGTAATATTGATTCCTGGATTGTTCTTTCCTGCACTGATACCTATGTAGTCGAGATGGCAGTTTTTGTCACATCTATTCTTGTCATCTTGGGTACCTGTGTGATAACCCTTCTTTCCTACATTTCCATCATCTCCACCATCCTGCGCATCCCTTCAGCTAAAGGACAGCAAAAGGCTTTTTCCACATGTTCCTCTCACCTTGTAGTTTTGATCCTTTGGTATGGCTCCACCGTCTTTCTGTTTGTCAAGCCTTCCAAACGGAACTCTTTGGAAAGAACCAAAATAGTGAACGTCCTAAACACCATTGTGACTCCATTATTAAATCCCTTCATCTATGCACTAAGAAACAAAGAGGTGAAGGAGGCATTTAGAAATGTTTTTTACTGGATTTGAAGAAATAAACACACACGCAGGCACACACACACACACGGAATCATATAGCAGCCCTGAAAACTTAAATGTTGAATGACCTATTTTTACCATCAAATATTGTTACACTTTATCTTACTTTGATCACCCCTTGGTTCATGGGACAAATTAGCTTCTGAACACTAGAGTAGAACTGACAGTAGATTGCCACTGCATTTAGATAATTAAAAGTCCATAGTATATGAAAGCAAGACATTAAAGGCCAAAGTAGACATTACCTTTGCTTGCAGCTACTATTTGTGTTTTTTCTTACTCCAAAGTTTTACCATGCTGTACAGCCTCAATCTGTCAAACCGTATGATTGGCTATAGGTGCAGTTTAAATGACATGAAACAAAATATAAACCTTATGCTAATGGCTGAAAGGTGTGTGGAAAGAAAAGGGACTCTGATTGGAAGCTTCGAAGCTAGGACAAAGTAGCTCATCATGGCCAGGTTGTAATTACAGAAGGATCTATTGGAGAGCTCGACCTGGTGAGTTTTAGATGACTTTCTACAATACCCAACAATAGCAAATGAAGATGCAAGAAGGAGCATCCAAAAGGGCTAACTTCCTGTTATTTCCTTTTATCCTTTTGTTCTCTCACCTTTTCAGTCTTTATGACGCTATTGTGATTCTTCTCAAATCTTTGTCACCTGCTGGAAATGCACTCCCAACTTTCCAGACCCCTTTGTCAGCTCTGCCAGAGAGCAGTTAACTCATTTCCCTTCAGGGCGCAAAAATTTTATTTAAATTTTGGCTCAGACTATGGCTTTTGGCTAATACTTTGGATGGATTTTGGCATGTTATCCTGTGTGTGTGTCATTGTACCTCCCTCAGACGCCCCCGCCCCAGTTTGAGACACTTTTCTACAATCCTCTTCTGTTTCAGGAATAGTGATTATCACCATCTTCATCCAAAAATCTCCAGTATCCAACCTTTCCTTCCTTTCCTTCTCATGACCTTGTGCGATTCATGGGACTGCTTCATTCCTTGCATGTGTGTGGATTTCTCTGTAATAAATACATTCTTTTGACTTTAAACTGGTGTCTTGCAATTATTATTGGTGTACTGGTATACACAGGTGAAAAGGTCCTGCGGATACCTCCTTCTTGTAGGCCCCCTTTGAGTTATAATTCTCCATTTTTCTAAGCTGAAACTGGCACTACTGGAGGACCTCAAGGTCCCCAACTTTGGGGATAACAGGAGCAAGTGCAAAGGACTTGTTCTGAATGAGAATCCTAGTGTGGTATGTAGGGAAAATTTGTCCCTGTTCTTCCCTGGGGTTCAAGCATGGAGGCATCAGCAAAATGAAGACAAAAATTCATTTGACAACACAGTGCCAGTTCAAATGTTTTTCTCAATTGTCTAGTCCTGAACCACAAATAAGTCTTACCATTTACAGCAGTTTTAGAAACTTCTACCTAGCAATAGTGAAAAATGCACAGCAAAATATAACAGCATCCTGGAAATATATTACCCAATCTGAAACAGCAGCATAAAGTCATAACTGGAAATCACTGAGGAAGGAAAAAACATATTCCAATCAAACTGTTACCTTAAATTTCAGATTCTTAATGTTATCAGTAGATAACCAGTTAGTTGATGAGAATATAGGTCAAAACATTTTGTGACACTTAATCTTCCTTTCATTGAGATTCCTAAGAGATGAATAATTTTGCAGATTCTAATTTTTCCTTAATTTAAAATACATTTTCTTTAACATGGCTCCATCTTATTTTAGCCCTCCGGTCAATTTTCGGCTTTCACCCTCAGGTGTTTAGGAAAACCTTTAAAACTGGAGATCTCAACCTTTGATCTTCCAGCTGTTTTATACTTCAGCTCCCAGAAGCTTCCACCATAATGACAAATGATGACAGGTTCTGGGAGCAATCCAAAACATCTAGAGGAGAAAAAAGTTCAGAAAAACTGTTTTCATCCATTGCCGCTGCATGGTTCTTGTCTGGATCTACCATTCTTTGCTGTACATTTATATTACACAACTGTGATTCATTACTTTAATTGACCACCGTTTTGCAATATAAACTGCAGATGTAGGGGCTCCAGGTTTTTTAAAATCTAACATCCACTCTAGGGTCCTGAATGAGATCACACTGACAGCTCTTGCCCTGGAGTAAAACTAGAAAAAATAATGAAACATCTAGCTATCTGTTGAACATATCATCTGCACTGATTCAGTGTTCCTAGGCCAGAAGGAGAATTGGGGCCTTTGGGTACAACAAAAGGGAAACAGCCCACATTGTCTGTATTTTCTGTAATTTAATTCATAATTTTGCAATAATCCACAGTACACAGTTCTATGCATTTCCCTTACTTCTTTTGAATCATATTCTGAGTGTTGGTGTGCCTTGCAAAAAACAGAAACACAGTGTTAAGTGTATTTACATTAGCTTTTTTTTTTTTTTTTTTTTTAAAAACAGACATTCTTTCAAAAAGGGGAATTTTCTTGGAGACTTCAAAACTGCTGTGGCTTCTCAGTTCCTGATCTTAGCTCTACGGAGTCTTCAGAAACCCCTGTAGACCCCTGTAGCTTGATAGGGAGAGCCCTCCCTCTCAGGCACAATGCTTCTAGATACTGTGATCTAGCAGACCTCACTAGATCACATCCTCCATTGATGTGCCCAACTGATGGAACCCCAGTGCTTGGAACTTGTGTGTGTGATTACAATTCTCCCATTAAAAGAAATGGGCTTACTTTGGATTTCTGGCTGGTTCTTCCCTGCACTAGTACTGGTAGACATAGTTGTAAAAGATCTCATAAGGTTATCCTCCTCCTTCTAGCCTCCTCTTTGAGGTAATATTTCCCATCTTTTCACAGAGGTACTGGCATTGTGGGTGGATCCCTGAGTCACCCACATTTTGGGGCAACAATGAAGAGGAAAAAGAATCCAACAGCATTAGACTATTTTCTTAATGGAGCATCTTGATTTCTCAAGATACTCCTTCTCTTGAGCAGTAAATACACACACACACACACACACTGATATTCGGGGAACTGTACTCAAAGATTTTACAAACACATACACACTTACACACACACACACACACAGAGACATTGAACAGGCCATACTGGTCAGGGAACTTTGGGAGCTCTGTCTTAACTAGGGTGGATTACAGAGACCATCCTATGCCCCTGTTGAAAAAGCTTCATTGATTGCCAGTTTGGGTCTGAACAAAATTTGAAGTCCTAGTTATGACCTACAAAGCTCTATAGGACTGAGGTCCAGCCTATTTTGCAAACTGTATTTCAAGTATGAGCTACCCAGGCTCTGAGATCATCAGGAGAGACCCTTCATTCAGTCCCACCACAATTGTATGCACTGTTAGTGCGGACCTGAGAGGGGGCCTTCTCAGTGGTTTCCCCTAGACTCTGGAACTCTCTTCTCATGGAGGCCAGAATGGCCCCATCCTTGTTGTCCTTCTGTCAGCAGGCTTAAACTTTTTTATTCAGATAGACTTTTAAAACAGAAACTAAAACTAAATTTTCTTTTCCAAAACCTACCTATTATCGTTAATGTAAAAACCCTTTAAAGAATGGCAAAAGTACATCTGGGAAAAGGAAAGACCTAGAATAAAATGGAAGCTGCTCACAGAGAAAAAGGAAAAGGGAGGCTTTGATCTACCAGATTTGAAATTATATTATTTCGCCAGCGGACTAATCTGGATTAAGGAATGGATAATACTTCAGGATGAGAAATTGCTAAATTTGGAAGGAATTGGAAAACGCATGGGTTGGCATGCGTACATGTGGTACGAAAAATATAAAATAGACAAAGACTTCCAAAACCATTACTTAAGAAAAATGTTGTTGACAATCTGGTTGAAATTCAAGAAAAAATATTATAAAAAAATACCCCAATGGGTGTCTTCACATGAAGCACTATATGGCAGATGGAAGAACCCACAGGACAAATGGATAAGGTACAGTAATTTAATAATTGAAAAACAGAATCAAGAATTAACGCGGAAATCAAGAAAAGAAATTGAAAAGGCTGGATTCAAATGCCACTGGTTTCTATTCAGACAATTAAGAGAAAGATTTCTTATGGATAAAAAGCTAAAAGAAATTGAAGTGGCAACAAAGAATGACACATTTGAAAAAATATTATTAGAAACACAGAAACAAACAATATCTAAACTATATAAACTACTATTGGAAAGAGAACTGGAATCGGAACAAATAAAAGAGACAATGATTAGATGATCTCAGAACACAGGTCATGAAATACAATTAGACCAATGGAAGAGCAGCTGGAAAGATACGCACAACTTCACTGCTATGCAGAAACTGAAAGAGAACTATCTTAAAATGTTTTACAGATGGCACTTGGACCCAGTGAAGTTGAATAAGATATTTAAAACAAAAGAAAATAAATGGTGAACATGTGGAAAGGTGAAAACGTTTTGGAAAATAATTCATGAAAAAATGTTGGAAATTTTGCAAATAGACCTGCCGCTAACACCAGAATTATTCTTATTAAATATGACTCAAAGAATAGAAAAAGAAATAAAGAAGAAATATTGGAAAGTGATTTTATATATGGTAACGGCAGCAAGACTAATTTATGCAAAGAAATGGAAAAATACAAATACTCCGCAAATAAATGAATGGATAGTAAAGGTGGTAGAATTTAAAGAAATGGATAGGCTAACAGGGATGGTACAAGGCAGAATGCAAAGACGACATGAGGAAGATTGGAAACTAGTAGATGAATATATTATAAAGGAGGGACAAAAGAATGAGGATTAAGGGACAGAGACTCTCCGATCTAATGATAAATGAGAGGGCGCTAAGCAGTACATTGAAAAGACTGACAAAAAGTTAAGAGATACAAGACAATATATGATAGAAAAAGAGACAAATAAAATATAAAAATCAAAGGATATACCCCCGAGGGAGAAATGAAGAAGACAAACTTAGAAATATACTAGAATAATGGGACTAGATGATGTGGGGAAGTAAACATAAGGAAGAGTGAACTGAAGCTTAGTAGAGAGTAGTGGAGTGCAATTGCGAATAAGAATGAGGTTTTATTGAGTGAATGGAAAGTGTATATGTGAGTAGGTATTTTCCACTACTGGAAGAAAATGTACCAATGAAAATTTAGATGACTTGGCTGGTGAGTGATTTTAATGTATAATGAAAATTTAAATAAAGATTATTCTAAAAAAAAAACACAGAAGGATTTCAAAGAATTGGCTGGGGGGTGCTGTATTGTCTTAATTGTGATTTTAAGGAGCTTTTGATCGTTTTAAATTTAAAAGTTTTAAATTTTTATCTTTTTTATCTTTTTAAATATTTTAAGTTTTATTCCTATACTGAAGTGTAATTAATTCCTTTACAGTAATTCCTTTACTGAAGTGTAATTGTTTTAATACTACAAATAGTTTAACTGTAATAATCATTTGTTTGTATTGTGTTGTTCTTCCAATTGTGTAGGGGGAAAATATATAAATATATATATGATGAAAATGACGGTGTCAATGATGATGACGATGATTGTATTTTAGGGAAAAGCAGACATTGGATTCAAACAGAAAAGTCTCATCCCAACCAACAAGCTTGATGGAGAGAATGTGTACGTTGCTGCCTTGGGTCCTAGGTAGCATGCCTCAGTGGTGAAACAATGAATTCTTCAGTGTATCTGAAGATTCTACAGGAGAATGAGTGGGCTGAGAGCCAAAGATGAACTGAAAATTTCTTCAGACAGTGGGAAAATGGTCCTAAACATGCATGAAGTGGCACATATCTCCTTTGACAACCCATTATTGGCTGCAGCTCTACTCAAACCTACTATTAAAACAAAAACAAAAACAAGTTTTGGTAAATCAAGACTGAACCCCTTGGTGTAAATGAGAATCATGCTTCCTGAGATTTTCTATGAACATGATTCCTCTAGTAATGGTGTTGGTCCGTGTCTGAAGATCCAGGAATAACATCTGCAGGCCATATGTGTTCTACTCTTGCTCCAGAACTAGCTGGCTACTTCTGCTTTAAGTACTGTCACCACAACCACATAAACCCATCAGGACTACCAGGAGAAGAGAGGTCACACTAGAGAGCCCCTCAACTTGTCTACATGCAATGTGGGTGAAAGTGTGTGTGTGCACAATATAAGTCCATATGATAATAATGGTAATGATATGATAATAATAGAAAACTTCTCCTATGGTTATGGAAAATGCTGGTTCTATGTCCTCCATCTATCCTTTAAATCCCTGTGATGCTTTCCTTTTTCCTATGGTAAACAATCCATGTTAAGAGACATCAGCACTAACACATAACATAATAAATCCCTAGGGAGAATAGCACACAATTAAAACAAAGAGAAAATGACTTCTGGGATTGTTCTTCCACATATAATAATTGTATTAAACTTAGAATAATTTTTCCCTTACATTTGAGAAATTATTTAAAGATGAAATTTCAAGGGAGCCTGTAGCTGTGATTAAATATATGACCTTTATTCAATCCTTTGGGGTTTTTTTTTATTGCAAACCACCATACAAGAGAGTATTGTTTTAGGCTGGGTAAGTATGAGCAATAAGACAGTCAATCTAATACTGTATATAGCTGAAAACTGTAAGAATGGAAATGTGTATACTTACGAGGCAGAGGGTGAATGGTGGATGGAAAACAGTGCATATACAAGGTGATACAATTAGAATATTGATCCAAATACATGTGGCATGACATAGTTGATAAGTGGTTCTATTTAGTAACTTATTTCTGAATATAAACATGTTTGATAAAGCTTTTTCCTGAAGCAGTGTGCTCGGTTAATGGTTTTTATACATATATGCTGCTTCTAGATACAGACTACATTTTAGAGCCTAAGATAACTCTGTGAAGTTCACAGGGCTGCCATAAATCAACAAGCCACTTGGAGGCTCATGTGTACACAAACTAGATTTCCGTGGCCAATAAATAAATAATTAAATAGAAACATATTAGAACACAGGAATTCTGATAAAAGAAGAGTGCTACAACATACTGATCAAATGTATTGTCGTTTTCATAGAATATTCTTCTTTCTCTCCCTCTTTCTCTTTCTAGTAGCAAGATGTCATTTATCTATCCCTTCCAGATTTAGACTATGGTCACATTATCCTTGCATTCACAATATCAAATGTGCAAGTTTACTATGGATATTATCCATAGTACTTCCAAAGTCACAGTACGAAAAACAGTATTTCCTGGGCAGATCTCTCTAAAAGTTTCTGGATTAACACAATTTGTTTTGTTATCTCAGACAGAATGAACCCTTCCACAAGCTGATTTCATTAGTTGTGTGTCTGGACAACTTGAGAACACCTACTGACTTTTTCAGTGTACATTGGAACTATTGTAGTGCATTCTAGTATATAAAATATGTATTGCAGTACTTAAAATATACATGTCATTCTGGTATGCATAATGATCTATCTTACAGAGCAGAAGAAATATGACTGGAACTAAAAAAAACATTTTAGTCTGGGATAGCATGAAGGTTGTTTGCACATTTCTGAAAATAAATTAGCATAGAAAACAGCTTCATAATGAAAAATTGAGGGTTTTTTAAATCAGAAAAAAAACAACAAGAATTTAACTCAAACTGCAGCATTTCTCCTCCCTTAGGAAAAAAAAATGTAGAATGTCAACCTTCAGTATTAATGTTATATATACTTATATATAACATTAATATTGTTAGAGATAAGTGGTTTTCTGTATTTCAATTACTATTACTTTTTAAAAATTCCCTGCATCAGTTTGTGTCCTGTCATTATAGGTACCAAATATTACCATGGTAATACACAGCAGCCACATAAAGACAAATAATAAAATGACAACAAAGAAACAGCAGTGCAAAATAGCAGCAATATTTTGAAGAATCCAAGAGAAACATTAGATTATCTTTGCTGTTGAAAGCATAAGAGGGACGAAGGTCAGGCAGACTTAGGTCAAGCTTGGGTCAGGCAGGCCAGCTTGAAGTAAGCATCAAAACCAAGGGCTCTTTAACACTACAGAGTTACAGTACAATGATTCCACCTTAATTGCTATAACTACAGGATTGCTATGACTGCCATGATTGCTAATTGCATGAGATCTGTTCAAAATAGCCAAATGTATTAATTACTATATATAGTAACATCTGTGAGAATAGAATTTGCAAAATTTTTGAAAAATGAAGATGCTCCCAAAATTAAGCAGTGATTTCAAAGTATACAAGAGATGAAGATAGCAGATGCTCTTTCACAAAAATTAAGAAACCAAACAGAAGAGGGCATAAAAAACAAGTGGGCTCCAATAGATAATTACCTCCACCACAAAATATAATTAACATACAAAAAGCATTTGAGAATGAGTAGTTGGGTAAAAATGCATTATTTTATTACAAAGTATATTAAGAAAATATGTACTAAAGTGTTAAAGTTACTTAATAGAATATCCAGTACATAAGGACCTGGATTGAAGGCTATTAAAAGACAAATGTTGCAGTACGTAAACAACTGGTAACATTTATGTTAATAAAAAGATTCTAAGTAGAAGTGTAGGAGTATAATAAAATACAGTAAACTTTCATATATGTAGATAAAAATATGATGGAGAAACTGTTTTTAAATATTTGTTTTGTATTAAAATAATATACAAAAATGATAAATAAAAAAAATAGCCAAATGTATTAATTTAGCATTTTGTTTTACCAGGTAAAAAAAGGGCAAATGGGAGAACAAAATGAAGGAACCTCAAATGAAACAAGAGTCATGGCATTCATTCTTCTTGGCTTCTCTGGGTCTAAGCATTTACAGCTTTCCATCTTTTTCCTCTTTGTTACCATGTATATCTTGACTCTTTTGGGCAACATGACCATCATCCTTCTAGTAATAACAAGTAATCATCTCCACACTCCTATGTATTTCTTTCTTTGCAACCTCTCTTTTCTGGAGATGTGGTATATCACAGCTTGTATCCCTAAGACCCTCACCCTATTACTGGGGAAAAGCAAAAGCATCTCATTCACAGGCTGCCTTTTGCAGATGTACTTCATTTTTTCCTTTGGATGTACAGAATACTTCCTTTTATCTGTCATGGCATATGACCGATATTTAGCCATATGTTATCTCTTGCATTACAACACTATCATGGATATCAACCTCTCAAGCAAGTTGGCTGCTGCCTCTTGGCTCTGTGGTTTCCTCATCATTTCAATACCAGTCTTTCTAGTCACAAGGCTGTCTTTCTGTGAGCCCAATGAGATTAATCGTTTCTGCTGTAGTTTTGATTCCTGGATTGTTCTTTCCTGCTCTGACACCTATGAAGTTGAGATGGCAGTTTTTGTCACATCTATTCTTGTCATCTTGGGTACCTGTGTGATAACCCTTCTTTCCCACATTTCCATCATCTCCACCATCTTGTGCATCCCTTCAACTAAAGGACAGCAAAAGGCCTTTTCCACATCTTCCTCTCACCTTGTGGTTTTGATTCTTTGGTATGGCTCCACTGTCTTTCTGTTTGTCAAGCCTTCCAAACGGACATCTTTAGAAATAACCAAAATAGTGAACATCCTAAACACCGTTGTGACTCCATTGCTGAATCCTTTCATCTATACATTAAGAAACAAAGAGGTGAAGGAGGCTTTTAGAAATTTTTTGCACTGGGTTTGAGGAAAAACATATTGTAGCCTTAAAGACTTAAATGTGGAATGAACTATTTTTATGGACAACGTACTATCAAAAGGATTACTATTCCTTATCTTACCTTGGTCACCCCCTGGATTCATGGGACAAAATAGTTTATTAGCACTGGAGTAGAACTGACAGTAGATTGTCACTGCCTTAAGATAATTAAAACTCTTTAGGCGGCAAAAGCAGGAAATTAAGAGCCAAAGCAGATATTACCTGTGCTTCTAGCTATTTTTTGTATTTTGTTTTACTTTACAGTGTTACCATGATGTAAAAGTCCAAACTGTGGCACCATATGATTGTCTATAAATACTATTTAATTGGCCTGAAATAAATTTAGATTTTATATTAGTGGCTGAAATCTATTTGAAAAGAAAAGGGCTTCTGACTGGAAGCTTTGAAACTAGAAGTTCAGTGTGGCCAGGTCATAAGTTCAGAAGGATCAGTTGGAGAGCTTGACCTGATGAGATTTAGATGTTCTTCTGTAGTACCCAAGCCCAGGGAACAATAGCAAACAAAACTATTAGAAGGAACATCAAAAAGGGCTGACATCTTCTTTCTTTTCCCCACAGAAACTGTCCTTTTGTTCCCTCACCTTATTAGTAATTGATAGGCTATTAGGATTTTCCCTGAATGTTTTGCTACCTGCCACAAAGACAATCAGAAACCTTCTAGAGCTCTTTGTTGACCCTGCCAGAGAGCAATTAACAAATTTCCCCTCAGGACAGAGAAAAGCTACTTAAACCTTGGCTCAGACCATGGATTTTTTCTAGTGCTTTGGAGACGTGTATGTTATGTTGTGTGAGGGCCTCCAGATTCCTGTTCATTGTACTGCTCTCAGACCCCCCCCCCACATCTGAGATACCTCACTTCAATCCTCTTCTTCTTCAGGAATGGTAACTATCACACTTATCATCCCAAAATCTGCACCTGTCCAATCTTTCTCTCCTTCCCTTCTCCTAGCCCGGTGTGGTTCATGAGGCTGCTTCATTTCTTGCATGTGTGTGAATTTCTCACCAATAAAGACATTCTTTTCACTTTGAACTGGTGTCCTGCAGTTAGTACTGGTATACACAGGTGAAAAGGTTCTGTGGTTATCCATCCTTCCCCTTGCAAGCCCCCTTTGAATGATAATTCCCCATCTTTCTAAGGAGAATCTGGCACTACTGGAGGACCTCAAGATCCTGTTACTCTAAAAGTTACATGACTCAGAGGTGTACTCATAATGCCAGTGCCTCCTTGAAAAGGTGGGGAATATGAGCTTAAAGGGGAGAGTGGTGAAAGGGGGGTAAGCTAGAAGGATCTTTTACACCTGTGTATACCAGCACTAATGCAGGGACACAAGTAAAAGATTCAAACAATGTTTTGTTTTATTGGGTGTAAACAACAGTGAGACATACGTAAGATCCAAGCAGTCACACAATCGCGCAAGGCTAACTGAAGGAAAAGGGATGAAAATTGCATAGTGAGAAGTCAGCATGAAGTAGGTGATATTTACCTATTCTACAGAAAAGAGATGAAACAATGTGGCTCAGACTAAGAGTCTGGGGTAGTACAAGAATGGGACTCAGCAGCAGACAGCCTATGTCCAGAGCCTATATCCAGAGTACTATGAGTTATCTAGCTCAGAGTCTGGGTTTAAAATTGTGTTTCCACTCTGAGAAGGAAGGTGCTAATGGCTCTCTGGCAGAGTAAACAATGGCATCCAGAATGAGCGAATGGCTTTAACATTAGGTGACAAAGGAGGGATGGGACTCATGATAGGTCCTTAATGGCTGGGCAGGTAAGGGCCCAAAGGAGAAATCTGGCAGGAATAGGGAGTAGGTTGAAGACAACCAGGACAGTTTCAGGGGTTATTGTTTCCAAAGGTGGAATCACTGAGTGGTGTTTGTAAGTCCATTTTTGCTGGAGCTTCCCTAACTATAACCTGGCCATGCCCTGAGGTTCCACCTGACCTACTTTTGAATTGCAAATGTTCAGCCAGTCCTTTTTCACCAGCACAGCTTTTCAGCCATGTCAGTGCATAATTTATATTTTACTCAAATTAAATGATATTTACCAATTATACCATATCATGGGCTATTTCTGCACTACTCTGTTAAAGTGCTATTATTCCACTTTCAACATCCTGTGGAATTCTGGTGTTTGTAGTTGACTGAGGCCAAAGAGCTGTCTGGCTGAGAATTCTAAATGCCCTTACCTAAACTGCAAATCCCAGAATTCCATAGGATATTGAAAGGGGAATAATAGCACTATAACAGTGTAGTGTGGAAATGGCCATCGAGTGGGAGTGTAAGCCCTTGTAACAGTCCCCCCACTTTTGAGGATAACAAGAGCAAGTGCAAAGGACTTGATCTGAATGACAGCATTAGTGCTGTGTGTACAGAAAATTTGTCCCCTTTCCTATAGGTTCAAATATGGAAGCATCAGTGAAATGAAGACAGAAGTTTAGTTTTACAACACAGTGTCAGTTTAGAATACATTTTCTTTAACATGGTTCCATCTTATTTAGGCCTTATGTTACTTTTTAGCTTTAACTCTTCAGGTATTTAGGAAAACCTTTAGTCCAGAAAATCTCAACCTTTGATATTCCAGCTGTTTTGTACTTCAATTTCCAGAAGTCTCCACTAGCATGGCGAGCGAGGACAGATTGTGGGAGCAGTCAAAACATCTGGAGGGCCAAAAGGTTGAGAACAACTGTTTTAATCCTTTGTCTCTGCATGAGTCTTGTCTGGATCTACCATTCCTTCCCTTCCGTTTATATTGCAAAATTGTGATTCTTTACTTTGATTGACCACAATATTGCAATATAAACTGCAGATGTAGAGGCCCCAGGGCTTCTAAAAACTAACCTCCACAATAGGGTGCTGAACCAGATCAGACTCACAGCTCTTGGCCTAGAGTAGAACTAGGAAAAACAAACAAACATCTAACTACCTGTTGAACAAACTGTCTGCATTGATCTTAAGTGTTACTAGGCTAGAAGGAGAACTGGGGCTTTGGGGTATAACAAAAGGTAAAACGTCCATATTGTTAGTATTTTCTGTGATTTAATTATAGTTTCACTACATTCCACAATGCACAGTTCTACACATTTCCTTTACTTCATTTGAATCATCTTCTCACTGTTGGTGTGCCTTGGCAAAAGATGGAACTACAGTAATATATGTGCTTGCATTAGTTTTTCTATTTTTAAAAAATTACAGATGTTTTTTGAAAAGAGGTTAGAAGGGGAAAAGAAGGAAATAAAACAAAACAATGGATTCTTGTTACGGTGATATTTCAGCCATCCTGCAACAAATATATTACAACTGAAGCTTTTTTAAAACTCAAGTGTTCACTCCACTGAGTCGTATACATTTTAAATTTTTGTACATTTTCCTTCTAGGTAATAAATTCCATATGAGCATGTGAGTGTGCATGTGTATGTGTATCTGTGGTGCTTGGTTCAACATTCCTGGTCTTTTTGATCCAAAAATGGAAAAAAAAGTTCCAGCTGCAAAAGCCTTGCTTTTGTTTTTCTGTAGAGTACCATTATTGCTCCACTGTGTTCTACCCACATGACAATAGTTTTGTGTATATTTACCTTTTGGTTTGTGTAAATAAACTTCACCAAGATCAAGCATACACTATCTGGTTAAAAAGGAAAATATAAGATTGGTTTGAGATAGATCCATTGTATGGATATGGATTCCCTAAATGCAGAAGTTACTCCTGGAGGTAGTTTTTTGGGGACTGAAAAATACAGAATAGACTGTAGAATGTAAATCTTCAGTCATTCTTGTACAGAAAAAAAGTGATTCCAAAAGGTTCTTTTCACTGAGCAAGATTGTGGGATTGTTTGTGGGTTTTATTTCATTTTATTTTTACATTTGAGGAACTCCTTATCAAAAACTCATTGGCACAAATCTTGCTTTTCACACACACAATTTTATTTTAGACTCTGCACAAAACATTCACACAGAAAAAAAAGCAATTTTGTGCAAAACCAGATTGTGTTGTTGTAGTCCATTTCTGCACGACACTGTTATAGTACTATTATTCCACTTTCAACATCCTATGGAATCCTGGGTTTTGCAGTTTAGGGAGGGGCCTTTAGAATTCTTAGCCAGGGCTCTCTTTGGCCTCAGTAAACTACAAACCCCAAAATTCCACAGGAAGTTGGAAGTGGAATAATAGCACTATAACAATGTAGCACACAAATAGACGTAGCTAAGCAAACAAATTTTGCTTTTTGCATTAACTAAGCCTCCGTCAGCCATAGAGGATTTGTTTTTAAATACAAATTATTAGAACTGCGTGGAGCTTTGAAATTCTCAACATTTGCAGGGCATGATAGAGTTCTTCTCATTAAAACAACAATGCAGATTTTTTTCTCCACATCCTTCTCAATGCATTATGGACTTCCTTGTTTCTCAGGCTAAATATATTAGGGTTAACCAAAAGCACCTCTATTGTGTAGAGCACAGAGAAAGTTTTGCTTAGATTTGGACACTATGTTGTTGTTGGTGCGTTATATACCACCATCAGTATCCCATAGAATGCACTGATGAGCAGGTAAAAAAAGCTTTCGGTTTCCTTGTGGCAGATGGGATCCTGAGGATAATGGAAATGATCTAATAGTAAGAGATGATGGTCAGTAGGAAAGGAAAGAAGGATGCAAAGGAAGCAATTCTGAAAGCAGTTATCCTCAACCTTTGTGCGTCTTGATATGCAAAATTAATGATGGGATCTAAATCATAGAAGAAATTATCAATCTTGTTGTAAGCACAAAAAGGAAAGTCAGAAGCAGAAGTGAATCTAGAGTAGAGCAACTGAGGCAATGGACCTGGGCACCAATGCCAGAGGGATGCCTCTTGCCCATTGCCCACCATGCCTACCCGCTGCTCCCTACCTGCTGTTACCAACCCACACCCACCTGCTGCTCCCTATACCTGCCACTGCCCACCTGTTCCCACCCACTGCCCCTGTGCCTGCTGCTGCCAACCTGCACCCGCCAGTCGCCCTGCTCGCGCCTGCTGCTGCCAACCTACACATGACTGTTACCCCCCCGCCTGTTGCTGGCCTCTTGCTCAGCCCCCCTCCAGAGCTGCACCTGCCACCCCCCCACACACACTCCTGCCGCTACCAGGGTCCTTCTTGGCCCAGTGCAGCCGTGGCACAGCAGCACCTTGGGGCACAACTTCCACGCTTGCTCTAGGCTCTGCTGGGCCTAAGTACACCACTTGTCAGAAGCCATTAATGTGGTGACCACTGGAGAAAGAAGCCTACCAACCCATGACACTATTGCTGGTTGAGTGCACATCCTGGAGCTCATGAAGTTTGCATAATGTAATGGCGTGGCTCATGGCCATATAGCTGTCATGGCCTGCTTCCGGAACATGGAAATGTGCTCTGACTCAAAGTCTGAAACAGGAGACATACCAGGACCTGCTGAACAGGAAGAGATCACAGAAACACAAATCTAAGAGACAGAACAGGGGACAGTGCCAGCTCCCACAGAGAGTCCTACCCCTTCAGATAGAGAGCACAACTTACAGAATAATGGATGTTCCACAGTTAGGGTGTCACAGCTAAGAAGGCCCTCTTCCATGCTCCAACTGATTTCACTGGTGGGATCTGGAGGAGGGACCCTCAAGGAGATTTCATTTGTTTGGCAGGCACATATGGGGAGAGGTGCTTCCTCAAGTACCATTAGAGCCATTTTGGGCTCTAAATATTATCATAAGCACTATGAATGCAAGCTAGATGCTTATTGGGAGCCAGTGCAATTCCTTCAAAATTGCCATTATCAGCTGCCTAGCTGGTATTCCACTCAGCGATTGAGCTGCTACACTCTGTACTAGCTGAAGCTTCCAAGTGTTCTTCAAGAAATCCCCACATAGAGGGCATTACAGTAGTCTAAAAGAGAGGTTACCAGTAGATGGACTACTGTGGCTAGCCAGCAAAAGGACATAATTGGTGCACCAGTCAAAGCTAGAGCCAAGCACTCCAAGCCACAGAGTTTACTTGGGTTGCCAGTCATAGAGCTGGATCTAAGAGTACTTCCAAATTAATTTAGTGGAGAAGGTCTGTGCAATTGTCTGGGGTCAGCAGATCACTGGAGGGTACATCATTATCTCCTGTTGCATCAGTCACCAAATTTGCACCACAATTCAATAGCAAATGAAACATTTTCTATGTTTCTCTATGAGCTCAAGGGCACCATTGTACATTATCTAAACTCCTACCAGTCTTCAGACAGAACATCCCCTTCTCTTCTGGAGAGAAGGCTTTAAATATAATTTATTTTCAGTTGCCATCAATTTTTAGAAGTGCAGTCTGTTGGTGGTACTCTTACAGGAGCTGGAAATAGTAGCAGTGGGAACCCAAGTTGGACTAAACCACTCTTCATTTCCCACCCTTCCTGATTTTTTTTAAGACTAGAATTAGACCATAGTTATGCATGAATGGGCAAATAATCCCTGTGAGAACCCACTATTGGATTCAGCTCTACTCAAACCTATTTTTTTTTAAAGACCAGTTTTTAATGTTTTTCTCCCTGATTATATATGTCATGTTCTGCCTTTTGGTGTAAAGGGTACTATAAATGCTGCTGCTGCTGATGATGATGATTGGTAAATCAAGATTGAAATCCTTGGTGTAGAGGAGAATCATGCATCCTGGAAGTCTCCATGAACATGACTCTGCTACTGGTGGTCAGTGTCTGGGGATCCAGGAAAAAAACATCTGCAGCCCATAGGTGCTCTATCTCAGCTCCAGAACTAACTGGCCAGTTCTGCTTTAAGTACTCTCACCCACAACCACATAAGCCCATGGAGACTACCAAGGGAAGAGTAGTCCTACCAGAGAGCCTCTCTCAGCTTATCTACATGTAATGTGGGTTAAAGTGTGTGTGCGCATGCTGTTAGCCTGTGAATTGGGGGTCCCGGGAGGGGCACCCAAACTACCAAACAAAACAAGCAAAGAAAGGGAAATTAGCTGGAGCACTCTCTTGGCTAACGAGAGGCAGGGCAACACAGCAGAATCTTTTACCCAATGTCTACAGCGTCAGGTCAATGAGCAGGCAAATGGTTCAAACAATAATTAAGATTTATTAAACAGTTATTAAAGAAAAGCACAAACACACTCCTAACTAGAAAAAGGAAAATAGAATTTGAGGGGAATGGGTGATACGCCACCTGTCCTGTAGTCCTGGAGAAGCCTGATTGAAGAAGTGGAAACCCGGTGTGGCAGCCGAGGGGAATCTGCTGAACCAAGCGGCAGCAAGGCAAAGTGAAGTTCGGGCGATCCGGTGAGAGTTCCAAAGAGCTCTCAAAAGCGGGGAATATTTATTGGGGAAAGAACAACCGCAAGCTAGTCTGGTCTTGGGTAAAAACAACAGGTTTTGGGTTGGAGACAAAACCTCCGAAAGGGCAGAATTTGCATGATTAAGTTAGAGTCCGAATTAACAATAGTATAGCTGGTATGTAAATGCAGCTAGCTCAGCAGTTAAGTGCCTAGCTCGCCAGGGTGTCCTCTCAGGGCAGAGGATCTCTTTGTAGCAGCATGCATATGTAATGAAGGTGTTTGTTTCGGGAGGTCCCCTAAAGCAGATCTGGCAATATCTGGCTTGATTTGGTGGGAGCAGCAAGCAATAGCCATACCTAGCTTTGCGCTTGTTCGGCGGGCCTCACAAACACACAGGCAGTGGCAGAGTAGGGCTGAATTATGATATCAAATGATATCTTTGGTTCACTAAAGGCCAGGCCAGAATGCGGTGGTAACAATGCGCATGCACACGTGATATAAGTCTATATGATAATAACTATGATAATATGACAATAACAGAATGATGCCAATGGTTATGAAAAATTCTGGTTCGACATACTCCCTCTATCCTTTAAATTCCCATTATGCTTTCTTTTTTCCCTGTGGTAAACAGTCCAAGTTGAGAGACATCCGAAAGACTATAACACCCATAGAGAGAACAGGGCACAATTAAAAAAAATGACTTCTGGGATTCTTCATCAACACCTAATAACTGTATGAAATTTACAATCATTTCTTCCATGAAGTTTGAAGCATTATTTGAAGATGAAATATCAAGGGAACCTGTAATTGTGATTAAATATATGGTCTTCATTCAATCATCTGTTTTTTTAATGCAAACTACTACACAAGAGAGCATTGCTTTAGGCCGGGTGAGTATAGGCCGTAAGGCAGTCAACCTCATCCTGTGTATAGCTGAAAACTGTAAGAATGGATATGTGTATACCTGTGAATGGTGGGTGAATGGTGGATGGAAAGCAATGCATACACAAGGTGGTATAATTAGAATATTGTTCCACGTACATGTAGCATAACATAGTTGGTAAGTGGCTCTTATTTCTCCATGCAAACTGTAATACATCTTAATGCATGTTTAATACAGCTTATTCCTGAAGCAGTCTGTCCAGTTCATGATTTTCATAGATATATTATGCTTCCAGATAAAGACAATGTTTCAGAGAAAGAAACTGGCAAAACGACCTCAGAGTATTCCTTGCCTAAGATAACCCTATGAAATTCATGGGATTGCCATAAGTCAATAGGTGACTTACAGGCACGTACATAGCTGCACTAGATTTGCCTGTTCAATAAATTAATAATTAAAAACAAACATTGGAACTCAGAGACCCTGATAAAACAACAGTGTAACGACATACTGATCAAATGTATTATCATTTTCATGGAAAACATTCCTTTCTCTCTCCTCCCTCCCCCACCATTTGTCATTCTAGTAGCAAGATATTATTTATATATCCCTCTCAGATTTAGACTAAAGTCACACAATTCTTGGATTCACAAAATTAAATGTGCAGGTTTACTATGAATATTATTACAGCTTTCCAATACTTTACAAACAGTGTCGTAAAGTGCAATCCAACACATCAGTAAGATGACTTGCTATTACTGTCATAAAAAATGAGCAGCTGAACTGAGTACAGGATTGCAAAGCAGGGATAAAACTGTTTTCCCCTCTCCAGAGTCTGTACAGGGTATCATATACCAAAATCATATCATTCTGTAGAGTATTTAGGCTTAAATATTTCAAGATAATTGCAAATTCTATTGAGTCTGGAAGCTGACATTTCATATATGAACTGCTATGAAAGAAACCTTTAGCTTGATCTTTGCAACTCATGAGTCAAATAGTCCACCAAACTCATATTATGGCAAATCCTAGGCCCTTTCTGCAGCTTATCTGCTTCTGGCGTGGTTACACGGGGATTACACAAACAGCCTCTTCCGTGAGGCACTCACGTCCCAGTTGCTTCTGCTCCGCAGCAGTTGCCTGCTGGTCAGCAGGCAGTGTGAGGGCTCTGCTTCTTCCTTCTGCAGCACAGCCGGGTATTTTCCCAGGCTGTGCTGGGGGAGGAAGCGCGAGATCCATGGCTCTGGAGCTCCGCATGGACGGTAAGTGCGTGTGGGGCCCCAGAGCGATGCGTGATCACACATAATTTTCGGCCAAAAGTCGAAAATGATATATTGCATGATTGGTGTCTCCTGGCCCCAAGAGCATTGCGTGATCAGAAATATGTCATGCGGACCAGTCCTAGCAATTGTGCAACGCTCCGGAGGCCTTTTTGCATGACAAATGCCACGCGAAAAGGGCCTTGGTGTTTACAAAGTCTCCCGTTCTACCTATATAATTAGGTAGTTGTTAAAACAGGTTTACTGAAAACTTATCTGCATCCTTAATCTGTTACATGCACCTGAGTCAATCACAAAGTATGACCTCCTTCACCAAATTAAAGAATATTTAGAAGCTTTTCTGACCACAGAGGAAAAATAAACCAGACACAAAGAGCTCTTACACATATTTTTTTAAAAAAAGAGGTAATATTATATTTCTTAACTGTTTTAACAAAAAGCATTCAATTTATTCTCCTCAACTGCTTTGTTCCTATCTTTCTCCAGTCTATGTTGTTACTGTACATCACTAATTGTCTCCCTTTCCAAAAATTTCTAGATCTTCCTAGTGCTATTTTTTTAAAAAATGCATTCCCCGAGCAATTTATTCTTTTTTCTGCTTTGAGAAAGTCCTTGAAAATAGCATAATTTTAAGGATTTATTCAGTGAAAAATTCACAATACAAAAATCGTATTCTCTGGGCAGACTTGTCCAAAAGTTTCTAGATTAACAAGGTTTTTGTTTTTTTTTTGTTACATTTGAGATTGAATGAAGCCCTCCCAAAACAGATAAATAGTTCTTTGTTTGTATAAGCTAAGATTACGTGAAAAGCTTTAGAATATGCATTGGAATTATCATAGTGCATTCTAGGACATGAAAAATATATCGTAGCACTTAAAATATACAAGACATTCTCTTATACATAATGCCCTATTTTACAGATCTCGAGAAATATGACTGCAACTGAAAAATACATTTTAGTTTGGGATAACCAGAAGGCTGTTTGCACACTTCCGAAAATAAATTTGCAGAGACAACAGGTTCATAATGAAAAAGTGAGGATTTTTTTTTATTGTGGGGGGGAGGATGAAGAACTTAACACAAATTGAAACATAAGTGAGTTGTTTTTTTTTAAAAAAAAGATGTAGATTATCAACTTTCAATCTTTTACTTTCTTTTACTTACCTTTACTCAATCTTTCAATCTTTTACTTATATGTAACATTTGTGTGTGTGTGTGTGTGTGTGTGTGTATTAGTTTCAGATTAGAAGAAGGCTGTTTGCACCCCTCTGAAAACAAGTTAGCATAGACAACAGCTTCATCATGAAAAAGCGAGGGTTTTTTATCAGAGGGAAAAATCCCAAGAATTTAATACAAATTGAAGCAGGAGTGCTTTGTTGTTGTTGTTTTATTAAAGAATTTAGAATGTCAACCTTCAACTTTATACTTATATATAACATTAATATTGATAGAGATAAATGGTTTTCTCTATTTTATTTTATTTTACTTTTTAAAAATGTCCTGAGTGAATTTGTGTCCTGCCATTGTATGTACAAAATATTACCTTGGTGATATACAGCTGCTACATAAAGGCAAAGAGTGAAATGAGAATAAAGAAACAGCTAGACGGAGAAGCAGAAATAATTTGAAGAATCCAAGAGAAACACTGAAATATTTTTGATCTTAAGGGGATGACAGGGACTGAGGTCAGAGAGGTTTAAGTCAGGCTTAGGTCAGGCAGACCGTCCCAACCTAAGCAAAAAAACCAATGACTACAAAGTAATAGTACTATGATTCCACTGTAACTTCCATGGATGCAGATTATAGAATCCTGGCTTTTGTAGACTAGAAAAGGCCCAAAGAAATAAAGGTGTCTTGTGGTAGCCAGGACTAATTTCTAATGGTGGCCAGGACTAATTATTAATTTTATGAGATCTGTTCAAAATAGGACTATCTGTGGATCCAGTACAATGTATTAATTTTGCAGTTTGTTTTGGCAGGCAGAAAAGGACAGATGCGAGAGAAAAATGAAGGAACCCCAAATGAAACAAGAGTCACAGAATTCATTCTTCTTGGCTTCTCTGGATCTCAGCTTTTGAAACTCTTCCTCTTTATCCTCTTTCTTACCATGTACATCTTAACTCTTTTGGGCAACATGACCATCATCCTTTTAGTAATAAGAAGTAATCCTCTCCATACTCCTACGTATTTCTTTCTTTGCAATCTCTCTTTCCTGGAGATATGATATATTACAACTTCTGTCCCCAAGACCCTCACCTTGTTACTGGGCAAACACAGAAGTATTTCGTTCATGGGCTGCCTTTTGCAGATGTACTTTCTTTTTGCCTTTGGATGTACAGAATACTTCCTCTTATCTGTCATGGCATATGACCGATATTTGGCCATATGTTATCCCTTGCACTACAACACTATTATGGACTTCAGCCTCTCAAGCAAGTTGGCTGCTGGCTGTTGAATCTGTGGATTCCTCATCTTTCCCATAATAGCCTTCCTGATCACAAGGCTATCTTTCTGTGGGCCCAACAAGATTAATCATTTCTGCTGTATCACTGATTCCTGGATTCTTCTTTCCTGCACTGACACCACCGAGGTCGAGATAACAGTTTTTGTCACATCTATTCTAGTCATCTTAGGTACCTGTGCGATAACTGTTCTTTCCTACATTTACATCATCTCCACCATCCTGCGCATTCCTTCATCTGAAGGACAGCAAAAGGCTTTTTCAACATATTCCTCTCACCTTGTGGTTTTGATCCTTTGGTATGGCTCCACTGCCTTTCTGTTTGTCAAGCCTTCCAAATGGATATCTGTAGAAATAACCAAGATAGTGAACATCCTAAACACCATTGTGACTCCATTGCTGAATCCTTTCATCTATACACTAAGAAACAAAGAAGTGAAGGAGACATTTAGACATCTTTCGCACTGAGTTTGAAGAACACACACACACACACACACACATATAATAGCCCTGAAGACTTAAATGTGGACTGACCTATTTTTAAGGACAATACACCATGAAAAACATTATTACTCCTTATCTTACCTTGTCCACCCTTGGATTCATGGTACAAATAACTTCTTAGCACTGGAATAGGACTGACAGTAGATCACCACTACATTAAGATAATTAAAACTCCATAGAAGACTAAAGGAAGACATTAACGGCTAAAGTAGACATTATATTTGTTTGCAGCTACTTGTAGTGTTTTGTTTGACTCTAGAGTGTTACCTTGCCATAAACCACCAATATGTGACCCGCTATGATTGGCTATAAATACAGTTTAACTGGTGTGAAATAAATATAGATTTTATATTTATGGTTGAAAGTTATGTGGAAGGAAAGGGAGCTCTCACTGGAAGCTTCAAACCAGGTATACTCAGGTGTAAAGGTCCTATGATTACACCGCTTCACAGGCCTTTCTTGCATTATATTTCCCCATCTTTCTAAGGAGAAACTGGCACTACTGGAGGAGCTCCAAGTCCCCCATCTTTTGAGATAACAGGAGCAAGTGGAAAAGAATTGATCTGAATGAGAATTCTCATGTGGTATGTAGGGAAAATGTGTCCCCTTGGATTCAAGTACGGAGGCCTCCGTGAAATGAAGACAGAAATTTATTTTTCAACATAGTGCCTGTTTAGTCATCTTTCTCAAATATCTGCTTCTGAATTATATATACACCCTACCATTTTTATCACTTTTGGAACTTCTAGCTTTCAACAACTAAAAACACAGAGGAAATTATAAGAGCATATTGGAAATATATTATATTAGTCAATCATGAAACAGCAACATTAAGTCACAATGTAAAATTCCTAAGCAAAGACTAAGTAAAAACTAGTCAAATTGAAGCTTTACCTTACATTTTAGCAGACAACACTAGTTAGCTGATGAGAAGACAGGTCAGAACATTATGTAAGGCTTAACCTTTTCCTTGAAGATTCCTATGAACTTAATAACTTTGCAGATTCTATTTTTTCTTTAATTTAGAATATATATATATATATATTGACATGGCTCCATCTTATTTAGGCTTTATGATCACTTTTTGGCTTTCATGTCTTAGGAAAAGCTTTAACCTGGGAGAGCTCAAACTTTGATCCCCCAACTATTTTGTACTTCAACTCCCAGAAGCCTCTACCAGCATGGCAAATGATGTCAGATTCTGAGAACAGTTGAAAACATCTGGAGGACCAAAATGTTGAGAACAACTCTTTTAATCCTTTTCCTCTGCATGGGTTCTGTTCAGATCTATAATATTTTACCTTTCATTTATATTGCAAAATTGTGATTCATTATTTCAATTGATAACCATTTTGCAGTATAAACTGCAGATGTAGGGGCCTCAGAACTTTTAGAAACTAAGCACCACTCTAGGTCGCTGAACCAAATCAGATCTATAGCTCTTGCCTTAAAGTAAAACCAATAAAAAATAATGAAACATCTAGCTATTTGTTGAGTCTACCATTTGCATCGATATCAAATGTTCCTAGGCTAGATGGAGAACTGGGGCCTTTGGGTATAACAGAATGTAAACCATCCAAATTGTCAGTATTTTCTGTGATTTAATTCATAATTTTGCAACATTCCACAATACACAGCTCTATGCATTTCTCTTACTACTTTTGAATCACCTTCTCAACTTTGGTGTGCCTTGGCAAAAGACAGAAATGCAGTTTTAAATGCCATCATCATCATTTATTTATTTATTTCAATTCACAGATACAAAAAAAGAACTCAAGCATAATACAGTAAAGGGACAAAACATCCAAAAGGAAAAATCAAAACAGCAAAACAATTGCAATTGACTTTTGTGTAACACACAATGAACTCTAATCCTGGTTGCCTCTGCAAGAAATTTAGAAACAGCCAGGGTCACTTTTGGGGACTTGCGCTCCAAAGGAACCTGATATAAAATTGGTCTGAACATCCAGGAAATTTACTCAATAATGGAGTAATTATATACTGATGGGCCTGATTATAATAGCAACGGGACAAAAGAACATGCTTCATTGACTCAACTTCCATATTATTGCAAGGGCACCATCTTTCTAGATATGGGACGCCTGCAAATCTGCCTCTGAGTAATTCAGTAGAAAAAAATTATATCTGTCCTGAGAAATAAATCTGTGGTACTTAGCCACTGACAGGTTCTTTACATAGTTAGCTAGTTGACAAGGCCCAACATAATGAATGTTCATTGCACTAGGAGAGCAAGATACATATGAATGAGAGCACAGATCACAAAAAGCTATTTCCCATAATCTTTGTTTAATACATTTAAGGGCAATATTCATACCCAGATTGGAGACAAGTGATTGAATCTGCTTTTTTTGCAAGGAGCTTGGACCACCACTTACATAATCCTCCTGGGAGAAATATACAACCATTGGTGTTTGGCAAAAAAGAGAAACACAATATTATATGTATCTGCATTAGTTTTTCTTTTCTTAAATAACAGATGTTCTCTCAAAAAGGGAAGAAAGAGAAAAAGAGGAAAACAGTGGGCTCTTTAGCACTTTGAGAAGAAAATGGGGCATTCTGTTACTCACCGGACTAGCGTGCTCCCTCCGACGATCCACGCTGATCTGGAGCAGTGCGTGGCCACGCTACACACTGCTCCGGGGAAGAAAATGGTGACTTCCGGTTGGTGGAGGCTCTCTACCAACCAGAGAAGCTCACCAGCTGGAAGCCCAGCCCCGGAAGATCTGCAGCCTCGTGCTGGTGTGAGCTTGCAGATCTATACAGGAGCACAGTGGCGGACTGGGGCGTGCCAGGCTATTGAAAGACCTGTTTTAAGCGGTGTTTCAATAGCACGGAGATCCACCAGTTCTGATCGTTCTGGAGCGGGCTGAAGTCCGAAACTACAGAAAGTAGTCCAGAGCCAATCCGCCCCCAAGTGCAAACGTTCTCACTGGAGGACACGCTGCCCCGTTGTAAAAACAAAATGCGGAAAAGTGGATTCTCATTACAGTGACATTTCAACTTTCCTGCAACAAATATATCAGAGCTGAAGCTTTTTTAAAACTCAAATGTTCACTCCACTGAGTTGTGCATATTTGAAATTTTTGTACACTCTCATTCCCGGTAATAAGGTTAACTAAGATCATGTTTATTTTTTGTGAGTATGTGCATGTACATGTGTGTGTGTGTGGTGTGCCATTCAACATCACTGTGCTTTCTGTTTCCAGTCTGAACAAAAAGGTTCCAGCTGAAGACGCGTTGCTGTTTTTCAAACACTGCAAACTCTGTCTTGCACCTTTGCTTTCTGAAGTTGTACCAGAACAAATGATGTACAACTGAGTTTCCTATAAATATTTTGTAACAGTATTTTTGCTGCTGCTTCTCAATACAGGGCCATAAGCCAATGATGGCTGGCAACATACAAGCCACCTCACACAGTTCTCATTTATCAGACCTTAACCATGGGAAAAACCTGATGTTTCAATGAAATGTCCTTCCCAGGGGATTGTTGTGGAAGGAAACGGACACTGTTGCATTGTAGTTTAGAGTTTTGTAACCGCTTGAGTGGCAGAAAAACATATTTTTATACAAAACTACTAAATAACATTATAATTAGGGATATGGTAGGATTAGTCTGAGGCTCTATAAGTATTAGTTACTGGTTTGCATAATGTAATAACGAGAGTAGGGTGTTTGGTGATCAGATAACAATTAATAATAATTCCCCGACCCAGGCCTCTTGGGATCAGATAATATCAGGATGTGTGGACTTTCTGTCAGCTGTCATTTGTACCAGATAGTTGGGTTTGTCTGTCACATGTCCTCCACATATGGGAAGATGTCAAGTGAGAAAAGACATTGTGACCCAGACACCAGCTCCAACAGAACCCCTGTATAGTGTACAAAGGAGTTTCCCTATTGGGAGGGTCCACAATGCTGGAGGAATTTGTCTCTTATCTCTAATTATAGATATGACTGCAAGATCCTTCAGCACAACCTGCCACCATTCTATGGTGGGAAGGCCAAAATTGTTTTGGGGAATCCCTTCAGACTGATGGAAGTGTGGCTGAGGAGGGGTAGGTTTTGCCAAGAGGCGTCAGCAGGACTCTGGTTGAGCTGGATGAGGAAACTTGATTGGCCAGATTAGGCCTGTGGTCTGGAACTTCCCCTCATGTGGTCTGGATTACTGAATTAGTATCAGGCAGACTCAGATTCAAACCCTTAACCATGGAACTCTCACTGGGTACTTGAGCTGATCAGACTTTCTTGGACTACTCTATTTCATGTAATAGCACATACAAAGATATGCTGAGGAACTAGAACTAGAAATCTAGAACTCTAGATTTCCCTGAATAATTTGTGCTACTTGCAGGAGATATATGCTTTGTTGTTTCCCAAGAGAAATTCTACCATTGTAGATGGAAGGACATGATTCACACATTCAAGAAATCTTTCATGTAAAGCACACATTGAGAACAAATGTTGTAGGAACACAAGGGTTTTTATTAAGCAAACTGTAAAGAGTTTTTACTGATTAGTTTCCTCAGGGCCTCTTTGACCTCTTTGTTTCTCAGACTGTAGATCATGGGGTTTATCATGGGGGTGATCAGAGCGTAGAGCAGGGATAAGAATTTGTTGAGAGCTGGAGAATGTTTGGCTGAGGGTGCTGCATAAACAATACCCAGAGTAAGATAGAACATTGTCACCACAATCAAGTGAGAGGAACATGTGGAGAAAGATTTTCTCTTCCCTGTGGCAGATGGGATTCTAAGGACTGTGACAATAATTTTGGTATATGAAGCCAAGGTAAGAAGAAAAGGAATTGCTGTCACCATTGAGGCTAAAATGAATGTGGTCATCTCTGCTACATGGGTGTCAGCACAGGAAAGCTTCATAACAGGAGCCAAATCACAGAAGAAATGGTCAATTTCATTGGAAGCACAGAATGGCAACTTGAAAGTCAACACAATGGTTGGTATGGGAATCAGGAAGCTACTTATCCAGGATCCAGCTGCCATCTGAAGGCAAACTTTGAAGTTCATAATAGCTGTGTAGTGAAGTGGATTGCAGACTGCTAAGTATCGATCATAAGACATGACTGCTAAGAAGTAGCATTCAGTCACTGCCATGGAACCAAAGAAATAAAATTGAGCAATGCATCCAGAAATGGAAATGGGTTCATGCATTGTAAGGAGAGTCCTCAGCATCTTAGGTACAACTGAAGTTGTGTACCAAATTTCCAAGAAGGAGAAATTTCCCAGGAAGAAATACATGGAAGTGTGAAGGCTCTTGCTAGTTGATATAGCAATTAAGATGAGTATGTTGCCAGAAAGAGTTATCATGTAGATACTCAAGAAGATTACAAAGAAAAAGATTCGTAGACCATAAAGATTCCCAAATCCGAGAAGAATAAACTCTTTGATGGCTGTCTGATTGTTCTTTGGTACAAGGAACATCTGGTGTTAACATATAAAAATTAAGAAAAATGTTAATTAAGATGGACTAAAATAAAAACACAAGAATCTAGGAAAGAACAAATATTTATAACATATGTTTTAGTAGGACTGCACACTGGTGATCCCAAACAAAACTCAGGTAGGAACAGGAAAGTCATATGGGGCCCAACTAACCATCCCCATCACTCTATAAATACTTACAACTGGGCTTCCATGTTGAATTCCATGGCTGGAAAGCAGTACTTACAGTCTTGCTTATATCTCAATCCTAATTTATCCAGGATTATTCAGAAGTGTCTATTCAAGATCACTTGAACTTCCTTCTAAATAAATCTGTAAATAAAGCAGAACTGGAGAACACTACAGCTGTTAGACTGCAATATCCAGCAGACATAGCCAGCACAACCAGTGCTGAGTAATTATGGGATATGCTGTCCAGAAACATCTGGATGTTTCTTGGATGTCTGATTGGCAAAGATGTTGACATTTCTTTCAGCACTAGACTAAAATTTTGTGTTTTACCAAAGCCTTTGGGGACTAAGAACCTTGGCTTGAAAAGATTGTGCAATTCAGTATAAGTACATCGTTTTTATTCCAATTGCTTCCTTATCTGTACCAATTAGATCTTTAGTGGTCTGGCAAGATATATATGTTTTAATTAATAAAGTGTTACCCATGCTGTCTTGTGGCCTGATCCTATGTACATTTACTCAGGAGTAAGTTTCACTCTTGTTTGGGGTTCTCACTCCCATATTAGTGTGCATTGCAGTTCAAATGAGATAACACTGACAGGAATGACACCTAATGATACTGTGGTCATACATAAATAAATACAGTAACAAAGCATACTGCAGTTTTGAAGTGATGTTTTTAGGTACATATGCTTGTTTGTCTTGTTTTAATGCACAACAATGATAAATCTTGTGTTGTGTTGTTTTCCTGGTCTGCAATGTGGTGTGATATTTCTTGTGGTTTTTACTAAGTTCTTGCACCTGAAAGAACAGTTTTGCACATATTTCACCAGCTTTGCACATATTGTTGCTTTGCATTGTTTTGCAAAACAACAATAGCTGTCATAGTTAATGTACAAAACCATCCTCTTCATTTTTTGGATAAATCAGACTTCCCCAAGACTCTTTATTAATCACTCATTCCATCTGTGCTTTTTACCTTGGTGCTTATAAGGTACAGCAACAACACCAAAAAACAAAGAACTCTTCGTCTTCTTCTTGTGTTGGAGGAGACAATAGTTATGGGTGCTACTTAGAGGCTTCCTTGACCTTATGCGATACGTCAATGAGAAAGAGCAAGTTCGCAAATATTCTTCACATTCCTATGAGAAGTTTGATTTAGTTTCCACAAGTTCCTACACCTTAAAAAAAATTACATGCATCACTGTAAGATGAATAGAGAGCTTGCCATACTCTGTCACATAGGTGATTCCCAAGGTAGGAGGATATGTGTGATGACCAAAAATAATAAAGAGAGTTTTCAGTGGAGCAAAGATTTAATCTATGGTCTATAAGACTTTTTTCCCAATGGGAAGTGAGTAATGGTTTTAAGGTTGAGGCCAAATACAGGCAAATGCAGCAGGACTTGTGGATGTAAATGGCTACTCTCTTTCCAACCCTTGGAAATAGATTACAGGATAAGTGGTTGCATAGAGTGAGTTGCCATAAGGGGCAAGGGGATCTTGAAAACTGAGCAGAAATCCCTTCTGGGTGCAGAGCCCTTTCATCCACACAAGACACATTTAGAATCCAACGCACTGTGAGGAGCAGCTGCTTTATGGAGGCCTGAAAGATATATTAACTCAGCAAAACTAAATACAAATGCTGTTCTGCTAGTGATATGCCGCATGATATCTAGCTGTACAAAGTCAAGCTATAGTCTTAATTTGAGCAAGTCATAATATTTCCACTACCTTTCTTTACAGGTTTACATACTCCATGTCAAAGCGCTTACCTTGTGGATTCCAATGAACTCGATGCAGATCAAGAAGCAGTGTTCTAAAGAATGGATGGTCACCCTTCTCCATCAGAGTGAGCTTATTTTACCTAAAATTAGAAGAAAATAGTTTTGGTAATACTATAGATTTTTAATAGTGTAAGAAGAGGAACACCTCCCATCTAGAAACCTAAGGCTGCCATGTGTATAAGGTCCTAGATCAACACTCCCCAAGTCCCATCCTCTTTCTCTTGGGAAAAGAAATCCTCACACTTATATGGAATTATGTGTCAGATGTAACAGACGTAACAGTGGAGACTTCCCAATATGGGAGGAGAAGAAGAACCAGCCAAGCTAAAGCATTGGCTAGAAAATCTCGAACTTACACAATATAATCTGTTCCATAGAAAGCTAGGAGGCAGGGATCATCACCACCACCCCCGATCCATCTCACTGTAGTTAGCCAGACCTGCTTTAGATAAATACTGGTGAATCTGAGACTTAGGCTCTTTCCGTAACTCACCTTTTCTTGGCGCTGGGGTGCAGTGCTTGCGCGAGCAGCCTCTTGTGAGAGGCCCTCGCATCTGGGTTTCTTCAGCTCTGCACGAGCTTCTCACTCGTGCAAGAGCCCTGCCTCTTCCTTTTGCAGTGCAACCTGTGACCTTCTCAGGTTGTACTGAGACAGGAAGCATGACCGGCCCAGCTCCCGAGGCTCTGCACATATGGCAAGTGCATGCGGGGCCCCAGAGTGATGTGCGACTGTGCACCATTTTCGGTTTAAAGCCGAAAATGAAAAAGTGCGTGAGCGGTGCCTGCCAGGCCCTGGAGCGTCATGCAAATGTGAGTGCATTGTGTGGAACGCTCCTCACGTGCGTGCAACGCTCAAGGGGCCCTTTTGCATGGAAAATGCCATGCGAAAAGGGCCTTAGAATTGGGGTTGTGAATATTGCTCAGTCTTAATTTGGTTGCACTTCTTTCTGTTTCATCTGCATTTTCTCCCCATCCTTGTTTGGCATCAGATTGTGAGACTTTGCTCCTTTCCCAGTGAAATTCATGTGCATTTATGGAGATACTTTTTTTTCCCCAAATGTCCACATTAATTTTAGCTGACTTGTACAGTTTCCTCCATTGACTCAAAAAAGTTTACACATTTTTAAAAAAATTCCTACATGTTTCACCCATTAATGTTTTGAAATAAGTGTGTTAATTTATGTGCACATTTTTTTTTCTCTGTAGACCCCCAGGTGTTCAAATTCTTGAAGACATCTGTGTTTCTTTTCACTAATCTTGATAAATGGGAAATGGCTAGTTTCATTGAAATGGCCAAATCCTTAAATACAACACTTCAAACAGAAGAGGGAGGTAATATTTGAGGGCTTTTCTTATCTATTATATTTGGAGGCTTTGCTCATTGGCTTCAGATATTTATGGTAGAGATGGTAAACCAGCATTGCCCTCTGTTTTATGAATAAGTGGAACAGTAATTCCTTATTTCCATCCATGCCACTTTCACATATTTACTCAGAGTCCAATTTTGTCCTGTTTAAGGAATATCTCTCTTAGAAAGACTCCTAAAATAATATTTAAATGCAATTTGGGTAGGGGCAAAAAGAAAATTAATTTTTCAAAAAGGTCCTCTGCGAAATTTTAGCTCATCTAAAATTAGATGAAAATAGAGCTTGGGAAACTACATTTAATAGGTAAATAGTTTCATGTATGGTCCATAGGCCCACAAAAATAGTTGGCTTTCATTGTAGTTACATTAAAAAAAAAAAAAAGTAACCCAGCTCCATCTCTCACATATATTGTGACATTCTAAGATGTTTTGCTGTCTGAGGAAAAGCCAAGATGCTGTTCCTTCCTATTCCATGTACAGACACTGTCTTTCCGGCCACCTGAGACTTACCTTCACTATACTTAGGCATACCTGGTAAAATAAAGCACAGAGCTCCTGTCTCTTTAATAGTTGCATAGAAAATAGAATTTCAGCAGATGCTGTTTGTTCCATCTGCTGTCAGGCAACACCTGATGAAATTCCTTTCTCCACATATCCATTAGAAGGATAGGAACCTTGTACCTTATTTCACTTAAGTATACCTGAGGGTAGAAAACTAGCTAGGGCTTTCTGGACAGGTCATAAATAACACACACAGCTCCGCTCTCTCACATTTCTCCATCCTTTAGTATCTGCCACCAGAAACAGTAACCTGTCTCTGCCATCCCAGAGAATACCTAAGGCAAAAGACTAGACAAAGCTAAATAAGGGTACAGTTTGTAAAAGCATATTTTGTGACCTAGTTCATTCAGACTGAGATGATGGTAAAAGTAGTCTCACAGCTTCTTATGAGCAACACCTATACTCTTAAATCAATCAAAATGCCTCAAAAGTGATGCAAAACTTCTGTCAAACATACCATGTCCTGGTATGAAACACAATATCATAAAGATACTAGTTCTACTGAAAATGTACAACACATGCAACAGACTATTAGGACATGCTCTTTACCACAGCTGGGGCAGGTTCACACATTCGGGGATCTGGGACTGGAGAAAGCACTACCAAATGCCAGTGAAGGCCAAACATCCAGGCTGGGGCAAATTGTCAGATGTGCCATGTACACATACTTTGGAAATATGGTCCAAGATTTTTCCTCAGAATGTCGCTACATTAACTCATGAGATCTCTGACCTCCATTGTCAGAGTGCAAGTGGGTGGCAGAAGAAGTTCTAGACACATTTAGTCACCATTTCAAACAGTACATACTTCTGCATGTAACAAGTTAGAGAAAAATCAACTCCTGGCCTCTGCAGAAACACTTAATGTTACTAATACCCACCGTACCCCAAAAGCTTTCATCTTGTGTCTTACTTTCCCCACAGCCAATATATCGCCTTCAGAGTGGAAGAAAGTTCCACTTTGGGGAATATTTTTGAATCCTTAAACATTACTATTTTAATTTTATTAATTTTGCAGTCTCTGCACAAATGAATTTTAACATGTATTTGGTCTTTTTTCGTAGAATTTTTATACATCGAAAATAATGCTAATTCAGGGCAGAAATACATAGTAAAATTTACTATTCATATTATGAATAATAATATTATTATTCAATGGTATTTGCATATATATGAGTGTGTACAGTGTATCTCATTGAATTCAAGGAAGTAGGTGTGTATGTATGTGTGTGCATGTGTGTCTTTGAAATCAATAGGAATAACTTCTGAGGAAATGTGCATAGGTTTGCGCTCTAAATTATACATACATATATATATATATATATATATGAGAATGCTGACCATAGTTAAGTGTATATTCTGATCAATGATGGCTTTAGAGTTACACTGAAAGTGTGGCGATAGCACAAAATACATTTTTGGTGCAAAATATTATTATAATTTATAAATTATAATATACTTTTCTACAGTTCATAGAAAATTAATAACTTTATTAATTTATTTGACATATTGTATACAAGCAATACAAGCAAATAAAAGCAATTAAAACCAGATTCAAAGGTTAAAAACATTAAAATACTCTTCAAACACTTTTAGAACTATCTAAAAACAATTCCAAAACACAATTTTAAAACAGTTTAAACAGAGCAATTTCAGACATCAAAGGCTATCGAGAACTACACTGTTTTGACTGCCTATCAGAAGTTTAAAAAAGAGAGAGTTAATGAAAATGACATGCAAAAATAATTGTATTATGACAAAATTGCATATATGAGAAATTCACAAGGAGATGAAAGTGCAAAAGATTGAGCAAGTATGCAAAGATCTAATTAGTCTAATAAATACTATGCTTCATCCTCAAAAAATGCCAGTTTTAAAACTTGTGTTTAAGGAGAAATTAAGTGGAAACATTTTGTTAAACAATACCTGAATAGCTATATCAACTGATAAATGTAAGAACATGACTTTTTAAAATTTCTGTACAGAAGAAATGAATTAAAATGTTATCTTTGTGTATCTAACAAAAATCAGAAAATGAAAAAGCATAATGTCTTTTACCTAACTGAGAAATTGAGTATCAAAAGGCGTCTTACCTTCACAGAAAATGTGCTGGATGTGGATATTTGGTTGGGTAGCATCAGTTAGCAGCAATATTTTTAATATTTTCATTTACTGATTTTCTCAGTAGATGTCCACAGACAACGAAACAAGCAACATTTTCAACTGTAAAATTATGTTCAATTTCATGAAATTTGGTTTGATTCAGATTTGTCCTCTTTTTTACTTCAACTGGTTTGAAAACTGCTTTGCTTATTGGTTCATTCATGACAAAAGCATGCAAAGATACCAATACTAGATATATACTTCTTAGTGCAGCCCACAGAATCAAAGTAGATTTTAGTGCATTGACTCAAAGTATTAAAGCATAAATATTAATGTTGTGGCACTAACTTATTCCCATTAGAGAGATGAGCCCAACTGAGATGATGTCAGCTTTAGATAACTTTTTTTGGACACCCTCACTTACAAAGTTAAATGGAAGAAAAGATCTAGCTCATTCCACAGAGACCACACAAAAAGTGACAGTTCGTGAACTATGACTTTTATAGAATGATAGTTCACATATTACTGCTATGTGACCTAAAGTAAATGTTCTTGCTGTCATATTTTAAAAGTTATGTGTTACATAAGGATATATTTAGGGCTGTCTGAGGTTTGCATGCCTCCACTATGGATTTGTGAAGGACTTCCCCACTTCCCAAATTGGGGCAAGTTTGCTTTCCCTGCCAGGATGAGTAGTGATATTTTGGTGCAGTGAAACCAAACATTACTATGCCATTGGCAGGGTTGTTTCATGTAGTTCTAGTTATCAGAGATACTCAAGAAGGAGTTATATAGCGCAGACCAGGGAAATTTATTTAAACAAGTCTACAATCTACTCCTAACAGTCTCTTTCCTTCTAGCTCAGTTTCCCTATTGGCATGTGTACTGAGACACTTCCTTGTAACTGTACCCTTACCCTGTGTCTTCCTTCTGTGTTACTAGCATCCTCCTCCTGTCTGCTGTCTTACCCTTCCTACGTAGTTCCACATATTTTTTTTTAATAATTTTATTCAAATTTCAACAAATAAAACAAACAATTATCTCTGCAATGTTTACATGAAATATTTTTCCTTCTTCCTTTCCTTTCTGGATTACAATTATTAATATTCCCTCTATTTATTATACCACGTATCACAATAAAATGTTAATAATCTATAATTTGTTAGTTCCTGCTGTATGTCTCTACTTTACTTGTTACATGATATTTTGTTGACTATTAACCTGAATAGTAATTGATATCATGAAAAATGTATTACCTTCTGTCTATCCCCAACCCAAATCTGTAACAATCTTCCACTCTTTATTAATGTCTTCATCTGATTTCCCTTTTAGTCTTTGTGTAAGTATATCCGCATTTCTATTTTCCATAAAAGTTGTCCACCACTGTTCAGTTGTAGGTGTAGTTTCATTTTTCCAAAGTCGTACATACTCAATGCGGGGCATCGTCACCATGTACAATATTATTCTCCAGTATTTCTTAACTGACATTCCATCTAATATATGTGTCATGTTTAACAAGTAGAATTCAGGTGTCATCCCAAATTGGATCTTCAAAATTGAACTTATTTTCTTGTGTATTTCTTTCCAGTATTTTGTGCTCTGGGACATTACCATCACATGTGAAATAGTGTACCAGAGTTCTCTTGACATCTTAGTTCCACATATATTGATGCAAGAGCGACAGAGGGCTTACAAGTCCATCCTGGTCCAGGACAGGCCTGTTTGGCTCCTTCTGCTTGAATGGTTATTTTTGAGTATGAAGGATAAAGGTTGTGGTGCATTGTTTATCTATAGGCTTGGTCAGAATAGTGTTTGCCTGTTAGGGGAGAGTGGTGTCTGTGACGAAACCTGGAGGTGTTTCTAGCAGAGAAGTCTAGTAATAGAAAGTGATCTAATCTGATTGGCTCTCTGGCTGGAGAACTGAGCCCTAGCTAGAGGGATGGACTGTGTGGGAGACACATCAGATATCACATATATACTGGGAGTGTGGGCTAGAACTGTTATTTCTTCAGTGAGTTTCATAGAGTTGGAGCATCCAGTAAACTAGAAGAGGGTTTTCTGGGAGAGGGTTAGCTTCTCAGAGGCCTAAGTATGGGGCAGAGAAGTAACCAAGCCACCTCTGAAAGGGGTCAAATAGACTGGAACCCTGAGTGGGGAAATAGTAGCTAGATGCTTGTATAGCTGATTGCAGTGTTACACTTCACTGCATAACAATGGTATGCAATTATGCAATGGTATGCAATTATGCAATAATTATGGTAGTTGGTGTGTCACCCTAACTTTTGTAAATGTGTAAGCTGCTTGTTCCTGGTTGTTTCCTCCTGCATTGCCTTTGCAATGTTTTGCAAAATGTCAGACTACCATAGCATATGGACAACAGCAGAGACACTGTGAAAATTTGGGTCTGGCAGATTTTTTCTTTTGACTGGGAGGCAAGGCTTAAGATGAAATAGCCTATTGTCATTGCTATTCAACTGGAGCCAGGAATGGTAATGTCTCAGCTGAACAGGATTGAATTGGGTTTGATGATGAGGAAGAAGTTATTCATTCATGTGAGGATTCCCAATGCATCATTCCATAATGCTTCATGATATTTAGAAGGCAGCAATAATTATGAACCAGATGGAAAAATTTAATAAAAATTTTTATTAATAACAACAGCCGAGATCCTACATCACCATCTACATTTTACGATTTCATACATTTATCCAGGTGTAAGTCCCAAACAGAAATGCAGCAAAACCCCATTAGTGAATTGCAAAGATACACACCTGGTTAAAAGTACACCAATGCTCTCTGGGAATTTATGATGCACATTAGACACTTCTCCTGTTGTGCTCCGGCACTTCCTAACCAGCATCCCAATGACTGTCAGGGAGTGTACCCAAGAAACATGAGTGCCCATTGCACATCAGACCATAGTATATCTTTCCCTCCACTGGCTACCATTGCTCAATAAACAGTCATACATTGAAGGACATTGTGAAACTACTCAATTTAGCTTTACACACACGTAGGCCCATTAATGAAAGTATAAATCTCAAGAATTCCAGACACCTTTTCAGACCTGGTAATTAAACTGTGGTTGGTTTTTAAAATAAAACTAAAGTGTTACTTAGGCCCTTTCCGCATGTGGAGGGGAAATGTGGGAAAACACACTGAAACAGAGCTTACCGACAGCTGGGTAAGTCTGTCCCCGTGAGGAGCAGCACGAGCTCACTGTTCCGCAGTCCCCGGCAACCAAAATGGCGGCTCCGGCATCCAAAATGGCGGCTTCCGGTTGGTGGAGGCTCTCCACCAACCGGAGAAACCCGCCAGCCAGAAGCCTGCCCCCGGCAGATCTGCAGGCACGCCCTGGTGCACGCCTGCAAATCTGCACCAGAGCGTGGGAACGTAGTGGCATGGAGTGTAAAAATAGGTTTTTAAAAAGCATGCTGCATGACCACTTTGGATCGCTCCAGAGCGGATTGAGGTGCAGAACTGTGACAAGTAGTCCGACCCAGTCCGCTCCCAAAGTCACACCATGCTGTACTACTTACCCCCTGTGGAAAGGGCATTAGAATGACAAAGAGATTAATGTGTGCATGATTTCATTAAAGATTCGTTAGAAACAGTTTTAAATAATCGGATCTTCATGGATTTCTCAAAAGCAGGGACTGAAAGAGTAGTAAAAGAAACTGAAATAAGGGGTGAAAAATTGCTTTCCTTAGTGTCAGAAAGCCCTGGCAAGAAGGATCCCAGACAGACAAGAATATCCACAGGCCAGGAGTTTAAGTTGGGGGAAAATATATATGCAGAAAAAGAATTCATTTTCTGAAGAGAAGGCAAATTTCCTGTACCAAAATCAGTTTGAGGACTGGCAGATGAGGAGCCTGCTGGATGAGGAGAATGTAGTGAATGCTATATATCTTGATCTCAGTTTGGCTTTTGACAAAAAGTCCACTGTACTATTCTTGTAGAAACGCTGGTAAAATGTGGGCTAGACAGTGGTTCTTCTAAGTAGACTTATAACTGATTGAATTGCAGAATGTAAAGAGTGTGTACCAATAGACCCTGGAATGGAATGATTAACAGTGTGTCTCAGCACAGAAGTACTTAGTTCATCTTGTGAGAAACAAGACTGCTAGTGCTCACCAAAAAATTCCTCTTTGGTAGTGTTCTTTTTAAAGCTGGATATATATCCTTCCCCATTCCCCAATACTGGGCAACTTGATGGAAGATCATTTCTGGTGGTCCAGTTTAACATCTCCACTGCATAACTCCACAACTACGAACAGCATATCTAATTTGAGTCTGAATATTTGTATTCAATACTGATCTTCATGACATCAATTACGTCCTGTTCAACATACATTTTGCTAAAAGAACAATGCAACAGATGTCTTAAGTTACTTTTCACCTCTTTGTTTCTTAGGGTGTAGATGAAAGGATTCAGCAATGGAACCACAATGAGGATGAGAGCATTCACTGTCTTATTGGTTTCTAAAGACAGGTGTTTAACGGGCTTGACAAAAAGGAAGATGGTGGAGCCATACCAAATAATCAAAACAGTAAGGTGAGAGGAACATGTAGAAAAGGCCTTTTGTTTACCTTTGATGCCAGGGATATGCAGGATGGTAGAAATAACATATATGTAAGAAATAAGGGTTATTAAGCAGGAGCCCCCAACCACAATGAGGGCTATGATAAAAGATACCATCTCAATTACCTGAGTATTACTGCAAGATAGAACTATCCAGGAATCAATGTCACAATATAAATTATTAATCACATTGGGCCCACAGAAGAACAAAGTTGTGATCAGATAGGCAGGTATTGAAATAATAAGGAATCCACTGAGCCAAGATCCAAATGCCAATTTTGTGCAGAGTCTAGCGTCCATAATGATGTTATAGTATAGAGGGTAACATATGGCCAAATATCGATCATATGCCATGACAGACAGCAAGAATTGTTCAGTGGCCCCAAAGGAAAAAACAAAATACATCTGCATGAGACATCCTGTGAAAGAGATGCTTCTACTCTTCCCAAGCAAGATGGAAAGAATTTTGGGGATGGAGGCTGTGGTGTACCATATCTCCAGGAAAGAAAGATTGCAAAGAAAGTAGTACATGGGTTTGTGGAGATGAAAATATGTTATTATTACAAAGATAATAGCCATATTACCCCAAAGTACCAGGAGGTAGATGATAAGAAAGAACGTGAAGATGAATATCTGTAAACTCTGAGACTCAGGGAAGCCAAGAAGGATGAATTCTGTTACTGCTGTTTCATTTTGTCCTTCTTGCTGGTGCTCTTCCACCTCTTTTCTGCTGAATGAAATACTGAATTAAGACCAGGTAGATTTCATCATGTTTTTAAAATCCCTTACTGAAATTTTGAGAAAGAAATCCCCTCCCCGCACTTCCAAATACAAACCTGTAGTAAATCAGGTATAAATAAAATCAACTTTCTTCATATTATTGTCTGGCCAGAAAAAGGCTGTTTCTGTCCAAAATAACTCTATGAAAACTTTGTACAGAATAAATCCCAAAGTTTTCAAAGTGTTTCTTGTAGTGGGAAGAAAACTGCTTGCTGTTATCTTCAGGAAAAAAGTTGTGCTTAATTACACCCCTAATTATAATTCAAGCCTTATTGAGCTACACCAGTCATATCAAGTTCAGCTAAAACTAAAGCTAAAACTTAAGTTTTTCTAAAGTAGAAATGACATTCAGGCTTTTAAAGGGCCTTTAACTAGGTTGTCACATATAACCATGAAGTTACTGCAAGTTCCAAATCACATGTAAATATAAGGAATAGAACGAAATACAGTGTTAACCCTACTTAGGGCATATCCATTGAAGGGAATATTTTTTTTTCCTCAAAACTCTCTTAAATCCATTTGATATCAACAGATCTACTCCAGGATTTGGGATTTAGTCCATAATATTAGTCATCTGCACAGTGCAGGTAAACAAACTAATAGGTCTCAGATTATTGCAACTTGTTCTAAATGTTAACTTTATTTTCTCTAGGGCTCTTCCAGTTTAAGTTCAACAGTTAATTCCAGATGACAATTTAGCTTCCATTCATATTGAAGTAAAAATAAGAATTCCTTTTGGGTTTTGTATCAGATCGGTTTTGATCCCTGCATGTCCCTACTAGCACTGTTATTCCCACAGTAATAATTTCTTAGGTCCAGAATTGGATGGAGAGAAATCTGCTAGATCAACAGCATTTTCTTATGCTGTCTTCTCCACTGAAACTGACTGAAATATGCTCATTGGGTGCAGCTTCAGAAGATAATGAATGGTGGCATGAGAGTGCTACTTGAATGAGAAATGCATACTTTTTTTTCCCATTAAAAATCCCTTGCTCAATTTCTTCTGATTCCCTGCTCCCTTTGCAGCCCCTGCACCAATCTCTTGGCGTTCTGTTGGTTATCTGCTTGTCTGACTAAGGGCTTTGGTGGATTGATGAAGGGAGGAAAGCATTATTGTATGACTTTAGATATAATAGCAACAACAATTGGATTTTAAATTGATTCATCGACTGAACCCAAAGAGCTCTCATAAAAGATCTGGACTTTTAAACTTGCATTTTATCTTCTGAATTTTTAAGGTGGATGTTTTGAATTGTTTTAATACTATACATAATTTGCTCAAATGTAATGATAATCTTATCTTTGTGTTTATCAGCACTCCATTCATTCTGGTATTGAGAAGTGCTTGAGTCTCAGTTTTGAAAAAAAGAGTAAGTTGCTGATGATTTTATCCCAGATTTAAGGGCACCTTGAAACTAGATGTCGTTTAAAATAAAAAAAAGACACAGAAATGCAAAACAGAGTGGTTTCATCAAATGTGCAAACCACCAAAGTCATAATTTCATCACACAAACTGGTCTCTATGAAAATATGTTAGACAAATATGTCCAAAGATTTTAGTCTGATGTTAAAATTCACTTACCTACTGTTTGTTCCTTCATTCATTTGGAATAAATTTTTAGCAATACTACTTCAATTGGCTTGGCATAGGTGTTCCTCTGTTTATTCTATTCTATATAATCTTCTACTGTCGTATTTTTCACATATTTTGATATTGACTCAATTCTCTAGTTGTTTTTAAACATATGGCCCTAAAACTTACTGTGGAAGGCTTTCCAGTGCAAGTATTTCTCACTGGGATGAAGGTGTTAGATTGGAGAATGTTTATGTTACTATAATAAAAACTCCCTTGTGACTTCATCTCTGAAGAATTACTCATCATTTGAAGAAGAAAATGAAGAATAGATCACCACTCAGCTATTGGGGAGGCGTATTTTTATCTAGCATAAAGTCAGCTTCCCCATACAGTAATCCCTGAGAATAAGAGATTTTGAAGGACTGTGGTCATCAGCTCCTCTGATCAGCTCTTGCAAGCTCAAGACCATGGCTTCCTTTATTGAGTTAATCCACTGTCATGTGGTCTTCCTTTTTTCCTACTGCCTTCTACTTCACCTATCATCATCATCCTTTTCAGTTACTCATATTATTTCATGACGTGCGCAAAGTATGATAGCTTACATTTAGCCAATCTTGTTTCTAGTGAAAGTTCAGGCCTTTGCTCTTTGATGCATTTATATCTTTTTTGGCAGTGTGTGGTATCCAAAATTCTCCCCTGCCCACAGTCAGTATCAAATTTCAAATTAACTGATTTATATGCACCATTTGCTGGTTTCTGTGCTCTTGTTGTTTTATTGATTTGTTAAACTAAGCTGTGTTCAACAAAACTATTTCAGAAGTCTTAACACTGAATAAGAAGGCATAAAGTGAATGCTGGTAGATTTGACAAGATAGTGGTTATCTGGTGCTAATTATTAAAAGTAATCAGTCATAGATACATGACAGCAATACATATGTGTTACCCCAAAAGGTGGGTGACTCAGTGATCCACCTGCAATGTCCATGCTTCCATGAAAAGTAGAGAATTATTAGCTCAAATAAAAGCCTACGAAAGGGGGCTAACCTAGCAGGATCTCTCCATGTGTGTATATTGATAATAATTCAGGGACACCAGTCAGAGATTAAAATATGTTTTATCGGGTGAAAATCACAAACATAAACAAGCAGTCTCACAATCACACAAGGATAACTGAAGAAAAGGGAGGAAAGATAGGATAGTGAGAAGTTAGGGCAAAGTGGATGATATTTACGTATTATGTAGAGAAGAGACAAAGCAATGTGGCTCAGACTAAAGGTCCAAGGGTAGATCAAGAATGGGAATTAGAGTAGCATAGTGACAGCCTGTTTCCAGAGTCCTACAAGATATTTGGCTCAGAGCCAGGGTTTAAATACCCTGTTTCCACTCTGAGGGGGAAGGTGCTAATGGCTGTCTGGCGGAGCAAACTATGGGGTACAGAACAAGCTAATGGCCTTAGCTTTAGGTGCTACAGCACTGATGGGAACTGTGGTAACTTCTTAATAGCTGGGCAGGTGAGGAAACAAAGGAGAAATTCAGGAACAAGAAGAATCAGGTTGAAGACCATCAGTTGCTCAGTTGTGGCAGTTTTGGGTGCTATGGTTTCTGAAGGCTGAGTCACTGAAGGGACATTTGTAAGTTCATTGGCACAGGCGCTTCACATAAGTCCATCTCATCAGACTACTGTTGCAGTGAAGCTGACAGTAGGGGTTGAGAAGATTTTCACTCATGGTCAAAAGTAAGTATCTATATGTGCAAGATTAGGCACCACTGGGCTTCAAAGTGGATAAGCCATCACTCAGGTTACAGGAAGAGATCCCATCCAGGCTGTTAGTTGACCCTCATAGTCTGAGCTTCCACAGAGCTGAGGGAACGATTTTATGGGTCCTTCTGTCCTCAGCCAGATGGAATTTGTTGGGTTGTCAACTCCTAGGATCTGTTTTTAGCTGAGTAGGCCTGATTGGTCCAAGTAGACCTGAGGCTTAACTAGACTTCCTTGTCCCTTATTGGGTCTGTGACAGGTATAGCAGGCTGTGGGCCTGTGGAATTTGAGCCTAATTTGGCCTATCGGGTTTTGGCCCTAACCAGGCTGATACAGCTGATGCCAATTGAGATATGACTATTCCTCTCATCCCCTTTTTTTCTGTGACATAGTCAGGGCTTACTCCATAGACAAAATAAAAGGAGCTCTGATCCAGATCTACTTAGGCATTTGGAACTAGGAACCCTTGATTCAATGTCTTCCCAAAGATATACCATAGCATTAGCATTTTTGCAATTGGGCATTGGGATAGTCCTGTCTGTTAGGTCAGGAGTGTACTAATTAATATCAGTGATAGTAATTATTCTAATAATGACAATAATAAAGGTCACCAGTCAGTAGACATAGTGTTTATCACATAGATTCATGTTGTTTAATTGTTTCTTGCCTGATTGTGGCCTCACCATGTAATCCAAGAAGGGAAAAGGGTCCATTCAGGGACCCCTTCCTTAGAAGCAGTCAGAGGGACCAGAGGGAGCATTTTGATATTAGTCCTTTGACTCATAGGATTATGTGCTGCTCTCCTACATGCTTTGCAGTGGGGAAGGAAGTTCAATTCCATCTCTTAGGTTGATAGTTTGGGACTCAGTTTCCACAAGCAGCATTGATGCCACCATGCTGCCCTCTACCTGTTCACATGAAAGGCAAAATGGTAGGATTGTAGAGAGTGACCAAGGCCATTTCCACATGGGCTTGAAGAAATGGTGCATAGTGTCCTCTAGGGAGGACATCTGTACCTGGGAGCGGATTGGGTTGGACCTACTTAGTGTAGTTCTGCACCTCAGGCCGCTCTGGAATAACCCGAAGTGGTTGTCCAGTGTGCTTTTGAAAGACCACTTGAAACAGGTCTTTCAAAAGCACAGAATGAGCCACTCTGTGCCCACGCTCTGGTGCAGATTTATAGGCTCACACCAGTGCGAGCCTGCAATCTGCTGGGGGTGGGCTTTAGGCTGGCGAGTTTCAGTGGTTGGTGGAGAGCCTCAACCAACTAGAAGCTGCCATTTTTGTCCCCGGAGCAGTGTGGAGAGGTGGCCACGCACTGCTCCGGACCAGCCTGGTCTGGAAAAAAGAACAAGAAAGACCACTTTAAAATGCTTCTCTTTTAGGTACTGAAACTGGCAGAGGTTGAGGATGTGAAAGGGTAGCTAAATGCTTTTATAACTGAGTACAATGTTATGCTTAGTTAACTATGGTAGCTGGTGGGTCACCTTAAATTCTTTAACTGTGTAAGCACCTTGCTTCCAGGCAGTCCATCCTGCATTGCCTATGAAGTGCTTTGTAAAATGTCAGACTACAATAGTTTATGTGTAACAGCAGAGATGGTGTGCACATTTAAGTCTGGCAGAATTTTTCTTTTGACTCAGTTCAACAAGGTTTCCAGTGCAGCATGCACAAGAGCCATTAGTGAGTTCACTGAGTGTTGCCAGCAGTAAGGCCTGAATTTCTCTTGGCTGCAGTTCATCGATCAATTACTGCAATACTATGTAACATTGAAGTAGTTGGTCTTGACACCTACCCCGAGGCAAGGTTGAATCTTTCCTCTTACATTTTAAGCCAAGGGGCAAACATGGGTGGACATGTCTGGGGACTGTAATCAGTGGAAAATGTTAGAAGGCTAGACCAGGGAGAGAAGCCACATTACTATATGTTGCATCACTCATAGAATTTGCTATAGGTTGCATCACTCATAGGCAGGGGAAATGATACTGTCTTCTAAAAGTAATCTTTCCAGTCAAACCTTAAAATTTCAGAGCAACAACAAAAGATTTTTGTTTTTGTTAAAATAAAGACTGAACAGAATCCAGAATGATCAGGAAAAAAAAAAGATACCAGGCCAACGAGTAGTTTCTTGTGAACAAATGACATCTTGTGCTGGCACTTTCTTGGAATTCAATGGTGAAACAGATGCTACCCTATTCTGGCATAAGCATGGTTCACAGCCAGCAAGCTCCCAATCCACCAAGCCTTTGAGGAAGTTGGGTCTCCAGAAGTTTGATTTTGTTGCACATCCCTTTTGACAGATTTTATAAGGCTTTCAGTCAACAAGATTAGGTGTGTAGGTTGGTGGAAGTCTGTATGTTGTTGGTATTTGCCCCATTCATGAATCAAGAACCTGGAAATTGACCCAGTGGATTCAGCCAATTGTATTGTTCTTTTCAAATGCAGGGCATTTGCTAGAGCAAGTCTAGGTCAGCATTCGCAGGCATGGAACTGACCTCAACAGTCTCCAAGTGCATCCCAGGTGGGGTCTCCAAATTCTGCGACACTAGAGTGATTTGGAAGGCATGGCCTAAGATCTGGATTGCTATTTTCATTGTTATTCAATGGGTGCCATGAGTGCTTATGGCTCGCCTGGACAGCAATGAACAAGGGTTTGATGATGAGGAAGGAGGTATTCATCTAAGTGAGGAAGATTTAACTGACCTGTTATACTGGTGGCCTAATATTAGCATAATTTATTCTGCCTTGATATTCCAGAGGGTGTGAAGAGAAGAATGAAACCTTACTATGTTAAATTGGTCCTGGAGAAAGGTAAACAGGGAGATGAGAAACAAAATTGCATCTTTCTTTCACAGTTGGATATCAGGTATGATTGCCCTGAACTTTATAGGGGTACTGGCATATATTTTTCAAAGGCAGGCACAGATATCTCCTAAAGGGATTTATAGTGTGTCTTGTGGAGTGTGTGGGATGTCTTGATGAGATCAAGAATATAGGGAACACCCTTGCTTGAGACTGGATGAGGTTCAGGTGCTGGGTGAGGAATTATCTTTGGGGCTAATCCTAGGTGGACTTTCCCCACCCAGGGTGAGTTTTTCACAAGAGTCTGTCACAAAACTGTCACTAGAAGGAGGACCATAAGGACAAGGACCTTGAAGCTGGCAGACAGAAGTTATAGGGATTGAATGCTGAGAAGGAAGAAAGATGTCATCATGGTGTCTGGAACCAAAAATTTCTATTGGATGGCTTTGAATATGTAGATGAAAAGTAGAGAAAGTGACATAGAGAAAATGATGAGCCAAAAAAACCAAACCATCCTGTTATTTTTCCTGAAAAGGGTTATTTTATGAATTGAAGTGCTGTTTGTTTACTTTTTTGTGTTTATGTTTTGTACATCCTGATTTTCTCAGCATTCTCTATTTTTTCACTACTTCCCATGAAGAACCCAAACATAATCTTATTGCATCATTCTGTAATAATTCTTAATAGTTGTAAGGTATGCATAATTATGAACTAGGTGGAAAGAGTGTGCTAAAAAAAAGTGGTTTTAATAACAACAGCAAAGATCCTGCAATAACATCTACATTTTATGATTTTACACATTTATTCAAACAAAAGTCCTAAGCAGAAAGGTAACAAAGCTCTGTTGTCGAATTGCAAAGTTGCACACCTGGGCAAGAGTGCACCAATCCTCTCTGGGCACTTGGGATGCACATCAGGCACTTCTGCTGTTGTGCTCCAGCACTTCCTAGCCATCATCCTGATGAATGTCAGAGAGTGTGCCCAAGAAACATGAGTGCCCATTACATATCAGAGCTTAGTGTATCAGTCCCTCCACTGGCTACCATTGCTCAGTGGACAACCGTATGTTGAAGGACATTGTGAAACTCCATTCAGTTTTGAACACACCTAAGGCCATTTACAAAGTCATTCATCTCACACAGAATGCCAGCCTTCTTTTCAGACTGGATGATTAAACTGTAGTCTGCTTTTGAAATAGAACTAAAGTGTTATTTAGAATGTCAAAGAAATTAATGTGTGCATAATTTCACTGAAGATTCATTAGAAAAGTTTGGTATAATCTGATTCTCAACATAGATTTCTTAAAAACAGGGACTGAAAGAGCACTAAAAAAATATTTTAACAGGAGATGAAAAATGACTTTCCTTAGTGTTAGGAAGCCCTAGCAAGGAGGATCCGAGAGAGACAAGAATATCACAGGTGAGGAGTTATGGTGCGGGGGAAATATAGGTGCAGAAAAATAATGACATTTTCTGTTGAGAAGGCAAATTTCCTGCACCAAAAAAATCATTTTCAAAGTACAGTAAATGCCATTTTATGTGAAAAATGTTTTTGAGGACTGTCTTGTACCAGTGAAAAACAACAACAAGAACAACAACAACAGCAACTTGTCTTGACTTTGAGAATGAAATTTACAGATTTACACCCCTAAAAAACATGTCATGTTAGAGTAAACATATCCTTTTTTTGCACATATTGTTGCAAGCCTGGAAAATGAGGAGAATGCAATGAATGCTATAAATCTTGATCTCCTTTAGGCTTTTGACAAAAGTCCAGTATAGAATTCTGAAAGAAAATGTGGTAGAAAGTGGGCTAGACAGTGCTTTCTGTTACCTTGACTTTTTAAAAAATAAATTATCTTTATTAATTTCCATTATAATTACGCAAGGTACACAAATAACATGGTGATTGAGGAAAGAAAAGAAAAGAAAAACAATAATATAGAAACAAAAATTAAAGAGCAATGTTTTATATTCACAGATGATAAAATAATACAATGGTTACTACCAAAACAATAATGCAATAAATACAAACACCTGTTAGGTGAATTTTTAACTGATTGAACTACTATATATAAAGTGTGCATATCAATATTTCTTCACCTTGGAAAGAAATGACTAACAGAGTGCCTTGGCACAGAAGTACTTAGTTCATCTTGTAAGAAACAGGACTGCTAGTGCTCTCAATAAATTCCTGTTTTCTAGTGTTCATGTTAAAGCTGGATATAGATCGGTCCCCATTCCCCAATGCTGGCAACCTGATGCAAAATCACTGCGTATGGGAGAAGAAAGCTCAGTCAAGTTATTGGCATGGTAAGAGGAGAAAGTCAAACCTTTTGACTCTGCTGCAGTCCAGTTAAACATCTCCATTGCATAACTCCACAAATAGAAACAGCATATCTAGTTTGATTGTGAACTGTTGTATTCAATATTCATTTTCATGATCTCAATTACATCCTCTATGCACATGTTTTACTAAAAGAAAACTGCAACAAATATCTTAAGCTGTCTTTCACCTCTTTGTTTCTTAGAGTGTAGATGAAAGGATTCAGCAAGGGAACCACAATCAAGGCGAGAGTGTTTGCTATCTTGTTGATTTCTAAAGACAGGTGTTTAGCGGGCTTGACAAAAAGGAAGATGGTGGAGCCATACCAAATAATTAAAATGACAAGCTGGGAGGAACATGTGGAAAAGGCCCTTTGTTTACCTTCGATGCCAGGGATGTGCAGGATGGTAGAGATAATGTACATGTAGGAAACTAGGGTTACTAAGCAGGAGCCCCCAACCACAATAAGGGCTATGACAAAAGTTGCCATCTCAATGACATGAGTGTTACTGCAAGATAGAATTATCCAGGAATCAATATCGCAATAGAAATTATTAATCACATTGGGCCCACAGAAGAACAAAGTTGTGATCAGATACGCTAGTATAGAAACAAAAAGGAATCCGCCCAGCCAAGGTCCAAATGCCAATTCTGTACAGAGTCTAGTGTCCATGATGATGTTGTAGTGCAGAGGGTAACATATGGCCAAATATCGATCATATGCCATGGCAGACAACAAGAAATGTTCAGTGGCCCCAAAAGAATGAAGAAAATACATCTGCATAAGACATCCTGTGAAAGAGATGTTTCTATTCTTCCCAAGCAAGATGTCAAGGAGTTTGGGGATGGAGGCTGTGGTATACCATATCTCCAGGAAAGAAAGATTGCAAAGAAAGTAGTACATGGGCATGTGGAGATGTTTATTTGTTATTACTACAAAGATAATGGCCATATTACCTGAAATTATCAGGAGGTACATGATAAGAATGAACGTGAAGATGACCATCTGTGAACTCTGAGACCCAGGAAAGCCAAGAAGGATGAATTGTGTCACTCCTGTTTCATTTTTTCCTTCTTGCTGGTACTCTTCCACCTCTCGTCTGCTGAAATAAGCACTGAAGTAAGACCAAGTAGGTTTGACCATATGTTTAAATTGCTGAAATTTTAAGAAAGAAATTGTATCCTTTTCTGGAGAAATTCAGGTGGAAATAGAATCAACTCACTTTCTTGATATCATTGTCTGGCCAGAAAAAAAAAAGTCTGTGTCTGTGCAAAATAACCCTATGAACACTTTGCAGTGAAGAAATCCCAAAGTGTGAAAGTTGTTTTAAAACTCTGTGGTTTTCAAAGTCCATCTTGCAGAAGATAGAAAATTGTTAAATTACTTGCTGTTTATATGAAGAAGAAATATTGTGCTTAATTACACCCCTGTTTAGGATTCCTACCTGCCTGTGCTATACCAGTTATCTCAAGTTTAGCCAAAACTAAAGATATTCTAGAGTAGGGTACATATTCTGCTTTTAACAGGCTAGTAGTTAGTCTGTCACATATAACCAAGCAATTACTTCTAAGTTCAAAAGCATGAGTAAATATAGGAAATAGAGTTAAATATTATGGTAACCCTGCTTAACTCACTAAAAGAAATATAATTTGTTTCCTAAAACTCCCTTAAACCCATTTGATTTCAACAGATCTACGTTAGGATTTTAAATATAGTCCAAAATTGTGCAGTGCAGTTAAGCAAGCTAATAGGTCTCAGATTATTGGTACTTGTTCTGAACTGTTAATTTTATTTTCTCCAGCACTGTTACAGTTTAAGTTCAACAGTTAATTTCAGATAACAGTTCACATTCAGGTAGAAAAAGAGTTCATTTTGGTTTTGGATCAGATTGGGTTTTATCCCAGCATATCTGCGCCAGCATTGTTACGCATACAGTAATAATTGTTTTGGTCCAAAAGTGTTTGAACAGAAATCTATTCAACCAACAACATTTTTTTATCCTGGCTTCTCCACTAAAACCAACCGAAAGATGTTCACTGGGTGCTGCGTCAGAACGTAGTGAAAGGTGGCATGGGAGTTCTTCTTGAATAAGAAATGGATAGAATATTTGTCCATTCCCAATTTTCCCTAGCCCAATTTCTTCTGAATTCCTGCTCCCTTTGCAGCCCTTGCTCCAATCTCATGTCTTTCTGGTGGTCATCTGCTTGTCTGAATGGGGGCTTTGGTAGATGATGGATAGATGAAGGTATGAAAGCTTTACCGTATGACCTTAGATATAACAGCAGCAACAACTGGAAGACAGCTGTAATATATAAAACTGTAGAGTGCTTTATCTTGATTTCAGTTTGTCTTTTGATAAAGCATCTATTCTTGATCACAAAATGGTAAAATGTGACTCCAGAGTGGATTTTTAATTGGTTGACGGACAACCCAAAGAGTGCTCATGAACGATCTGAAATTTTAAAATTGTATTTTATCTTCCGAATTTTTCAAATGGATGTGTTGAATAGTTTTAATACTATACATCATTTGCTTACAATGTAATGATAATCTTTTCTATCTGTTTATCAATACGGTATTAATTTTGATGGTGAGAACTGCTTGAGTCCCAAGTTATAAAAAATAATATAAGTTGCTGAGGATTGTATCCCAGTATTTATTTGAGGGCACCTTGAATTCTGATGCCATTTCTCCCTTCTAAAAAAAAAAAAAAGGCACCAGAATGTATATTTCAGCAAAAGCAAGGTGTTTCTATGGAATGTGCAACCCACCAAAGCCATAATTTTAGCAGACAAAGTGATCTGTATGAAAATATTTTAGATAAAAACATCACAACATTTTGAGTCCAATGTTAATCATAAAATAAAGGCACTTACCTACTGTCTTTTCCTTCACTCATTTTGAACAAATTTTAGCAAAACTTTTTCTGTTGCCTTGGTATAGTTATTCCACTGTTTATTTTATTCTATATACCCTTTTTCTGTTCCCATTTTCACACATTTTGATATCAATTCCATTGTCTCATTGTTTTTATTCGTATCACCCTAAAACCTAATGTGGAACGCTTTCCATGCAGTAATTTCTGACTGAGATGAAGGTGTTTGATTGGAGAACGTTTATGTTACTATAACAAAAACTCCCTTGTGACTTTATCTCTTAAGAATTCCTCATCATTTGAGGAAGAAAAAGAGTGACCGCTCATCATACAGCTTTTGGCATGGCTCAAGCTCAAGACTATGTCTCTCTTATTGAGTTAATCCAGTGTCATGTGATCTTCCTTTTTTTCCTACTGCCTTCTACTTTACCTCTCATCATCATCTTTTTCAGTCAACTATATTATTTCATGATGTGTGCAAAGTACAATAGCTTTCATTTACCCAATTTATTTTCTTTTGAAAGTTCAGGACTGATTTGCTCTTTGATGCATTTATTTGTCTTTTTGGAAGTCTATGGCATCTATAATTCATACCCCCTCACCCAGTACCACATTTCAAATGAGCTGAGATATGTGTTCCATTTACTGCTTTATGTGCTGTTGTTGTTTTATTGAGTTGTTAAACTAAGCTTTGTTCAAAAGAACTATCTCAGGAGTCTCAACACCAAATAAAAAAGTATAAAGTGAATGCTGGTAGATTTGATGTAACAATGGTTATCTGGTGCTATTACAAGTAATCAGTCATAGATACAGGATAGCATTACATATGTGTTGCATCAAAAGGTGGGTGACTCAGAGGTCCACCAGCAATGCCAATGCCTCCATAAAATGAGTATAGAACTTGAGATCCATGGACAGGATGCTCCCTCTGTTCAGCATTCTGTGCAAACATTGAAAAATTTATTGTGTTACCCAAGTGGTACTGAAGAAAGTCAGCCACCACAGCTTCCATTCATGATTAGATCAACAACTTTGGCCTTTTCCACAATGCCCTCTTATAGTGCTATTATTTCACTTTCAACAATCTGAGAAATTTTGGGGTTTGTATGTTACTGATGCCAAAGAGCTCTCTGGCTGAGAACACTAAATGCCTCTCTTTAAACTGCAAACCCCAGGATTCCAAAAGATGTTGAAACTAGAATAATAGTGCTAGAACAGTGTAGTGTGGGAATGACTTTCTCTTCTGCATATTAAACTGGGTCAGTCAGGATATATACCTTATTTGTACCTCTTCTGATCCTGAAGCTTCCTTAGACATCACACTGGTGGAGAAAAAAACAAAACCACTTTATAATGCTATTTTTTTTCCGAAGCTGAAACTGACCTAGCTTGAGGATTTGAAAGGGTAGCTAGATGGTTTTATAATTAAGTGCAATGTTATGCTTCATTAACTGTGAGAGTTGGTAGGTCATCCTAACTTCTGTAGATGTGTAAGCTGCTTGTTTCTGGCTAGTCCTTCCTGCATTGTCTTTGCAAAGCATCAGACTGCCATAAGCACATGAATAACAGCAGATCTATTGTGCAAATTTATGTCTGGCAGATTTTTTTTCTTTTATATGTGTTCAAAAGTGTTCCTAGTACAGCATGCACAAGAACCATTAGAGAGTTCACTGAGTTTTTCCAGCAAGGGGCCTTGATTCCACTTGGCTGTGGGTGGTGAATAGTTTACTGCAACATTGTATAACACCGAAATAATTGGGGTTGACACCTAAGCCCATACAAGGTATAATTGTTGCTCTTACCTTTAAAGCCAAGGCACATACATGGGTGGACACATCTGGAGACTGTAAGTAATGGAAAGTGTTAGAGGGCTAGACCAGGGAGAGAGGTCACATTATTATAGGCTGCACCACTCATAGAATCTGCTATAGGTTGCATTACTCATAGGTAAGGGAAATGGTACTATCTTCTAAAATAATGTTTCCAATCATTTCAGAGCATTACTTACATTAAAAAACTAGATCTTTTTTGTTAAAATGAAGACTGAACTGGTTCCAGAATGACCAAAAAGAAAAGAGATACCTGGGCAAATATTTAGCACTGCCTGGTGAACAAATGATGTTTTGGGTTGGAGCTTTCTCAGTATTTGGAATTCAGTAGTGAAACAGAGGACAATCTATTCAGGCATTGGCATGATATACAGCCAGCTAGCCCCCAATCCACCAAACCTTTGAGGACTTTGGGTCTCCAGAAGTTTGAATTGGATGCAAATCTCTTTTGACAGCTTCTATAGCACTTTCAACCAACAAGATTAAGTGTGTAGGTTGGTGGAACTCTGCATGTTAGTGTTTGCCCCATTCATGAGTGAAGGGACAGGGAATTGACCCAGTGTAGTGAGCTAATTGTATTGTTCTTTTCCAATGCAGGGCATTTGCTAGAGCAAGTCTAGGTCAGCATTTGTAGCTATGGCACTGGCTGCAGCAGTCTCCAAGTGCATCCCAGATGGGGTTGCCAAATTCTGCCATACTAGAGTGGTTTGGAAGGCAAGGCCTAAGATGAAATTGCCTATTGTAATTCTTATTTGATGGGTGCCATGAGTATTTATGGCTCAGCTGGACAGGAATAAACAGGGTTTGATGATGAGGAAGGAGGTATTCATCCAGGTGAGGATGATTTAACTGACCTGTTCCACTGACGGCCTGATATTATCGTGGTTTGTTCTGCCTTGATATTCCAGAGGGTGTGAAAAGAAGAATGAGACCCTACTATGTTAAATCAGTCCTGCAGAAAGGTAAACAATGAGATGAGAAACAAAAAGGTTTAATGCTTAAGTATCTTACTTTCACATCTGGATATCAGGTATGATTGCCTTGGACATTATAGGGATACTAGTATATATTTTTCAAAGGAAGGCACAGATATCGCATAAAGGGATTTTTGGTATGTCTTCTGGAGAGTCTGGGATGGCTTGGTGAGATTAAGAAGATAGGGAACATCCTTGCTTCTTGGTATGGCAAGCATTTGGAGCAGGATGAAATCAGTGAGTATTCATTAGGCATATTAGATTAAGAAAGGGTTCTCTAAACGGAAGCTAGAACAGGATGCGATTCAGGTGCTGGGTGAGAAATTAACTTCGTGGCTAGTCCTTTGTGGACTTTCCCCACCCAGGGTGAGTTTTTCACAAGAGTATATTACATGAGTCTATCACTAGCAGAGACATGGAGAAGGAGGACCATAAGGACAAGGACCTTGAAGCTGCCATACAGAAGTTATAGGGCTTGAGGGCAGAGGAAGAAGAGAGATGTCATCATGGTATCTGGAACCAAAAATTCTATTGAATGGTTTTGAACAGGTGGATGAAAAGTGAAGAAGGTGACAGAAAGAAAATGATGAGCAAAACAATTAAACAAACAAACAAACCCCACAAAAAACACCAACCTCTCCACCCCCCGTAATTTTACTGAAAAGGTTTTTTTCATGAATTGAAGTGTTGCAGGTTTACTTTTTTGTGTTTATATTTTGTACATCCTGATTTTTCTCTCAAACCCATGTTCTTTTACCTACTTCCTATGAAGAACCAAAATGTATTCTCATTGCCTCATTCTGTAATAATTCTTAATATTAGTAAGGCAGGTATAATTATGAACTAGGTGCAAAGAGTGTGATAAAAAAGTGGTTTTAATAACAACAACCAAGATCCTGCAATGACATTTACCTTTTATGATTTTACACATTTATTCAATGATAAGACCAAAGCAGAAAGGTAACAAAGCTCTGTTGTTGAATTGCAAAGTTGCACACTTGTGCAAGAGTGTACCAATCTTCTCTGGGCACTTGGGATGTACATCAGGTACTTCTACTGTTGTGCTCCAGCACTTTCTAGCCATCATCATGATGAAATGTCAGAGAGTGTGCCCAAGAAACATGAGTGCCCATTACACATCAGAGCATAGTGTATCAATCCCTCCACTGGCTACCATTGCTCAGGGGACAACCATAGCTTGAAGAACATTATGAAACTGCTCTATTCAGTTTAGAACACATCTAATGTTGTTCACAAAGGCATTCCTCTCAAAGAGCATGACAGCCCCCTTTTCAGACTGTAGTTAAACCGTGGCTTTTGAATTAGAACTAAAGTGTTACTTTGAATGTCAAAGAAATTAATGTGTGCAGAATTTCATTAAAGATTTATTGGGAAAGTTTTGTTTAATCTGATTCTTAATATGGGTTTCTTAAAAACAAGGACTGAAAGAGAATTAAGAAAATATTTGAATAGGAGATGAGAAATGACTTTCTTTAGTGTCATGAAGTCCTGGCATGGAGGATCCCACAGAAACAAAAAAAATCCACAGGTAAGGGGTTATTGTGTGGAGGAACTATAGGTACAGAAAAATAATACCATTTTCTGTTCAGAAGGCACATTTCCTGCACGAAAAAATCATTTTTCCTGTATAGTAAATGTCATTTTATGCAAAAAAGAAAAAAGAAAATTAGGACTGTCTTGTAGCAGAGGAAAAAAAATTCTCTTGAATGTGAGAATGAAATTTACAGATTCACACTCCTAAAAAACAAGGCATATTATACTAAACATATCCTTTTTTTTTGCACATGCTTTTACAAGCCTGGCAGATGAGGAGAATGCAGTGAATTATATAAATCCTGATCTCATCTAGGCTTTAGACAAAGTACACTATAGCATTTTCATAGAAAATGTGGTAAAATGTGGCCTAGGCAGTTCTTCCCTGTAGCTGGTCTTTTCTTAAAAAAATAAATTATCTTTATTAATGTCCATTATAATTGTTCAAGGTAGACAAATAACATGGTGATTGATGAAAGAAAAGAAAAAAAGACAACAATATTGAAACAACAATTAGAGACCAATACGATATATTCACAGATGAAAAAGCAATACAGTGGCTACAATCTAAACAATACTACAATAAATACGAACATCTGTTAGGTGGACTTTGAACTGATTGAATCACTGTATAAAAAGAGTGCAAATGAATATTTCTTCACCCTGGAAAGAAATGACTAACAGGGTGCCTCAGCATAAAAGTAGTTAGTTCATGTTGTAGGAAACAGGAGTGATAGTGCTTCCAATAAATTCCTGTTTTCTAGTGTTCATCTTAAAGCTGGACATAGATCCTTCCCCGTTCTCCAATGCTAGGCAACTTGATGAAAGATTACTGCTTATAGGGAAGAAAAGCTCAGTCAAGATATCGGCATGGGTAGAGGAGACAGTAAAACCTTTTGATTCTGCTGCAGTCCAGTTTCACATCTCCACTCTATATCTCCACAATTACAAACAGCATATCTAGTTTGAGTGTGAACTTTTGCATTCAATACTCATTTTCATGACATCAATTACAACCTCTACTCATATGTTTTGCTAAAAGAAAAATGCAACAAATACCTTAAGCTATCTTTCACCTCTTTGTTTCTCAGAGTGTAGATGAAAGGATTCAGCAAGGGAACCACAATCAAGGCGAGAGTGTTCGCTATCTTGTTGATTTCAAAAGAAAAGCGTTTAACAGGCTTGACAAAAAGGAAGATGGTGGAGCCATACCAAATAATCAAAATGACAAGGTGGGAGGAACATGTAGAAAAGGCCTTTTGTTGACCTTTGATGCCAGGGATGTGCAGGATGGTTGAGATGATGTACAGATAGGAAGCGAGGGTTACTAAGCAGGAGCCCCCAACCACAATGAGGGCTATGATAAAGCATACCATCTCAACGACATGAGTGTTACTGCAAGATAGAACTATCCAGGAATCAATGTCACAATAGAAGTTATTAATGACATTACTTGCACAGAAGAATAAAGTTCTTATCAGATACGCTGGTATAGAAAGAAAAAGGTATCCACCTAGCCAAGGTCCAAAGGCCAGTTTTGTACAGAATCTAGTGTCCATGATGATATTGTAGTGCAGAGGGTAACATATGGCCAAATATCGATCATATGCCATGACAGATAGCAAAAAATGTTCAGTGGCCCCAAAAGAATGAAGAAAATACATTTGCATAAGACATCCTGTGAAAGAAATGTTTCTACTCTTCCCAAGTAGGATGGCAAGGAGTTTGGGGATGGAGGCTGTGGTATACCATATCTCCAGGAAAGAAAGATTGCAAAGAAAGTAGTACATGGGCATGTGGAGACGGCAATTTGTTAGTACTGCAAAGATAATGGCCATATTACCTGAAATTACCAGGAAGTACATGATGAGAACGAATGTGAAGATGACCATCTGTGAACTCTGAGACCCAGGAAAGCCAAGAAGGATGAATTGTGTCACTCCTGTTTCATTTTGTCCTGTTTCCTGGTGCTCTTCCACTTCTCTTCTGCTGAAATAAACACTGAAGTAAGACCAAGTAGGTTTGACCATGTGTTTAAAAGTCCTTGCTGAAATTTTAAGAAAGAAATCCTCTCCCTTCCCAATATAAGCCTGGAGTAAATCATATGTAAATAGAATCAACTTACCTTCCTGATATCATTGTCTGGCCAGAAAAAAAAAAGGCTGTTTCTGTGCAAAATAACCCTATGAAAACTTTGCACAAAAGAAATCCAACAGTGTGAATAGGTTTTTACAACTCTGTGGTTTTCAAAATCCTTCTTGATGTGGGGAGGAAATTCCCAAATTCCTTGCTGTTTCCTTCAATAAGAAAATCTGTGATGAATGACACTCCTATTTAGGATTCATGACTGATTGAGATACGCTAGTTATCTCAAGTTCAGTGATAACTAAAGATATTTTAGAGTAGGATTCCCATTGAGAGTTTTAAAGGGTCTGTCACATATAACCAGTCTGTCACGTATAACCAAGCAGTTATTTCTAATTTCCAAATCTCAAGTAAATATAGGGAACAGAGTTAAATAGAGTGTTAACCCTGCTTAGGTAGACCCACTAAAATGAATAGAATATGTTCCCCAAAAGTTCCTTAAGTCCACTGGATTTCAAGAGATCTACTCCAGAATTTTGGATTTAATCCACGATATTAGTCATCTTCATAGTTCAGTTACGTAAACTAATAGGTCTCAGATTATTGCTACTTGTTCTGAACTGTTAACTTGATTTCCTCTAGGGCTGGTCCAGTTTAAGTTCAACCGTTAATTTCAGATAACAGTTTAGCTTCCATTGATGTTCAGGTAAAAAATAGTTTATTTTGGGTTTTGTATCAGATTGGGTTTTATCCCTGCATATCTCTGTTACCATTGTTTTGCATGCAATAATAATTGCTTTAGTCCAGAAGTGGATGGACAGAAATCTATTCCACCAACAGCATTTTCTTATCCTGGCTTCTCCACTGAATCCAACCAAAAGGAGCTCACTGGGTATTGCTTCAGAACTTAGTGAAAGGTGGCATGGGAGTGTTACTTGAATGGAAATGGGTAGAATTTTTTTTCCATGAAAGATTCCCTAGCCCATTTTCCTCAGATTCCCTGTTCCCTTTGCAGCCCCTGCATCCACTCTCATGCCTTTCTGGTCATCTCCTGCTTGTTTGAATGGAGATTTCGGTAGACGATGTATAGATGAAGTTTGGAAGCTTTACATATGACTTTATATATAACAGCAGCAACAAATGAATGACTGCATTTATATCTAAAGCTGTAGAGTGCTATATCTTGATTTCAGTTTGTATTTTGACAAAGTGTCCGCAATATTCTTGATCACAAGATGGCAAACTGTGACTCATGAGTGGATTTTAATTTGTGGATGGACTGAACCCAAAGACTGCTCATGAATTATCTCAACATTAAACTTGCATTTTATCTTCTGAATTTTTGAAATGGATGTGTTGAATAGTTTTAATACTACACACCATTTGCTTACAATGTAATGATAACCTTTTCTTTCTGTTTATCAATACTGTGTTCATTTCAGTGTTGAGAACTGTGTGAGTCCCAGTTATAAATATTTATATAAAAGAGTAGGTTACTGATGATTTTATCCAAGTATTGATTTAAGAGCACCTTCAAATCTGATGCCATCCCCCCTCTCTGAAGAAAAAACAACAACAAACAAACCAGAATGTATACTTCTGCGAAAACAAGATGGTTTTATAAAACATGCAACCCAGCAAAATCATAATTTTATCAGAATAAGTGGTCTGTATGAAAATATATTAGATAAAAACATCACAATGATTTTAATCTGATGTTAAGCATAAAATACAGGCACTTACCTACTGTCAGTTCCTTCACTCATTTTGAACAAATTTTCAGGATAACTTGGCATAGTTATTCTTCTGTTTATTCTATTCAGAATACTCTTTGGTATATTCTATTCGGTATACTCTGTCAAAGTTTTCATGCATTTTGATATTGATTTCATTGTCTTGTTGTTTTTACAAATATGGCCCTAAAACGTATTGTGGAAGGCTTTACGTGCAGTAATTTCTAACAGAGATGGAGGTGTTTGATTGGAGAACGTTTATGTTACTATAACAAAAACTCCCTTGTGACTTTATCTCTTAAGAATTCCTCATCATTTGAGTAAGAAAAACAGTGACCGCTCATCATGCAGCTTTTGGTGTGGCGTGAAGGTATTTCCATTCATTTTTTTTAAATCTATCATCAAGTCAAATTCCACATACAGTGATCCCCATAAAAAACAAACCTATAAAGACTCTGCTCATCAGCTGTTCTGCTGAGATCTTGCAAGCTCCAGACCATATCTTTCTTTGTTGAGTTAATTCACTGTAATGTGTTCTTCCTTCTTTCCTACTGCCTTCTACTTTATCTATCATCATCATCTTTTTCAGTCAACTATATTATTTCATGATGTGTGAAAAGTACAATAGCTTTCATTTAGCCAATTTTGTTTCTAGCGAAATTTCAAGACTGATTTGCTCTTTGATGCATTTATTTGTCTTTTTGGCAGTCTATGGTATCCATAATTTGTCCCTCCCCCATACCCAGTACTGTTCTTCAAATAAGCTGACTTATGTGCTCCATTTGCTGCTTTATATACTCCTGTTGTTTTATTGATTTGTTAAACTAAGCTTTGTTTAATGGAACCATCTCAGAAGTCTCACCACCAAGTAAAAAAGTATAAAGTGAATGCTGGTAGATATGAAATAGCAATGATTATCTGGTGCTAATTATTAGAAATAATCAGTCATGGATATATGGGACCCTTCCATATGAGTAACCCCAGAAGGTGGGTGACTTAGTGGTCCATGTGCAATGCCAATGCCTCCATGAAAAGTGGGGAATTATTAGCCCCAAGAGAGGTCTGGGGAGAGGGGAACCTAGAGGGATCTGTCCATCTTTGTATACCGATACTAATGCAGAGACACCTGTTGGAGATTAAAAGTATGTTTTATTCGGGGGGGAATTCAGAGACACAAGCCAGCTGAGTGACAATCACACAAGGCTAGCTGAAAAACAAGGAATAAATAATAGATAGTGAAAAGTTTGGGTGAAGTGGATGGCATTTACTTATTCTGCAAAGAGGAGATGAAGTGATGTGGGTCAGACTAAGGGTCAAAGAGTAGTAGAATAATGGGAACTGGAGCAGCAGTGACAGCCTATGTCCAGAGTTCTATGAGTTATTTGGCTCAGAGCCAGTGTTTCAATGCCCTGTTTCCGTCCTGAAGGGGAAGGGGTTAATGGTTCTCTGACAGAGCAAACAATGGGGTCCAAAACAAGCTAATGGCCTTAGTATTAGGTTCCAGAGCACTAACTGGAATTATGGTAGCTCCTTGATAGCTGGGCAGGTGAGGAAACAGATTCAGGAAGAAGAGGAATCAGCTTGAAAGCCAATAGTTCCTCAGTTCTGGCGGTTTTGGATGCTATGGTGTCTGAAGGCTGAGTCATTGAAGGGATGTTTGTAAGCTTATTGACACAGGAGTTTCCTTGATTATGTCATGGCCATGACCTAAATTCCCATCTGACCCACTTTGACAAGTATTCAGACAGTCCTCTTAAGCAGCATGGCATCTCAGTCATTGCAGTGGGTGCTGTATTTTTCATGTCTATTAAATGACATGTGTCAATTATAACATATTGTGGAGTGAGGGTGAAGGGCATAGTAACACATGTTTTTCTAAAAAAAACCCTCTTTAATCAGCAGTTTGCTGTGAATTGAATACAACTTTCAAATTTGACATTACTTTGGGGTCACTGAATTTATAGTGCAGACTGAATTATATTGTTAAGGTATAAAGTTTCATGCAAACATAGGTGTGGACGGATTAGAAACATGCATCCATCTTGTCAGACAGCTGTTGCAGTCAAGCTGACAGCAGATGTTCAGAAAATTTTCTCTCTTGGTCATAAGTAAATGTGTGTACATGCAACATAGGGCACCACTGGGCCTCAAACTGTATAAGTCAGCACTCAGGTTGTAGGGAGACATCCCATCCAGACTGCTAGTTCGTCCTGATAGCCTGGTCCTCCCTGTAGATACAAAAAATGGATTTTTGGGGGTCTTCAGTCCTCAGAAAGATCAAATTTGTTCATTTGGCAATTCCTAGGGTCTATTTTGGGCTGAGTATACCTGATTGGTCCAAGTAAGCGTGAGGCTTAATTAGACTTCTTTGATCCTCATTGGGTCCTAGCCAAGCATAGTGTTATCTGAATTCTGGGGGTCCCTGGGGGGCGCCTTTCTATGTTCCACATGATGGTGACTGTAAATTCAACAGAGCACAAGTGATAGCAATACGAGAGGCAGGGTAACCTAGCGGGATCTTTAACCCGGTGTTTACGGGGTCAGGCCAAGCCAAAAACCAAACAAAAGTGTCCAAGAATTACTTTATTAAGCGAAAGTATCACATATCAGCACATACACTCACACACGCATTCAAGTCCTATAGAAAAGCAAAGAGTGGAAATGAGATGGAGGGATTATTAGAGGGTTCGTAGTTTGGGTGATACTGCACCTTTTCCTGAAGTCCTGGGTCTGAGAAAGCAGTGAAAGAAGTGAAGTTCAGCAAAAGAACACTAAGGAGATCACTCAGCTGCCGGGAAGATGGGGACTATTTGTAGGGGAAAATGTGCTTTGAGGGCAAATCCTTTCCTGGGAGAACAAAGGGTATTGCAACGGAAAAACACCTCCACACCAGTACTTCCTTTGATATGAGAACATACCATGGTGTTACCAAAGTTTCAAGATCTTCCGTCCCTTTGGTTTGTGGTGTGACTTTATGTAGATGGTCCTTGCCTGATAGGATTTTATTGCTATCAGCGCTCAACTTGTGGGGAAACACATTAATCCCTTCAAGTTGGCTCCTCAGAGGCTGAGGACCTTTTGTCCACTGTGGGCTTGCACATTGAGGTCTCCTGGGGCTATGTGATGGGGGATTTTACTGGCCTGACCTGGTTTTCGATCGTCCAACCATTGCTGCCTACGTGCTCATTCAGGTGACTTTTCTGGCATGTTGAATCATATTTGATATCAAAAGTTGTAGACCTCAGGACAAGACTTACCAGTAAGGCAACAATAGCAGGCTTTGGGCTTGTGACATTTGAGCCTAATCAGGTCTAGCAGGTTTTTGCCCAGCCTGGGTTGATATGGCTGGTACCTACTGTGATAATGGGGTTTTCTGTTATCTGGCTAACAGTGCTTAAAGGGGATAGTTCTCCCTTCAAGCATATGAAGTGTTAACGAACTGTTAATGTTAGGTATTATTGGGCTTAATATCATAGGTCATGAGAGACAATTGCCTAATCAAGGGGAGAAAGGTGAGAATCTTTGAGATGGATTGATGAAGAAGTTATAAAAATCTTTGAGAGACCACGAGGTAGAACCAGAACAAAGGGAAACATCCCAAGACATCAACGAATGTGCAAATATGTCGCTGGCAGACAGGCCTAAGGTCTGTCTCCTGACCACCTCAGAAATGACCAACTAATTTGACTAGTTAGAATGTATTTAGTTCGTTGTGTTTGTCTTTCTTATTTTGGAAGTTTTGGATGATTGGAGGAATCTATCTATACTGTATCTATTAAATGTTCCTGAGAGGAGGCACCTTTCATGAGTAATATTTCTCTTGTTTACCTTGCAAGTCTTAGAGTAAATACTTTTCTGTAAAAATCTCTGTTTCTTCTGCATTCCACATATTCCTCTGCAACTTGTACAGACAGGATTTCTCTCATTGAGCAAGGGGGGTGGGGGGAGGAAAGGGATCTCTGAGCATGGAGATTAACAATTCCCAGGCAATGTCCCACTGCATTACTGAAGCTTTGGGGGAGATCAGTGGGTGGTGGCAGCTTGTCAGTAGGAGAATTTTGGAGGGAAGCTCCTGTCTCTTGTTCAAGTGCATTTATGTGGGACAGGAGCTAAAACTCTACACCTACTGAGGTATGACTCTCCCTCTTATCCTCCCTTTTTGTGTGGCCTCAGCAGGGTGTACTCCATAACCAAAACTAAAGGGAACTCCATAGCCAAAATTAAAGGGAACTCTAGTCCAAACCTGCCTAGGCCCTTGGAACTTGGTGCCCTTGATTCAATGTCTCGCCCAGACAAAATGTCTTCCCAAAGATATACCATAGTATTAGCATGTTTGGAATTGGGCATTGGGATAGTCTAGTCTGTTAGGATAGCAGTATACTAATTAATATCAGTGATAGTAATTATTCAAAAAATATGAATGTCACCACTCACAAGAAGCAGTGTTGATCGCAAAGGTTCAGATCGCTTAGTTGCTTCATGCCTGATTGTGGCCTTACCATGTAATTCAAAAAAGGAAAAGGATCCAGTCAGGAAACCTTTCTTTAGAAACACTCAACATCAGCTGATTCGAAGCCAGCAAGTTGTTCTCCAGATGAGGCTGATGAGAGGGTCTGATTTGTGTGATTGTGGCTCATTTGAGAGCTTTAGAACAGCCATGAGGTCTGGAGCCTTTTCTCCTGCTGGTGCCAACACTTTTCAGGGAAACAAGAGGACAGGGGGAGTGCATTACATTGGAGATAATAATTTATCTTTCTGCTTGTGAGGTGGGAGGGTTTAGCACTTTTTAAAATCTCTACAAGTTGACTCTTTGGTCCCCTCTTCAAGTATTGTGGTAGGGAAAGCTGTACCAGAAGCCGTTGGGGTGTCTCCGCTGAAAGCTGTCTCTTCTTTTGAAGAGGGATATAGACTAACAGGTGAAGAATCTGCATTAGACACACCTGAAGGGTCCCTGGGCTGGACCTGTGGTCCTTGAAGCCAGCCTGCACCACCCTTTGCAGTCTCTACAAGCTCTAAGTTTCATCCCTCCTGGATGTAGGGCACTTCCTGATCCAGGCTAACTAGTCTTCTTCACTTTGCCTCTCCTTCTTCCACAACCCAACATTATGAACTAGACAAATGAGTAAAGGCTTTGAGTTTAGCCCCTTTATGCTCTCCTGCATGGTCACATGCAGTCCTGCTGAGTGACCACCTCTTTCCTACAACCAAGAAACATATTGGAAAAGGGAGGGTGTATTTAACCATCTTTAAATTGGTCTTTAGAGAGCTGGAGTATAAGAATAAAGACAAGGAGGAGAAGGATAAAGAGAGGGCATGAAAAAGGAATGTGAATAAGACATGGAGTTAGTGGATGTTTTGGCTTTTTGATTCGTGACAGGTACTAGTGCAATCACAGCTATGGTCAGCATAGTGGAAATGAACTTTTCTGCAGATTAAACTGGTTCAGTCAGGATATATATCTTATTTGTACATCTTTTGATCCAGAAGCTTCGTTAGACATTCCACTGGTGGAGAAATAAAGATGACCACTTTATAATGTGTTTTTTTTTCAAAGCTGAAACTGACCAAGCTTGAGGATTTGAAAGGGTAGCTAGATGCTTTTATAACTAAGTGCAATGTTATGCTTCATTAACTGTGAGAGCTGGTAGGCCACCCTAACTTCTGTAGATGCATAAGCTTCTTGGTTGTGGCCAGTCCTTCCTTCATTGTCTTTGCAGTGCTTTGCAAAGTGTCAGACTACCGTAGCACATGGATAACAGCAGAGATATTGTACAAATTTAGGTCTGGCAGAATTTCTCTTTTGAATAGGTTCAACAGAGTTTCCAGTTCAGCATTCACAAGAGCCATTAGAATGTTCATTGAGTTTTTCCATCAATGAGGCCTTGATTCCATGTGGCTGTGGGTGGTCAATCATTTATTGCAACACTGTGTAACACTGAAGTAATTGGGGTTGACACCTAAGCTCATACAAGGTACAATTGCTGCTTTTACCTTTAAAGCCAAGGCACATAGACAGGTGGACACATCTGAAGACTGTAAGCAATGGAAAGTATTAGAGGGCTAGACCAGGGAGAGAGGCCACATTACTACAGGTTGCACCATTCATAGAATTTCTGATAGATTGCATTACTCATAGGCAGGGGAAATGGAACTGTCTTCTAAAAGCAATGTTTCTGGTAAGCCTTAACATTCCAGGGCCTTACTTCCATTAGAAAACTAGATTGTTTTTGTTAAAATGAAGACTTATCCAGCCCCAGAATGATAAAAGAGAAAAGAGATACCTGGGCAAATATTGAGCACTGCCTGGTGAACAAATGACATCTTGTGCTGGCACTTTCTCAGTACTTGGAATTCAGTAGTGAAACAAAGGCTACCCTGTTCTGGCATCAGAATGGTTCACAGCCAGCTGGCTCCCAATCCACCAAGCCTTTCAGGAAGCTTTGTCTCGGGAAGTTTGATTTTGTTGCATATCCCTTTTGACAGCTTCTATAGTGCTTTGATCCAAAAAGATTAAGTGTCTAGTCTGATGGAAGTATGCATGTTATTAGTGTTTGCCCCATTTGTGAGTGAAGGACCTGGAAATTGACCCAGTGTATTCAGCTAATTTTATTGTTTTTTTCCAATATAGGGCAAGTCCAGGTCAGCATTTGCAGCCATGGCACTGACCTCACCATCTGCATCCCAGATGGGGTTACCAAATTCTGCCACAGTAGAGTGGTTTTGAAGGCAAGACCTAAGATCAAATTGCCTAATGTCGTTGTTATTCAGTGGGTGCCATGAGTGCTTATGACTCACCCGGACAGGAAAGAACTGGTTTTGATTATGAGGAAAGAGGTATTCATCCAGGGAAGGATGATTTAGCTGCCCTGTTCCACGGGTGGCCTGATATCATCATGGTTTGTTCTGCCTTAATATTCCAAAGGGTGTGAAAAGAAGAGTGAGACTTTACTATGTTAGAAGGCAACGGTAAACAGGGAGATGAGAAACAAAATGGTTTGGTGTTTAAGTATCTTACTTTTACTTCTGGATATCAGGTATGATTGCCCTGAACTTTATAGGGATACCAGGATATATCTATGAAAGGGAAGCACAGATATCTTCTATCAGGATTTGTAGTATATCTTGTGGAGCGTCTTGGAGGGCTTGGTGAGATTAGGAAGATAAGGACACACTTGCTCCTTGGTATGGCAAGCATTTGGAGCAAGATGAAATCAGTGAGTACTCATTAGGCACATTAGATTAAGAAGGAGTTCTCTAAATTGAAGCTGGGATTGGATGAGGTTCATGTGCTGTGTGGGGAATCAATTTTGGGGTTGATTCAGGGGGACCTCCCTCACCCAGGGTGAGAATTTAGATGGAATCCATATCACAAGAGTCTATCAGTAGCAAAGATATGGAGAAGGAGGACCATAAGGACGAGGACATACATACATACATATACATACATATAGGGACTGAGAGCAGAGAATGAAGAAAGAAAGATGTCATCATTGTAACTTGAGTAAACAAATTTTATTGGATGGTTTCGAACATGTGGATCAAAAGTGAATAAGGTGACAGAGAAAATGATGAACAAAAGAAAAAGAAAAAAACTGATTTGAAGTTTTCTTGTTTACTTTTTTGTGTTTTCATTTTGTATATCCTGATTTTCTATCCAACCCCTATATTTTCCCCTACTTCCCATAAAGAACCAATACATATTCTCATTGCCTCATTCTGTAACAATTCTTAATATTTGTAAGGCAGGTATAATTATGAACCAGGTTGAAAAAGCATGATAAAAAATTGAGGTTTTAATAACAATAGCCAATATCCTGTATCACAGTCTACATTTTAAGATTTTACACATTTAACCAAACAAAAGTCCTAACTAGAAAGGCAGAAAAGCTCTGCTGGTGAATTGCAAAGTTGCACAGCTGGGAAAGAGTGTGCTAATCCTCTTTGGGCACTTTTGATACACATAGGGCACTTCTGCTCAGCCATCATCTTGATGAATGTCAGGGAGTGTGCCCAAGAAACATGAGTACCTATTACACATCAGAATAGTGTATCAGTCCCTCCACTGGCTACCATTGCTCAGTGGACAGTCATAGATTGAAGGACATTATGAAACTATTCTATCCAGTTTTGAACACACCTAAGGCCATTTACAGAGGCATACATCTCACACAGAATGCCAGCCCTCTTTTCAGACTGGATGATTAAACTGTAGTTGGCTTTTGAAATAGAACTAAAGTGTTATTTAGAATACCAAAGAAATTAATGTGTAAATAATTTCATTGAAGATTCATTTAAAAAGTTTGATATAATCTGATTCTCAGTATAGATTTCTTGAAAACAGAGACTAAAAGAGAATGTAAAAATATTTGAATGTGAGATGAAAAATGCCTTTCCTTAGTGTCAGGAAGTCCTGGCAAGGAGGATCCTGGACAAAAAAGAATATCCACTGGCAAGAAGTTTTTGTGTGGGGGAACAATGGATTCAAGCTGCAGGAAAGGAGATTCCACCTGAACCTCAGGAAGAACTTCCTGACAGTCAGGGCTGTCCGGCAGTGGAATCTGCTGCCTCGGAGTGTAGTGGAGTCTCCTTCCTCTTTTAAGCAGAGGCTGGATGGCCATCTGTCGGGAGTGCTTTGAGGGTGCTCCTGTATGGCAGGGGGTTGGACTGGATGGTCCTTGTGGTCTCTTTCAACTCTACATTTCTATGATTCTATGATTCTATGAACAACAGATGCAAAAAATAATGCCATTTTCTGTAGAGAAGGCAAATTTTGTGCACCGAAAAATCATTTCTCCAATACAGTAAATGTAATTTTATGTGGAAAAAAAACTTTGTGTCTTGCAGCAGAGAAAAAAACAAACCAAACCAATTTGTCTTGACTGTGAGAATGAAATTTACAGATTTACACCCCTAAAAAACATGTCATGTTAGAGTAAACATATCCTTTTTTTGCACACATTGTTACAAGCCCAGCAGAAAAGGACAATGCAATGAATGTTATAAATCTTGATCTCATTTACGCTTTTGACAAGGTCCACTATAGTATTCTCATAGAAAATCTGGTAAAATGTGGGCTAGACAGTGCTTCTGTTAGCTGGAGTTGTTTAAAAATAAATTATCTTTATTAATTTCCATTATAATTGCAAAAGGTAGACAAATAACATGATGGCTGAGGAAAGAAAGAAAAAGGATGATAACATAGCAATATCAACTAGAGATCAATACATTATATTTACAAATGATAAAACAATACAATCATTACAACCTAAAGAATGATAAAATAAATACAATCACCTGTTAGATGGACTTTTAACAGATTGAATCACTGTATCTAAAGGGTGCAAACCAATATTTCTTCACCTTGGAAAGAAATGACTAATAGGGTGTCTCAGCACAGAACATCTTGTAAAAAAGGGACTGCGAGTGCTCCCAACAAATTCTTGTTTTGTTGTGTTGGCGTTTAAGCTAGATATAGAACCTTCCCCATTCCCCAATGCTGCACAACTTGATGGAAGATCACTGTTTATGGGACAAGAAAGCTCAGTCAAGATATTGGTATGGGAAGAGGAGACATTCAACTCTTTTGAGTCTGCTGCTGTCCAGTTTCACATCTCCACTGCATAACTCCACAAGTAGAAACAGCATATGAATAGTGTGAACTTTTGTATTCAATATTGATTTTCATGACATCAGCTACATCCTTTACGTAAAAGTCTTCCTAAAAGAACAATGCAACAAATATCTCAAGCTATCTTTTACCTCTTTGTTCCTTAGGGTATAGATGAAAGGATTCAGCAGTGGAACCAGAATGAGGGCGAGAGAGTTCGCTATCTTGTTGATTTCTAAAGACAGGTGCTTAACGGGCTTGACAAAAATGAAGATGGTGGAGCCATACCAAATAATCAAAACAGTAACATGGGAGGAACATGTAGAAAAGGCCTTTTGTTTACCTTTGATGCCAGGGATGTGCAGGATGGTAGAGATAATGTACATGTAGGAAACTAGGGTTACCAAACAGGAGCCCACAACCACAATGAGGGCTATGACAAAAGTTGCCATCTCAATGACATGAGTGTTACTGCAAGATAGAACTATCCAGGAATCAATGTCGCAATAGAAATTATTAATCACATTGGGCCCACAGAAGAACAAAGTTGTGATCAGATAGGCTGGTATAGAAACAAACAGGAATCCCCCTAACCAAGGTCCAAATGCCAGTTTTGTACAGAGTCCAGTGTTCATGATGATGTTGTAGTGTAGAGGGTAACATATGGCCAAATATCGATCATATGCCATGACAGACAGCAAGAACTGTTCAGTGGCCCCAAAAGAATGAAGGAAATACATCTGCATAAGACATCCTGTGGAAGACATGCTTCTATTCTTCCCAAGCAAGATGGCAAGAAATTTGGGGATGAAGGTTGTGGTGGACCATATCTCCAGGAAAGAAAGATTGCAAAGAAAGTAGTACATGGGCATGTGGAGATGGTTATTTGTTATTACTACAAAGATAATGGCAATATTACCCCAAAGTATCAGGAGGTACGTGATAAGCACGAATGTGAAGATGAACATCTGTGAACTCTGAGACCCAGGGAAGCCAAGAAGAATGAATTGTGTCACTCCTGTTTCATTTTGTCCTTCTTGCTTGTGTTTTTCCACTTCTCTTCTACTGAAACAAACACTGAGTTAGAACCTAGCAGATTTCACCATGTGTTTTAAAGCCCTTGCTGAAATTATAAGAAAGAAATCCTCTCTTCCCAATATAAACCTGGAATAGATCACGTATATGAAGAATCAACATAGTTTCTTGATATGGTCTGGGCAGGTTTTTTTCTGTGCAAAATCTTTTTTTGTGCAAAGTTCTGTGAAATCTTTGCAGACAAGAAATTGTAGATTTTGAATGGGCTTTGAAAACTCTGTGGTTTTCAAAGTCCTTCTTGCAATGGGAAGGAGATAGATAAATTACTTGCTATTTCCTTCAAGAAGAAAATCTGTGATGAATTACACTCTTTTTAAGGATTCAGGCCTCATTGAGCTACATCAGTTAGCTTAAAATTAGCAAAAACTATTTTTTTTATAGAGTAGGATTCACATTCAGGCTTTTAAAAGGCTAGTAACCAGTCCATCACAGATAACCAAGCAGTTGTCTCCAAGTTTCAAATCCCATGTAAATATAAGGAACAAAGTTAAATATAATGTTAACCCTGCTTAGGGCAGATCCACTAAAATGAATACAATTTGTTTTCCAATACTCCTTTAAATCCATTTGATTTCAGCAGATCTACTTGAGGATTTTGGATTTAGTCCATCATATTAGTCATCTGCAGAGTACAGTTCAACAAACTAATAGGTCTCAGATTATTACTTCTTGTTCTGAACTGTTAACTTTATTTTCTCTAGGGCTGTCAAAGTTTAAGTTCAGCAGTTAATTTCAGATAACAGTTTAGCTGACATTCACTTTAAGGTAAAAAAAAGAGTTCATTTTGTATCAGATTGGGTTTTATCCCTGCATGTCTCTGTTACCACTGTTATGCAGACAGTTATACATACAGTAACAATTGTTTTGGTCCAGATGTGGATGGACAGAAATCTATTCCATCAACAGCATTTTCTTATCCTGGCTTGTCCACTGAAACCAACCCAAAGATGCTCATTTGGTGCTGCTTCAGAATATAGAGAAAGGGGCATGGGAGTGCTATTTAAAAGGGGAAATGGATAGAATTTTCATCCATGACAGATTCCCTACCCAGTTTCCTCTGATTACCTGCTCCCTTTGCAGCCGCTGCACAAATCTCATGTCTTTCTAGTGGTCACCTGTTGGCCTGAATGAGGGTTTTGGTAGTTGACAGGTAGATGAAGGTATTAAACTTTACTGTATGACCATAGATATAACAGCAGCAACAATTCAATGACAGCTGTTATAGCTAAAGCTGTAGAATGCTATATCTTGACTTCAGTAATTCTTTTGACAAAGTGTCCAGAATATTTTTGATGAAAAGATGGCAACATATGACTCCTGAGTGGATTTTTATTTGGTTGATGAACTGAACCCAAAGAGTACTAATGAATTATCTGAACTTTTAAACTGGCGTTTTATCTTCTGAATTTTTCAAATAAATTTGCTGAATAGTTTTAATACTATACATCATTTGCCCTTCCATGTAATGATAATCTTCTCTATGTGTTTGTCAATACTGTATTCATTCTGGTGTTGTCTACTTGAATCTCAGTTTTTTAAAAAAGAATGGATTGCTGATTATTTTATTCTTGTATTCATTTAAGGGCACCTTGAAATCTGATGTCATTCCACCCTGCCTCTCCCCAAAAAAGAAGCCCCAGGATATATACTTCAGCAAAAACAGAGTGGCTCTGTAGAGCATGCAACCCTGCAAAGTCATATTTTTATCAGAATAAGTCATCTGTATGAAAATATATTAGACAAATGTATCACAACATTTTTTGTCTGATGTCAATCATAAAATAAAGGCACCTACCTACTGACTGTTCCTTCATTCATTTGGAACAAATTTTTACGAATACTGTTTCAGTTGGCTTGGCATAGTTATTCCTCTGTTTATTCTATTATATATCCCCTTTTCTTGTCCCAGTTTTCACATATCTTGATATTGATTCCATTTTCTTGTTCTTTTTACACATATGTCTCTAAAACCTAATGTGGAAGGCTTCCCAGTGGAGTCATTTCTGACTGTGATGGAGATGTTTGATTGCTGAACATTTATGTTACTATAACAAAAATTCCCCTGTGACTTTATCTCTGAAGAAGTCCTCGTTATTTGAAGAAGAAAAAGAATGACTGCTCATCATGCAGCTATTGGAGTGGCATGAAGGAGTTACCATCTACCCCCATGAATAACAGAACTCCAAAAACTCTGGTCATCACCTGCCCTGCTCAGATCTTGCAAGCTCAAGAATACATATCTCTTCACTGAGTTAATCCACTGTCATGTGGTCTTCCTTTTTCCTACTGCCTTCTACTTTACCGATCATCACCACCATCATCATCATCATCATCATCATCATCATCATCATCATCATCATTATCATCTTTTCCAGTCAGCCATATTCTTTCATGATGTGTGAAAAGTACAATAACTTTCATTTAACTAGTTTTGTTTCTAGTGAAAGTTCAGAACAGATTTGCTCTTTGATGCATTTATTTGTCTTTTTGGCAGTCTATGGTATCCATAATTTGTCCCTCCCCGAGCCCAGTACCACATTCCAAATGAGCTGATTTATGTATTTAATTTCCTGCTTTATATGCTCTTCTTGTTTTATTGATTTGTTAAACAAAGCTTTGTTCAATGGAACGATCTCAGAAGTCTCACCACCAAGTAAAAAAGTATAAAGTGAATGCTGGTAGATATGACATAGCAATGGTTATCTGGTGCTAATTATCAGAAGTAATCAGTCATGGATACATGGGAGCATTGCATATGTGTTACCCCAAAAGGTGGGTGACTCGGTGGTCCATGTGCAATGCCAATGTCTCCATGAAAAGTGAGGAATTATTAGCCCGAAGGGAGGCCTGGGAAAGGGGGGAACCTAGAGGGATCTATCCACCTTTGTACACCAATACTAACTCAGAGACTCCTGTTGGAGATTAAAAGTATGTTTTATTGGGGGGGAATCACAGACACAAGCCAGCTGAGTGACAATCACAATGCTAATTGAGGAAAAAGGAATTAAGAATAGACAGTGAAAAGTTAGGGCAAAGTGGATGATATTTCCTATTCTGCAGAGAGGAGATGAAGCAGCAGAGGGTCCCAGGTTAATAAAATAACAGAAAGTGAAGCAGCAGAGTGACAGCCTATGTCCAGAATTCTATAAGTTATTTGGCTCAGAGCCAGTGTTTCAATGCCTTGTTTCCACCCTGTGGGAGAAGATGCTAATGGCTCTTTGGTAGAGCAAACAGTGGGTAGAGCAAATAATAGCATTAGGTTCCACAGCACTGATGGTAATTGTGGTAGCTCCTTAATAGCTGGGCAGGTGAGGAAACAATTTCAGGAAGAAGAGGAAACAGGTTGAAGGTCAACAGTTCCTCAGTTCTGGCAGTTTTGGATGCTATGATTTCCTAAGCCTGAGTCATTGAAGGGATGTTTGTAAGCTTATTGATCCAGGAGTTTCCTTGACTATGTCATGACCGTGACCTGAGTTCCCATCTGACCTACTTTCACAAGTGTTCTGGCAGTCCTCTTAAGCAGCATGGCATCTCAGTCATTGTAGTGGGTGCTGTATTTTTCATGTCTATTAAATGTTATGTTCCAATTATAACATATTGTGGAGTGAGGGTGAAGGGCATGGTAACATATGTTTTTCTGAAAAAAACCCTTTAATCAGCAATTTGCTGTGGATTGAATATAACTTTCAAATTTGACATTACTTTCAGACCACTGAATTTATAGTGCAGACTGAAACATGTTGATGAACTATAAAATTTCTGGCACACATAATTGCTGACTGATCAGACACATAAGTCCATCTCATCAGACTATTGTTGCAATCAAACTGACAGCAGGGATTAAGAAAGGTTTCCCACGTGGCCAGAAGTAAGTGTGTGCATGTGTAATGTAGGGCATCACTGGACCTCCAAGTGGATAAGTTATTACTCAGGTTGGAGGAAGACATCCCATCCAGACTGCCAGTTGGCCCTGGTAGTCTCATCCTCTCAGTAGTTAGGAAAATGGATTCTTTGGGGCTTTCAGTCCTCAGCAAGATGGAATTTGTTGGGTTGTCAACTCCTGAGGTCTGTTTTCGGCTGAATAGATCTTCTTAGTCCAAATAGGCCTGAGGCTTAATTAGACTTCATTGATACATATTGTGTCCCAGCCTGACATAGCAGGCTTTGGTCCTGTGGCATTTGAGCCTAATTGGGCCTAGCCAGTTTTAGCCCTAACTAGTCTGATATGGCTGGCGCCTACTGTGATAATGGGGTTTCCCATTATCTGACTAACAGTGCTTAAAGGAGATAGTTCTCTCTTCAGACATATAAAGTGTTAATGAATTGCTAGGCTTGGTTTTATTGGAGTTGGCATCATAGGTCATGAGAGATAGTCACCTAATAAGGGTTATCTAGTTATTTGTGTTTGTTTTTATTATTTTTGAAGTTTTGGTTCATTGGAGGAATATATCTATATTCTAACTACTAAGTGTTCCTGGGAGGAGGTAACTCTCATGAGTAATATTTCTCTTGTTTATATTGCATGTCTCAGAATAAATGCTTTTCTGTAAAAACTTCTGTATCCTCTCTATTCCACACATGCCTCAGGAACATATGTAAATAAGATTTCTCTCACTGAGAAGTGGGGTGGAGAGGAAAGGGATCTCTGAGCTTAGATATTAACAATTCTGAGGCAACATCTCACTATGTTATTGAAGCTTTGGGGTAATTCAGTGGGTGGTGAAAGCTTGTAATTAAGAGAATTTTGAGGGGAAGCTCCTGTCTCCTGTTTAAGAGCATTATGTAGAGGAGGAACTACAAATCAACATGTACTGAGGTATGACTATCCCTCTCATTCCCCCTTTTCTGTGGCCTTGGCAGGGCATACTCCACAGCCAAAATAAAAGGGAATTCTTGTCAAAACCTACCTAGGCCCTTGGAACTTGGTGCCCTTGATTCAATATCTCACGCAGATAAATCATTGCATTAGCAACTTTGGAATTTGGCATTGGGATAGTCCAGTCTGTCAGGATAGCAGTGTACTAATAAATATCAGTGATAGTAATTATTCTCACAATAAGAATGTCACTGCTCACAAGAACTATTGTTGATCAGATAGATTCAGATTTCTCAGTTGCTTCTTGCCTGATTGTGGCCTTACCATGTAATCCAAGAAAGGAAAAGGGTCCAGTCAGGAAGCCCTTCCTTAGAAGCACTCAACATCATCTGATTCCTAGCCAGCAAGTTCTTCCCCAGATGAGTCTAATGGGAAGGTCTGATTTGTGTGATTGTGGCTCATTTGAGCTCTTTTAAACAGACATGGGGCCTGGAGCCTTCTCTTGGGTAGGTGCCAACCCTTGTAAAGGGAACAAGGAGAAGGAAGGAGTTCGTTCCATTGGAGATAGTAATTCATCTTTCTGCTTGAGAACTGGGAGGGTTTAGCACTTTTTTTCATTTGTAGCAGCTGACCCTTTGCTCCCTTCTTCAAGTATTGTGGTAGGGAAAATTGTACCAGAAACCTTTGGGTGTCTCCACTGAAAGCTGTCTCTTCTTTTGAAGACAGGTATAGGCTAACAGGTGAAGAACCTGAGTCAGACACACTTGAAGTATCCCTGGGCTGAACCTGAAATCCCTGAACCCAGCCTGCATCCTTCTTTGCTGTCTCTAGATGCTCTCAGTTTCATCCCTGCTGGATGTTGGGGACTTACTGGTCCAGGCTAACTAGTCCTCTTCACTTACCTGCTCATCCTTCCACAACCCAATATTTTGAACTAGACAAATAAGTCAAGGCATTGAGTTTAGCCTGTTCTGGTGTGATGTATATCTTGGTCAATTCATGCTCCCCTACACATTCACTTCTGCTGAGTGGCCACCTCTTCCCTGTAACCAAGGAACATATTGGAAAAGGAAGGGGGTATTTAACCATCTTTCAGCTGCTCTTTAGATAGATGGAGAATAAGGATAAAGACAAGGAAGGGGAGGATAAAGAGAGGTATGAAAACAGAATGTCAATAGGACATGGGGTTAGTGGGTGTTTTGGCTTTTTGGTTGGTGGCAGGTGCTAGTGCAATCACAGCTATGGTCAGCATAGTCATTTTTCCCAATATATTGATGTCATCTGCAATGGCTACACTGATTTTATGGGTCCTTCGTTTTTCCCTCATGACAAGGCCCTCCTTATGAGGGCTGTGATTTTACTGTCCATATGCTGGGATGAGCAGCTGCCCCAAGAGTAACTGCAGATTATGATTCCTGCCAGAGAGACCAGGGGCAGCAGTTTGATAGTAGTAATTTTCTTCCTGGGATTATGCCCTGTTCTCCTTCATGCTTTGCAGTGGGGTAGGATTTTACACTCCATCTCTTAGATGGGTAGTTTAGATCCCAGAGTTTCTGCAAGCAGCATCACTGACACTGTAGTGCCTTATACCTGTTCAGAAGTACTCTAAATGTACAATGGCAGTATTCTGGGAATTGACTTGGCCTTGAAGTGTGAAGGTAATACTGGTTAAAATCAAAGAAAGGGGATAGAGACCAGTAAACCTGCTAGAGTTAAGCACATACTTGAATAGGGCTAAATATTATGGCTTATATTTGGTTGTCTCAACCAATTTGAAGGTCTGAGAAGCCCCTGCAGAACTTGAAATCCATGTACAGGACTCTCCCACTAGGATGTTCAGCAATCTGTGCAAACATCGAGAAATTTATTGCATTTCTCAAGTGACACTGAAGAAGGTCTTCAGCAACCACACCTTCCATTCACCATTAGCTAAAGAACTTTGGCCATTTCCACAATACACTTTTATAGTGCTATTATTTCAATTTCAACATGCTGAAGAATTCTGGGATTTGTAGTTTTACTGAGGCCAAATAGAATTCTAAAAAAATCTCAATAAACTGCAGACCCCAGGATTCCATAAGATGTTGAAAGTGGAATAATAGTGCTATAACAGTGTAGTGCAGAAAAGAACTTACCTTCTGCAGATTAAAATGGTTCAGTCAGGATACATACCTAATGTGTACCTCTACTGATCAAGAAACTTCCTTAGACATTCCACTGGTGGAAGAAAAAAATGAGACCATTTTATAAAGATTGAATATTTGAAAGAGTAGCCAGATGCTTTTACAGCTAAGTGCAATGTCATGCTTCATTAACTATGGGAGAGCCACCTTAACTTCTGTAGATGTGTAAGCTGCTTGCTGCTGGCCAGTCCTTCCTGCATTGCCTTTGCAGTGCTTTGCTAAGTTGGAGACTCCTGTAGCACATGGATATCAACAGAGATATTGTGTAAATTCAGGTCTGGCAGAAATTTTTCTTTTCATTGTGTTCAAAAGGGTTTCCAGTGCAGCATGCACAAGATCCATTATAGAGTTCACTGAGTTTTTCTAGCAGTGGGGCCTTGATTCCACTTGGCTGCGGGTGGTCAATCATTTACTGAAATATTGTTTAACACTGAAGTAGTTGGGGTTGACACCTGTGCCCAGGTAGGGTAAAATCTTTGCTGTTACCTTTAAAGCCAAAGCACATAGATGGGTGGACACGTCTGGTGACTGTAAGCAATGGAAATTGTTAGAAGGCTAGACCAGAGAGAGAAGCCACATTACTATAGGTTGCACCAATCATAGAATTTGGTATAAGTTGCATTACTCATAGGCAGGGGAAATGGTATTCTCTTCTAAAAGTAATGCTTCTAGTCAGGACTTAACATTTCAGGGCATTACTTACATTAGAAAACTTGAAGTTTGATATAAAAAGTTTGATATAATCTGATTATCAACATGGATTTCTTAAAAACAGGGACTGAAAGAGAATTTCTCTCCAACCCCTATATTTTTCCCTACATCCCATGAAGAACCAATATGTATTCTCATTGCCTCATTCTGTAGCAATTCTTATATTTGTAAGGCAGGTATAATCATGAACTAGGTGGAAAGAGTGAGATAAAAAAAATGTGGCTTTAGTAGCAACAGCCACATCCTGCATCACAGTCTACATTTTATGATTTTACACTTTTATCCAAACAAATGTCCTAAGCAGAAAGGCAAAAAAGGTCGGTTAGTGAATTGCAAAGTTGCATACCTGGGCAAGAGTCCAACATTCCTCTCCTGGCACTTCTGATGTGCATCAGGCACTTCTGCTGTTGTGCTGCAGCACTTCCTAGCCAATCTCCTGATGAACGTCAGGGAGTGTGCTCAAGAAGTGTGAGTACCCATTACACATCAGACCATAGTGTATCAGTCCCTCCACTAGGTATCATTGCTCAATGAACAACCATAACTTGAAGGACATTGTGAAACTACTCTATTCAGTTTTGAATACACCTAAGGCCCTTTACAAAGGTATTCATCTGAAGCTGAATGCCAGCCCTCTTTTCAGACTGCATCATTAAACTGCAGTCCGCTTTTGTAACAGAACTAAAGTGTTACAAAGAAGGCCAAATAACTTAATGTGTGCATAATTTTATTAAAGATTCATTAGGAACGTTTTCTTTAACCTGATTCTCAATATGGATTTCTTAAAAACAGGGACTGAAAGAGAATAGAAAAATATTTGAATATGAAATAAAAAACAAGTTTCCTTAGTGTCAGGAAATCAGGGCAAGGAGGTTCCCAGAGAGACAAAAATATCCACAGGTGAGTTGTTGTTGTGTGGGGGAAATATAGGTGCAGAAAAACAGCGCCATTTTCTTAAGAGAAAGCAAATTTTCTGCACCAAAAAATCATTTTTCAAATACAGTAAGTGTCACATTATGCAAACAGAAGTTTTTGAGGACAGTCTTCTAGCAGAGAGGGAGAGAGAGAAACCAATTTGTCTTGACTGTGATAATGAAATTTACAGATTTATATTCCTGAAAAACAATTCATATTAGACTAAATGTATGCTTTTTTTTTTTGCTCATATTTTTAGAAGCCTGGTAGCTGAGGAGAATGCAGTGAGTGCTCTAAATCTTGATCTCATTTAGGTTTTGACAAAGTCCACTATAGCATTCTCCTGGAAAGTCTGGTAAAACATGGGCTAGACAGTGCTTCTGTTAGCTGAATATTTTAAAATAAATAATCTTTATTAATTTCTATTATAATCGTGCAAGGTAAACAATAACATGGTGGTTGATGATAGAAAAGAGTAGGAAAAAAAGACAACAACATAGAAACAAGAATTAGAGAGCAGTATGATATATTCAAAAATGATAAAACAATAAAATAGCTACTATCTAAACAATATTACAATAAATACAAACATCTGTTAGGTGGACTTTTAACTGATTGAATCACTGTATCTAAAGAGTGCACACCAATAGTTCTTCACTGTGGAAAGAAATGACTAACAGGATGCATCAGCGCAGAAGTACTTAGTTCATCTTGTAAGAAATGGGACTGTGAGTGCTCCCAATAAATTCCTGTTTTCTAGTATACACCTTAAAAGCTGGATATAGATGCATCCCCATTTGCCAATAGCTGCACACCTTGATGGAAGATGACTGCTTATGGGAGAAGAAAGCTCAGTCAAGATATTAGTATGGGAAGAGGAGACAGACAAAACTTCTGACTCTGCTGCAGTCCAGTTTCACATCTCCACTCTATATCTCCACAATTACAAACAGCCTATCTAGTTGAGTGTGAACTTTTATATTCAATACTGATTTTCATGGCATCAATTACATCCTCTATACACATGTTTTTCTAAAAGAACAATTAAACAAATGTCTTAAGCTATCTTTCACCTCTTTGTTTCTTAGGGTATAGATCAGTGGTTCTCAACTTGTGGGCCCCAGATGTTCGTGGACTTCAGCTCCCAGAAGCCCTGAGCATTGGCCATAGTGGCTGGGGCTTCTGGGAGCTGAAGTCCACGAACATCTGGGGACCCACAGGTTGAGAACCACTGGTATAGATGAAAGGATTCAAGAATGGAACCAGAATCACAGCGAGAGTGTTTACTATCTTGTTGGTTTCTAAAGAAAGGTGTTTAACTGGCTTGACAAAAAGGAAGATGGTGGATCCATACCAGATTATCAAAAGGACAAGGTGGGAGGAACATGTGGAAAAGGCCTTTTGTTGACCTTTGATGCCAGGGATGTGCAGGATGGTAGATATGATGTACATGTAGGAAATGAGGGTTACCAAACAGGAACCAGCAACCACAATGAGGGCTATGACAAAACATACCATCTCAAAGAAGTGAGTGTTACTACAAGATAGAGCTATCCAGGAATCAATGTCACCATAGAAATTATTAATCACATTGGGCCCACAGAAAAACAAAGTTGTGATCAAATAGGCTGGTATAGAAAGAAAAGGTATCCACCCAGCCAGGGTCCTAATGCCAATTTTGTACAGAGTCTAGTGTTCATGATGATGTTGTAGTGTAGAGGGTAACATATGGCCAAATATCGATCATATGCCATGACAGACAGCAAGAAGTGTTCAGTGGCTCCAAAGGAAAGAACAAAATACATCTGCATAAGACATCCTGTAAAAGAGATGCTTCTACTTTTCCCAAGCAAGATGGCAAGAAATTTGGGGATGGAGGCTGTGGTGTACCATATCTCCAGGAAAGAAAGATTGCAAAGAAAGTAGTACATGGGGAAGTGCAGATGACTATTTGTTACTACTACAAAGATAATTGTCATATTACCCCAAAGTATTAGGAGGTACATGATAAGAACGAATGTGAAGATGAACATCTGTGAACTCTGAGACCCAGGGAAGCCAAGAAGGATGAATCCTGTCACTCTTGTTACATTTTGTCCTTCTTCCTGGTGCTCTTCCATCTCTCTTCTGCTGAAACAAACACTGAATTAAGACCAAGTAAGTTTCTTCATGTACTTAAAAATCCTTGCTGCAATTTTGAGAAAGAAATCCCCTCACTTCCCAATATATACTTGCAGTAAATCAGATGTAAAAAGAATCAACTTACTTTCTTGATAACAGTGTCTGGCCAGAAAAAAAGGCTCTTTCTGTGCAAAATAATCCTATGAAAAATTTGCACAAAAGACTTCCCAAATTGTGAATGGCCTTTGAAAACTCTGTGGTTTTCAAAGTCCTCCTTGCAGTGGAAAGAAAATTGCTAAATTAGTTGCTGTTGAAATGAAGAAGAAAATTTGTTTTGAATTACAACCCTACTTATGATTCAGGCCTGATTGAGCTACACCAGTTATCTCAAGTTCAGCCAAAGCTGAAGATATTCTAAAGTAGGGTTCACACTGAGGGTTTTAAAGGGCTAGTAATAAGTCTGTCACATATAACCAAGTAGTTGCCTCTAAGTTCCAAATCACAAGTAAATATAAGGAATAGAATTAAATACAGTTTTTACTCTGCTTAGGGCAAACCCAGTAAAATGAATAAAATTTGTTTCCCAAACTGCCTTACACCCATTTGATTTCAGTGGATCTACATGAGAATGTTGGATTTAGTCCATCACATTAGCTATCTGCACGGTGCAGTTCAACAAACTAATAGGTCTCCGATTCTTGCTACTTGTTCTGAACTTTTAACTTTATTTTCTCTAGGGCTCTTGCAGTTTAAGTTAAACAGTTAATGTCAGGTAACAGTTTAGCTTACATTCACATTCAGGTTAAAAAAGAGTTCATTTTGGATTTTGTATCAGAATGAGCTTTATCCCTGCATGACTGTTACCATTTGCTTTGCATACAGTAATAATTGCTTTGTTCCAGAAGTGGATGGACAGAAATCTATTCCACCAACAGCATTTTCTTATTGTGGCTTCACCACTGAAACCAACCAAAAGATGCTAACTGGGTGCTGCTTCAGAACTTAGTGAAAGGTGGCATGGGAATGTTACTTGAATGGGAAATGGTTAGAATGGTTAGAAATGATTAGATTTTTTTGTCCATGAAATATGCCCTAGCCCAATTTCCTCTGATTTCCTGCTCCCTTCGCAGCACCTGCAGCAATCTCATGTCTTTCTGGTGGTCACCTGCTTATCTGAATGGGGGCTTTGATATAATATATAGATGAAGTTAGGAAGCTTTACTGTATGACTTTAGGCATAACTGCAGTCGGAACAGGATGGCTACTGTTACATTTAAAGCTATAGAGTGCTATATCTTGATTTTAGTAAATCTTTTGACAAAGCGTCTGCAATATTCTTGATTACAATATGGTAAATTGTGACTCCTGAGTTGATTTTTACTTGGTTGAAGGACTGAACCCAAAGAGTGCTCATGAATTATCTGAACTTCAGACTTGCATTTTAATTTCTGAATTTTTCATATACATGTTTTGAATAGTTTTAATACTATACATCATTTGCTTACAATATAATGATAATCTTTTACATCTGTTTATCAATACGGTATTCATTATGATGTTGAGAACTGCTTGAGTCCCAGTTTTGAAAAAAAGAGTAGGTTGCTGATGATTTAATTCCAGTATTGATTTAATACTATCTAGAAATCTGATTCCATTCCCCCCCTCAAGAAAAAAAAAAGTCCCAGAACATATACTTTAAGAAAAAACAAGTGGTTCTTTACAGCGTGCAATCTACTAAAGTCATAATGTAAGAGACAACATGATCGGAATGAAAATATATTAGACAAAAACATCATACAGGTTTTTAGTCCAATGTTAACAATAAAATAAAGCCACTTACCTACTGGTTGTTCCTTCATTCATTTTGAGCAAATTTTTAGCAATACTGCTTCAGTTGGTTTGGCATAGTTGTTCCCCTGTTTATTCTAATCCATATACTCTTTTACTGTCTCAGTTTTCACATATTTTGATATTGATTCTATTCTCTTGTTGTTTTACACATATGGCTCTAAAACCTAGTGTGGAAGGCTTTCCAGTGGAGTCATTTCTGACTGACATTGAGGTGTTTGCAGAACATTTATGTTACTACAACAAAAACTCCCTTGTGACTTCATCTCTGCAAAATTCCTCATCATTTGAGAAAGAACAAAAAATGACCACTCATCATGCAGCTATTGGGGTGGTTTGAGGTAGTTTCCATTCATTTCTTTTTTATCTAGCATCAAGTAAGATTCCACATACAGTGACCACTGTGGATAAGAGACCTTGAAAGACACTGGTCATAAGCTGCCCTGCTCAAGTCCTGCAAGCTTAAGGCCATGGCCTCCTTTATTGAATTAAACCACTGTAATGTGATCTTCCTTTTTTTCCTACCGCCTTCTACTTTATCCATCATCATCATCATCATCACCACCACCACCATCATTTTTTTTCTTGCAGCCATATTCTTTCATGATGTGAGCAAAATACAATAGCTTTCATTTACCCAGTTTTGTTTGTTGTGGAAGCTCAGGACTGATTTGCTCTTTGATGCATTTATTTGTGTTTTTGGCAGTCTTTGGTATCCACAATTTGTCCCTCCCCCAGCCTAGTACCATATTTCAAATGAGCTTATTTCTGTGCCCTATTTACTGCTTTATGTGCTCTTGTTGGTTTATTGATCTATCAAACTAAGCTTTGTTCAGAGGAACTATCTTAGAAGTCTCAACACCGAGTAAAAAAGTATAAAGTGAATGCTGGTATATTTGACATAACAATGGTTGTCTGGTGCTAAATTTTAGAAGTAATCAGTCATAGATACATGAGAGCCTTACATAGGTATTACCCCAAAAGCTGGGTGACTCAGAGGTCCACCTGCAATGCAAAGCCTCACAAAGAGGTGGGGAATTATTAGCTCAAAGGGAGGCCTGCGAGATGGACATAACCCAGCAGGATCTATCCGCCTCTCTATACTGGTATTAATGCAGGGACACCATTTTGAGATTAGAAGTCTGTTTTATTGAGGGGAAGATCATAGAAACAAGCAAGCCGTCTGACAATCACACAAGGCTAAGTGAAGAAAAAGGAATAAAGAATAGATAGTGAGAAGTTAGGTTGAAGAGAAAAGACAAAGCCATGTGGGTTAGTCTAAGGGTCCCAGAGTAGTAAAATAATGGGAATTGGAACAGCAGAGTGACAGCCTGTGTCCAGAGTCCTACTAGATCTTTGGCTCAGGGCCAAGATTTAAATACCCTGTTTCCACTCTAAGGGGGAAGGTGCTAATGGCCGTCTGGCAGAGCAAACAATGGGGTACAGAACAAGCTAATGGCCTTAACATTGGGTGCCACAGCACTGATGGGAATTGTGGTAGTTCCTTAATAACTGGGCGGAAGAGGAAACAAAGGATTAATTCAGAAAGAAGAGGAATCAAGTTGAAGACTATTAGTTGGTCAGTGTGATAATGGGGCTTCCCATTATCTAGGCTTAGCAAAGGGAGATACTTCCCTCTTTAGGTAAACCAAGGGTTAATGAGGTCTTGGGATTAGATTAAATTTTAGGTGGGTCAGCATCATAGGTCACAGGGTGAGAACTGACCAATCAAGAAGGAAAGAAGTGGGCATCTTGGAGATGCTTCAAGATCCTTCCAAGGAAGAAATATCAAACTTCTGGGAGGCCATGTGGCCAGAGGAAGAAAGAGACAGGGAAGAACAGAGAAGAACAGTGAGAGAGAGAGAGATGAGATCTGTGCCAGTTGTAGGCAGGCAGGCAGGCCTTGCCTCCTGGCTTCTTTCTTCTAAGAACATCTGTGAGTACTAGATTAAAGTAGTTAGCCATGTTAGGGCTGTTTATTATTTTGGAGACTGGCTGATCTTAAGAATGTATCTGTGCTTTTATATCTGTTTTTGTAACTACTTGTAACTTAAGCGTGCCTGGGAGGGGGGAGCCTCTCAAGTGTGATATTGTCTTGTTTATTTGCATGCCTGATTAAATACCTTCTGTAAAACCTCTGTTTCCCTCCATTCCCATATCAGCCATTGGCACACGCTAGCTAGGACTTCTCTCACTCAGAAGCGAGGGGAGGGGGGAAGGTCCTTGAACACAGGGATTGATAATCCACTGGGCAGCTTCCCACTGTGCTACTCAGCTATTCAGAATTCAGTGGGTGGTGGCAGCAGAATTAATAACACTGAGGGAATTGCCAGCCTTTGCCAAGGATGAGAGTCAACCTTGGGGGGCTGGTATGAACCCCAGTTTAACTCTGGAATCCCCATTCCAGTATGACAGTCAGTAGTGGAAGTTTTGGGTGCTATGGTTTCTGAAGCCGACGTCATTGACAGGAGCTTTGTAAGTTCATTGACACAGGAGCTTCCTTGATTATCACTTGGCCATGCCCTGAGGTGCCATATGATCTACTTTTATAAGTGTTCAGCCAGTCATCTCAGCCAGCACAGCTTCTTAGTTATAGCAGGGTATGGTGCATTTTTAATGTCTATTAAATGATATGTGTCAATTAAACAATATTGTTGAGTGGGGGTAAATGGCATGGTAACATATGTTTTTCTACAGTACCCTTTCATCAGCAGTTTGCTGTGAAGTGAGTATAACCTTCAAATTTGACATTACTTTGGGTCACTGAATTTATGGTGCAGACTGAATCATATTTTTGAGATAGTAAGTTTCCTGTACACATAAGTGTGGACTGATCAGACACATAAGTCCATCTCATCAGACTACTGTTGCAGGCAAGCTGATACCAGGGGTTGAGATGATGTTTCTTCTTTGCCATAAGTTGGTGTGTGTACATGCAAGATTGGCAACACTGGGCCTCAAAGAGACTAAGGCATCACTCAAGTGGCAGGGAGAAATTCCATGCAGGCTGCAAGTAAGTCCTCATAGTTCAGTCTTCTGTGTAGGGGGAGAAAATATTCTTTGGGTCCTTCAGTCCTCAACGGGATGGAATTTGTTGGGTTGTCAATGTCTAGGTTCTATTTTGGGCTGAGTAGACCTGATTGATCCAAGTAGGCCTGAGGCTTAACTAGACTTCTTTGTCCCTTATTGGGGCCTAGTCAGGCATAGAAGGTTTTGGGGCTGTGGCATTTGAGCCTGATTGGGTTTACAGGTTAGGGCTCTAACTTGGCTGATATGGCTGGTGCTTACTGAGATATGACTATCCCTCTCTTGCCCTCTTTTTGTACGGCCTTGGTAGGGCTTACTCCACAGCCAAAATAAAAGGAAACTCTCGTCCAAACCTACCTAGGTGTTTGGGACTTGGTACCCTTGATTCAATGTCTCCTCAGATAAACCATAGCATTACCAGCTTTAGATTTGGACATTGGAGTAGTCCTGTCTGTTAGGCCACAAGTGTATTAATGAATATCAGTGATAGCAATGATTACAGTAATGATAATAATCATGTCACCAATTACTAGAAGTAATGTCAATCACATAGGTTGATTCTGCTTCATTGTTTCTTGTCTGATTGTGGCCTCATCATGTAACCTAAGAAGGGAAAAGGGTCCATTTCAGGAAGCCCTTCCTTGGAAGTACTTAACATCAGCTGATTCCTAGCCAGCAAGTTCTTCCCCAGTTGAACCTGATGGGAGGGTCAGGTTTGTGTGATTGTAAGCCATTTGAGGGCTTTAGACCAGCCATGAGGTCTGGAGCCTTCTCTTGGGCAGGTGCCAACTCTTATAAAGGAAACAAGTGGAAGGAGAGAGGGCAAATTTCATTGCAGATACTAATTCATCTTTCTGCTGGAGAGCTGGGAGGGTTTAACCCTTTTTTTCTTCTGTAGTAAAGGACCCAGATGTCCATTCTTCAAGTATGGTTGGTAAAACTGTACCAGAAGTCTTTGGGGTGTCTCCATGGAAAGCTGGCTTTTCTTTTGTGGTGGGGTATAGGTAAACTGTTGAAGAACCTGCATCAGACACACTGGAAGGGTCTGTATGCTGTATGTGAGGTCCCTGAACCCAGCCTGCCTCTCCTTTTATTCTGTAGCTGGCTCTACAAAATTTCAGGTTCATCTCTGCTTGATAGTGGGCACTCACTGGTCCAAGCTAAGTACTCCTCTTCACTCCCACTCCCATCCCTACACTGACCAACATTATGGACTAGGTGAATAAGTGAAGGCATTGAGTTTGGCCTCTCCTGGTGTGATGTATAACTTTGTCTCTTCAGGGTCTCCTGTATGGCCACATTCCCTTCTGCTTAATGACTACCTCTTCCTTGCAACCAAGGAACATATGGGAAAAGGGAGGGGTATTTATCCATCTTTAAGTTGCTCATTAGAGAGCTGGAGAATATGGATAAATACATGGAGAGGGAGAATAAAGAGAAGGCATGAAAAAGGAGCATCAATAGGACACAGGGTTTGTGGGTGCTTGGCTTTTTGATTGTGCAATCAGAACTATGGTGAGCACTGTCATTGCTCTGATATATTGATATCATCTACAATGGCTACCAGGATTTCATGTGTCCTTTGTGTCTCCTGTATAGCAAGGACTTTTTTATGAAGGATGTTATTAACCCATCCATATGCTGAGTTGAACAGCTGCCACAATAGAGCAGCTGCCACAATTATGATTCTTGTCAGATAGACCAGGGGGAATAGTTTGACAGCCATTACATTAAAAGGAATATACTCTGCCCCCCACATGCTTTGCAATTGGGCAGGAAATTCAACTCCACGTCTTCGCTTGATAGTTTGGAACTCAGAGTTTCTGCAAGCAGCATCACTGCCACTGTGCTGCCCTCCACCTGTTCACAGGTTTTTGAAATGCAAAAGGGTAGGGTTTTGGGGAATGACCAGATCTTGAAGTCTGCAGGTACTTCTGGGTAAAATTCTGGAAAGGAGACCCAGAGCAGGATCAGGCATCTGGCTAGCCATGCATTTGAATACAGCTGATGGCACATATTTAAGGATCACATCTGGTTTTCACAATCAATTTGAAGGTCTGAGAACCCCCTGCAGAGGGTAGAATTTGAAATCCATGGATAGGATTCTCTCACTTGGATTTTTAGAATCCTCTGCTGTCTTTGAGAGAATTATTGCTTTTCTCAAGTGGCTCTGAGGAAGGTCTTAGGCCTTCACAACTTCTATTCACCATTAGCTAGACAATTTCGGCATTTTTGCACTACACTGTTATAGTGCTTTTATTCCACTTTCAACATCCCACAGAATTCTGAGGTTTGTAATTTACTGAGGCCAAAGAGCTCTATTGCTGAGAATTCTAAATGCCCCTCCCTAAACTGCAAATCCCACGATTCCATAGGATGTTGAAAGTGGAATAATAACACTATAACAATGTAGTGTGCAAATACCCTTCATTTCTGCAAATTTAGATGGTTCAATCAGGACAAATTCCTTATGCATACCTCTTCTGATCCACCAGACATTCCACTGATGGAGAAAAAACAAGGCCACTTTATAATTCTTGTCTTTTAGATGCTGAAACTGACATAGCTTGGGATTTGAAAGGGTACCAGATGCCTTTATAGCTAAGTGCAATGATATGCTTCATTAATTATCGTATTTGATGGGTCACCATAATTTCTGTAAATGTGTTAGCAGTGTTCTCCTCACCAGTCCTTGCTGCATTGCCTTTGCAGTGCTTTGTAAAATGTCAGACTACCATGGCATATAGGTAACAGCAGAGATGTTGTGCAAATTTAGATCTTGCAGAATTTCTCTTTTGACTGGTTCAACAAGTTTTCCAGTGTAGCATGCACAACAGTCATTAGAAAGTTCGCTGAGTTTTGTCAACAGTAAGGCCTGAATTTATCTTGGCTGCTGGTAATAAATCATTAACAGTAATACTGTGTAACACTGAAGCAGTTGGGCTTCACACCTAGGCCCAGGAAAGGTTAAAATTATTGTTCTTACATTTAAAGCCAAGGCACATAGATTAGTTGACATGTCTAGAGACTGTAAGCAATGGAAAATATTAGGGGGCTTGAGCAGGGAAAGAGACCACATTGTTATAGGTTTCACCACTAATGTAACTTGTTATAGCTTGCATCACTGACAAGCAGGGTTAATGGTAGCATTTTCTAAAAGCAATGTTTCTGGTCAGGCCCTAGAATCTCAGGGAATTACTTATATTACACAACAAGGCTGTTGCTTTTGTTAAAATAAAAACTGATCAGGCCCCAGAATGTTGAAAAAGGAAAAAAAAAAAAGATACCTGGGCCAATATTTAGCACTGTCTGGTGAACGAATGATGTTTGGCACCCTATTTTGTCATCAGCCTGGTTCATAGCCACCTAGCTCTCAATCCACAAAGCTCAGAGGAAGTTGGGTCACTAGAAGTTTGAATTTGTTGCACGTCCCTTTTGACAGCTTCTATGAGGCATTCACCCAAAAAGATTAACTGTGTATCCTGGTAGAAGTCTGTATATTATTTTAACAATGCTTGCCCCAATTGTGAGAGAAGGGCCTGGAATCTGATTCAGTGTATCCAGTTAATTGTGTTGTGGTTTTCCAATGCTTGGTTGGTATTTGGTAAAGCAAGTCCAGAGGCTGTTGTGGAAAGGCTGATTAAAACTTTTGTGTTTTTAATAACAACATCTGAGATGCTGCATCATAGCCTATATTTTATGATTTTACATAATTATCAAGACATAAGTCCCAAACGGAAAGGCAACAAAACCTGCTAGTGAATTGCAAAGATGTGCACTTGGGCCAGAATGTGCCAATGCTGTCTGGGCCCTTCTGATGCGCATAAGCACTTCTCTACTGCTCTACACCTTCCTAGCCAGCATCCGGAAAAGCATCAGGGAGTGTGCCCAAGAAACATGAGTGCCCATTGTACATCAGACCATAAAGTATGTGTCCCTCCACTGACTTCCACTGCTCAATGTAAAGCAACACATTGAAGGACATTATGAAACTCCTCAGTTCAGATTTGCACACACATAAGTCAATTTATGAATGTGTACATCCCAAGCAGAATGCCAGTCCTCTTTGCAGACCTGGTGATTAAACTGTAGTTGGTTTTTGACATGGAAATAAATAATGTCAAGGAAATTAATGTGTTCATATTTTCATTAACGATTCGTCAGAACAGTTTTCTCAACATGAGTTTCTCAAAAACAGGGATTGAAAGAGTATTAAAAATATTTGAATGGGTTGGCATCAAAAATCTGAAAGGCTTGGCGTCAAAAATTAATAAATGGCTAATCGATGAGACCTATGATCGAGGTCTCCTGAGTAAATCAGGATGGGAAGCTGAACTTGACATTCAGATATTGGATGCAAACTGGTTGAAAATTTGGACATCGCCCCCATATAAATCTTCCACAACCAAATTTAAAGAGTGTACCTTTAAATTGGTCCATAAGTGGTACCTTACACCTGTTCAACTGAGTTATATCATGAAAACAGCATCATTTAATTGTTGGAGGGGCTGTGGTTCTAAGGGTACTTACCTTCATATGTGGATATCCTGCCCTGTTGTAGCACATTTTTGGTCGGAGGTTTTGAAAAATGTTAGTATGGTTACAAAGCAAACAGTAATTGCTTGTCCTACCCTCCAGCTGTTTTCAATATATGACTCACAATGTAAACAACTGAACCACAAGGATCTGATTAATTTCTTTCTTACAAATGCTAGATTGGAAATTGCCTCCAATTGGAAAGTAGGCAATTTCTCTATCAACAGATGGTGGGGAAGAATCTGGGATACATGGCTGCTGGAAAAGCTGGCGCATAATGGAAGGTTAACAAAAGGTTGCACCACACAGAACAACCTTGAAAAAATATGGCAAACTTTTGTTGATTTTATGAATGACACACCATACTTACACTGGAGCTCTCACCATGTGGTTCAGAACTCTGGTTGAGTTCTCCACGGTAGTGATTCTTGTAATACCCTTTTTCTACTTTGTATTGTCTCTGTACCGTGTTTTACTTTGTATTGTCCTTTGGAGTTATTAATAAAAAGTAAAAAATAAAAAAAAAATAAAAAAATATTTGAATGTGTGATGAAAAATGTCTTTCTTTAGTGTCAGGAAGTCCTGTAAGGGTAGATCCCAGACAGACAAGAATATCTGAAGCCCTGGAGGTTTTTTTTTTGGGGGGGGAGTGGGATGTAGGTACAAAAAGATAATGCCATTTTCTGAAGTGATGTCAAATTCCCTGCACCAAAAAAATATTATTTTTACTTTACAGTAAATGTGATTTTATGTGAAAGAAAAAGGTTTTCTGAGGACTGTCTTGTAGCAGAGAAAAAAACAAATATGTCTTGACTATGTGAATGAAATTTGCAGATTTACATCTCTAAAAAAAAACCAAGTCATATTAAACTAAGCATATCCTTTTTTTTGTGTATATCACTATAAGCCAGACAGATAACAAGAATGCGGTGAGAACTAAATCTCTTGATTTCAGTTAGGCCTTTGGCAAAGTACACTTTAGTATTCTTGTAGAAAACCTGGTAAAACATGGGCTAGACAGTGCTTCTGTAAGGTGGGCTATTCACTGATTGCATCACTGAATCTAAAGAGTGCAGACCAATAATTCTTCACCCTGGAAAGAAATGATTAACAAGTGCCTCAGCAGAGAAGTACTTAGCTCGTCTTGTAAGAAGCAGTTGTAAAACTAATTAGTTGTAAAACTAATGCTAAAAAAAAAAAAATCTCTATTGTCGTGTTCATCTTAAAGCTGTATAAATATTCCTCAAAGCTGGACAGTTTGTTGAAAGATTGCTGCATATGGGAGAAGGAAGCTCAGTCAAGATATTGGCATGGGAAGAGGATATAGTCAAGCCTTTTGATAATGTGGCAGTCCAGTTTCACATCTCCACTGCATAACTCCACAAGTGAAAACAGCATATGAACAGTGTGAACTTTTGTATTCAATATTGATTTTCATAACATCAGTTACATGTTCTTTCAAACTCTTTTGCTAAAAGAACAATGCAAAAACTGCCTTAAGCTATCTTTTACTTCTTTGTTTCTTAGGGTGTAGATAAAAGGATTCAGCAATGGAACCACAATGGTTGCGAGAGTGTTTGCTATCTTGTTGGTTTCCAAAGACAGGTGTTTTGCAGGCTTGACAAAAAGGAAGATGGTGGAGCCATACCAAATAATCAAAATGACCAGCTGGGAGGAACATGTAGAAAAGGCTTTTTGTTTACCTTTGGTGCCAGGGATGTGCAGGATGGCAGAGATGATGTACATGTAGGAAATGAGGGTTACTAAGCAGGAACCAACAACTACAAGGATGGCTAAGCCAAAGGTTGCCATCTCAATGACATGAGTATTACTACAAGATAGAGCAATCCAGGAATCAATGTCACAAAAGAAATTATTAATCACATTGGGCCCACAGAAAAACAAAGTTGTGATCAGATAGGCTAGTATAGAAAGAAAAAGAAATCCCCCCAGCCAAGGTCCAAATGCCAATTTTGTACAGAGTCTAGTGTTCATGATGATGCTATAGTGTAGAGGGTAACATATGGCCAAATATCGATCATATGCCATGACAGACAGCAAGAAATTTTCAGTGGCCCCAGAGGAAAGAATAAAATACATCTGCATAAGACAACCTGTGAAAGAGATGCTTCTACTCTTCCCAAGCAAGATGGCAAGAAATTTGGGGATGGAGGCTGTGGTGTACCATATCTCCAGGAAAGAAAGATTGCAAAGAAAGTAGTACATGGGCATGTGGAGATTACTATTTGTTATTACTACAAAAATAATGGCCATATTACCCCAAAGTATCAGGAGGTAGATGATAAGAAAGAGCATGAAAATGAGTATCTGTAAATTTTGAGACCCGGGGAAGCCAAGAAGAATGAATTCTGTCACTCTTGTTACATTTTGTCCTTCCTGATGATGCTTTTCCATCTTCTTCTGCTGAAACAAACACTGAATTAAGACCAAGTAAATTTTACCATGTTTTTAAAAATCCTTGCTGTATTTATGAGAAAGAAATCCCCCGGCTTCTCAATACAAACCTGGAGTGTAACTGGTGTAAATAGGATCAACTTACTTTTTTGTATCATTGTCTGGCTAGGAAAAAAAGGCTGTTTCCTGCAAAATAATCCTATGGAAATTTTGCACAGAAGAAATCCCAAAGTGTGAATGGGGTTTGAAAATTCTGTGGTTTTCAAAGTCCTTCCTGAAATGGAAAGAAAATTTCTAAATTACTTACTCTTTTGATGAAGAAGAAAATTTGTGTTGAATTACACCCCTATTTAGGATTCAGGCCTGATTGAGCTATACCAGTTATCTCAAGTTCAACTAAAAATAAAAATATTCTAGAGTATTGGATTTAGTCCAAACTGTGCAGTGCAGTTAAGCACGCTAATAGGTCTCAGATTATTGCTACTTGTTCTGAACTATTAGCTTCATTTTCTCTAGGGCTCTTTCAGTTTAAGTTCAACAGTTAATTTCAGATTACAGTTTAGGTTCCATTCACATTCAGGTAAAAAGAAGAGTTCATTTTGGGTTTTGTATCAGATTGGAATTGATCCCTGCATGTCTCTGTTACCACTGTTATGCATACAGTATTGCACACAGTAATAATTACTTTGGTCCGGAAGTGGATAGACAGAAATCTATTTGATCCACAGCATTTTCTCATCCTGGCTTTTCCATTGAAACCAACCAAAAGATGCTTATTCGGTGCTGATTTAGAAAATAGCTGAAAGTGGCATGGGACTGCTACTTGTTTGGGAAATAGGTAGAACTTTTTTCCATGAAAGTTTCCCTAGCCAATTTCCTCTGTGTTTCTAGTAGTCACCTGCTTGTGTGAATGGGGGCTTTGGTAGATGATGGATAGATGAAGGTATGAAAGCTTTATTGTATGACTTTAGGTATAACAGCAGCAACAACTGGACAACAGCTGTTATATCTAAGGCTGTAGAGTGCTATATCTTGATTTCAGTAAGTCTTTTGACAAAGCCTCCACAATATCCTTGATCACAAGATGGTAAAATGTGACTCCTGAGTGGATTTTTAATTGCCTGTTGGACTGAACCTAAAGAGTGTTCATGAATGATCTGAACTTTAAATTTACAAATTTATCTTCTGTATTTCTCAAATGGATGTGTTGAATTCTTTTAATACTATACATATTTTGCTTACAATGTAATGATAATCTTTTGTGTGTGCTTATCAATACCGTATTCATTGTGATGTTGAGAACTGCTTGAGTCCCAGTTTTTGGGGGAAAAAAGAGTTGGTTCCTGATGATTTTATCCCAGTATGGATTTAAGGGCATCTAGAAATTTAATGGCGTTCCTCTCCTCAAGAAAAAAAAAAGCCCCAGGATGTTAGCTATAGCAAGAACAGAGTGGTTCTATATAAAGTGCAACCCACCAAAGTCATAATTTTTTATCAGACAAACTTGTCTCTATAAAAATGTATTAGACAAAAACATGACAACAATTTTAGTCCTATGTTAATAATAAAATAAAGCCACTTACCGACTGTCTGTTTCTTCATTCATTTGGAATAAATATTTAGCAATACTATTTCCGTTGGCTTAGTATATATATTCCTCTATTTCTTCTATTCTGTATACTCTTTTACTGTCCCAGTTTTCATATATTTTGATATTGATTCCATTCTCTTGTTGTTTTTACACACATGGGTCTAAAACCTAGTGCGGAAGGCTCTCTAGTGCAGTAATTTCTGACTGAGATCGAGGTTTGTTTTGAGAACGTTTAAGTTACTATAACAAAAGCTCTCTTGTGACTTCATCTCTGAAGAATTCTTCTTCATTTGAAGAAGAAAAAGAATGACCACTCATCATGCAGCTAGTTGGGTGGCTTGAGTGAGTTTCCATTCATTAATCTGATCGAGCATCAAGTCAAATTCCACATACAGTGCTCCCCATGAAGAAGAGATCCCGAAGGACTTGGGCATAAGCTGCCCTGCTCAGGTCCTGCAAGCTTAAGGCCATGGCTTTGTTACCCTGTTTTCTTAAGACTCCACCAATCTGTTTGTGATACAAGGGTTTCCTTTAAAAGGATTCCCAAAAGCTGTCAAAATTGTCTCTTGTGGGGAAAAATTAGCTCAGCACTGCTTTAGACATGCAAAGAGGACAGAGTAATTATGGATCATTACCCTATGTATACCAGGTCCGGTCCAGTCAAAATCACACCAGTTGTTCAAATTTAAGTATTTTATTAACCTAAATGTAAAAAATCCCTACAATCAATTAACTACACTCACTACAACAAGCATGAAAAGTTAAAGTTCTTACAATCACTCAACTTCACACCCTACAATCAAACATACAAGACTATAAAGTTAGCAAGAGATGAAAATTAAGAAAGAGAGAGAGAGAGACAGAAAAAATTTGATGACATACAATAACAGAACCAGAAATCTTCAGCTGGGAGAAAACATCTCAGCTCCCCCCTTTAAGGGTTGAGGGGAGTTAGCTAGCTCCATTGTATTTGCAGATCTGAGGTAACTTCTTACTCTCCAACAACAATCTCTCTAACTCCAACAAAAATCAGAAACTGTGTCTAGATATAGTGTTGACCAATGTCCTGTGAAACCATATGGCAGCAGTTTTATTAAGATGGATTTCAGCTTTGTAGTCCAAAGAAAATACCACCAAGCATCTTGCAGTTTCCTGCAAGATGAGTATCTCTCTGGAGGTGCCTGCTCTCAGAGAGTCAAATTCCAGGCTGTTTGCATTGTTTATTTGTTCCCAGAGAGTTACTGTCTCCTGATCACTGCTGAAAATCCATTTCAATGGCCTGTGAGCCATTTACGAGATTACCCAGGATGTGTGACAGAAAACAGCTACTCTTTTGATCTATCTCCATAGCCACTGCCTACGTGTCCGCCCAGTATCTCTCTCTATGGCTCACTTATATTTTATATAAAATAATTAGGATTCTCAGGACATGGCTTTTGGGGTGTCAGGTAACAGCTTCCTTTATTGGGTTAATCCACTATCATGTGGTCTTCCTTTTTAACTACTGCCTTCTTCTTTACCTATCATCATGATCTTTTTCAATCAGCCACATTCTTTCATGATGCGTGAAAAGTACAATAGCTTTCATTTAGCCAATTTTGTTTCTTGGGAAATTTCAGGACTGATTTGCTCTTTGATGCACTTATTTGTCTTTTTGGCAGTCTATGACATCACTAGTTCATCCTCCTCAGCCAGTAACAAATTTCAGATCAGCTGATTTATGTGCTCTTGTTGTTTTATTAAGTTGTTAAACTAAGCTTTGCTCAAAAGAACTGTCTTCGTAGTTTGAACACCAAGCAATAAAGTATAAAGTGAATACTAGTAGATTTGACTTAAGAATGATTGTCTGATGCTAATTATTAGAAGTAATCACTAATACATACATGAGAGCTTTGCATATGTTTACCCCAAAAGGTAGGTGAGTCAGTGGTCCCCCTGCAATGCCAATACCTCCATGAAAAGTGGGAAATTTTTAGCTCAAAGAGAGGCCTGGGAGAGGAAGGTAACCTAGCAGGATCTATCCACCTTTGTATCCCAATACTAATGCAGATTCACCAGTTGGAGATTAAAACTATCTTTTATGGGGGGTGGGGAATCACAGACACAAGCACACAATCACACAATGTTTTACTAAAAGAACAATGCAACAAATATCTCAAGCTATCTTTCCCCTCTTTGTTTCTTAGGGTGTAGATAAAAGGATTCAGCAATGGAATCACAATGAGGACAAGAGTGTTCGCTATCCTGTTGATTTCTAAAGACATGTGTTTAGATGGGAGGACACGTCTGGAGACTGGAATCAACAGAAAATATTAGGGGGCTATATCAGGGAGAGAGGCCACAATACTATAGGTTGCACCACTCATAGAATTCCTATATGTTGCATCACTCGTAGACAAGGGAAATGGTTGTGTCTTTTAAAAGCAGTGTCTAAGGTCAGGCCTTAGAATTTCAAGGCATTACTTCCGTTACACAACAACATTGTTGCATTTGTTAAAATAAAAACTAAACAGGCCCCCGAATGATGAAAAAGTTAAAAAAAAAAAAAATACCTGGGCCAACATTTACCATTTTTTTTGGACAAAGGATGTCTTGTGCTGGCACTTTTTCAGGACTTGAAATTCAGTGGTGAACCGGGTGCGCTCTATTCTGGCACCAGCATGGTTTACAGCTGGTTAGCTCCCAATCCACTAAGACTTTGAGTAAGCTGGGTCGTTGGAAAATTGAATTTGTTGGAGGGCTGTTTTGACGGCTTCTATGGGGCTTTCACCCGGCAAGGTTAAGTGTGTAGGCTAGTGGAAGTCTGTTTATTATTAGAAACCTGTTTGCCACATTTGTGAGTGAAGGGCTCGGAATATGAGCCAGTGTATCCAGTTAATTGTATTGTTCTTTTCCAATGTAGGATTGGTATCTGATAGAGCAAGTCCAGACTCTGTCCCTGTGATGAGACAGAATAAAAAAATAGACAGAATAAAAAAATAGTCTGTCCCTTCACTGGCTACCATTGCTCAATGGACAGTGATACACTGAAGGACATTGTGTAATGAGTGCCCATTACACACCAGACCATTGTTTATCTGTCTCTCCACTGGCTACCATTGCTGAATGGACAGCAATACATTGAAGGACATTGTGGAATTCTTCATTTCAGTTTTGCACACACATAAAGCCGTTTATGAAGGTATACATCTCAAGTAGAATGCCAGACATCTTTTCAGACCTGGTGATTAAACTGCAGTTGGTTTTTGACATGGAAATAAAGTGCTACTTAGAATGTCAAGGAAATTAACGTGTTCATAATTTCATTAAAGATGCATTAGAAATGTTTTACGTAATTTTTTTCTCAGTACGGGTTTCTCAAAAGCAGGGACTGAAAGAAAATTAAAAACATTTGAATATGAGATGTGAAATGTCTTTCCTTAGTGTCAGGAAGTCCTGGCAAGGTGGATCTAAGACAGACAAGAATATCCCCAGCCCAGGAGTTGTTAAGGGGGGGGGGTATAGCTGCAGAATAAATAATTTGTTACACCCAAAAAAGATCATTTTTACTCTACAGTAAATATAATTTTATGTGAAAAAAAAAAGGTTTTTGATGACTGTCTTGTAGTTGAGGGAAAAAAAACAATTTGTCTTGACTGTGAGAATGAAATTTACAGATTTACATCCCTAAAAAATAGTCATATTAGACTAAATGTATCCTTTTTTTTGTGCATATCATTATAAGTCTGACAGATGACATGCAATGAATACTGAATATCTTAATCTCATTTAGGCTTTTGACAAAGTCCACTTCATTATTCTTGCAGAAAAGCTGGTAAAACATGGGCTAGGAAGTGCTTCTGTTAGGTGGACTATTAACTGATTGAATCACTGAATCTAAAGAGTGCACACCAATAGTTCTTCACCCTGGAAAGAAATGACTAACAGGATGCCTCAGCAGAGAAGTACTTAGTTCATCTTGTAAGAAGTAATACAGCTAACATTAAAATAAAAAACTCTTTTGTAGTGTTCATCTTAAAGCTGGATAAAGATAATTGCCCATTCCCCAATGCTTGGCAACTTGATAGAAGATCACTGCTTATGGGAGAAGGAAGCTCAGTCAAGATATTGGCATGGTTAGAAGAGAGAGTCAAGCCTTTTGACTCTGCTGCAATCCAGTTTCACATCTCCACTGCATAACTTCACAACTACAAGCAGCATAACTAGTCTGAGCGTGAATTTTTGTATTCAGTACTGCAGTGATGTAGACTTGAGTTGATCAACTCATACTCAAGTTGGACTTAAGCCTCTTCAATGACTAGACTCACACTTGACTTGTCAATAAATTATTGACAGACTTGACTCAACTTGAGATTCGTCTTTTTTTGGTGATCAACTTACTGTCCACCTCCATCTCCAACCTTTCACCAATGAGCAGTTGGGGGTATTTTATGCTGGTGATCCCATTGGTGCTGCACAGGCTCCTTTATCACCATCTCTCTGCTTCTCTTTTGTTTCCTGCCTTTCTACAGAAGTTGCTTATAGGAAAGCAACAGAGCAGGACAATTTAAAAGAGGAAAAAAAAAAATTTTGCACCCTTTTTCTGGTGAGTTTGGGCTAGGAATTGTCTCTGCATCTGAGGTGAGGGGAGGGTTAGGGGTTGAAGTCCCATTAATGTTTATGTGAAATCATCCACCTCCTCTTCCTTCCCCATTTAACCCCTCCCTGCTCAGTCAGAAGCAGCTTCCTTCAGTTTGCCTTTCCTGTTCCTCAGTGGCTGGGGCTTCCTTCCAAGCCTTCTCTCTCATGAGTAAAGGAATAAGAAAAGGTGTCCTTTACAGCCACAGCAGTGTAGAAAGGAGTCTCCTTCAGAAGTCTTCAGAGGCTCCTTCCCTGTCTGAAGGCTTCCTTCCAACCCACTTGCTCACAAATAAATGGGAAATAAAGTCTGCTTGCTTGTGAGCAAATGGGAAAGAAAACCTGTTTGCTCATGAGTAAAGGGGTGAGAAATGGTGTCCTTTCAATCCATGACCATGTGGAAAGCAGTTTCCTTCAGAAGGGCTTTCCTGTTCTTCCATTGCTGAAGGCTTCCTTCCAATCCTGTTTACTCTCAACTTAACACACACACCCTGCATGCACTGATCACCAGCTATCTCTCTCTTTTTTTTTCCTGTTAATATTGGATCCCATATTTGAGACTTGACTTGACTTGACTTGAGATTTAAATACATCACTGCAATACTGTTTTTACTGACATCAATTACATCCTCTTTGCACATGTTTCGCTAAAGAACAATGCAACAAATGTCTTAAGCTATCTTTCACCTCTTTGTTTCTTAGAGTGTAGATGAAAGGATTTAGCAATGGAACCACAATAGTGGCAAGAGCGTTTGCTATCTTGTTGATTTCCAAAGACAGTTGTTTCATGGGCTTGACAAAAAGGAAGATGGTGGAGCCATACCAAATAATCAAAATGACCAGCTGGGAGGAACATGTAGAAAAAGTTTTTTGTTTACCTTTGATGCTAGGGATGCGAAGGATGGTAGAGATGATGTACATATAGGAAATGAGGGTTACTAAGCAGGAGCCAACAACCACAATGAGGGCTACGCCAAAAGTTGCCATCTCAATGGCATGAGTGCTACTGCAAGATAGAACTATCCAGGAATCAATGTCACAATAGAAATTATTAATCACATTGGGCCCACAGAAGAACAAAGTTGTGATCAGATAAGCTAGTATAGAAAGAAAAAGAAATCCCCCCAGCCAAGGTCCAAATGCCAATTTTGTACAAAGTCTAGTGTTCATGATGATGCTATAGTGTAGAGGGTAACATATGGCCAAATATCGATCATATGCCATGACAGACAGCAAGAAGTGTTCAGTGGCTCCAAAGGAAAGAACAAAATACATCTGCATAAGACAACCTGTGAAAGAGATGGTTCTACTCTTTCCAAGCAAGATAGAAAGAAATTTAGGGATGGAGGCTGTGGTGTACCATATCTCCAGGAAAGAAAGATTGCAAAGAAAGTAGTACATGGGCATGTGGAGATGGCTATTTGTTATTACTACAAATATAATTGCCATATTACCCCAAAGTATCAGGAGATAGATGAATAATATAAACATGAAGATGAGCATCTGTAAACTCTGAGACCCAGTGAAGCCAAGAAGGATGAATTCTGTCACTCTTGTTACATTTTGTCCTCCTTGATTGTGCTCTTCCACCTGTCTTCTGCTGAAACAAACACTGAATTAATATCAAGTAAATTTTACCACGTTTTTAAAAATCCTTGCTGAATTTTCAATAAAGAAATCCCTCACCTTCCCAGTACAAACGTGGGGTGAAACAGGTGTAAATAGAATCAACTTATTTTCTTGATGTCATTGTCTGGCCAGAAAACAAAAGCTGTGCCTGTGCAAAACAACTGTATGAAAACTTTGCACAGAAGAAATCAAAAAGTGTGAATTAACTCTGAAAACTCAGTTATTTTCAAAGTCCTTCTTGCAGTGGGGATGAAAATTGCTAAATTACTTGCTGTTTCCTTAAAAAGGAAAATTTGTGTTGAATTGCACCCCTATTTAGGATTCAGGCCTGATTGAGGTACACCAATTATCTCAAGTTCAGCCAAAACAAAAAGTTTCCTGGAGTAGGATTCACATCCAGGCTTTTAAAGGAATAGTAACCAGTTTGTCAGATATAGCAAAGCAGTTATTCTAAGTTCCAAATCACATGTAAATATAAGGAATAGAACAAAATTACAGTGTTAACTCTGCTTGGGGCAGACCCACTAAATGAATAGAATTTGTTTCCTAAAACTCCCTTAAATCCATTTGATTTCAACAGATCTACTGCTGGATTTTGGATTCAGTCTATCATATTAGTCATCTGCACAGTGCAATTAAGCAAACTAATCAGTCTTCAATTATCACTACTTGATCTTGAACTGTTAACTTTATTTTCTCCAGGGCTATTCCAGTTTAAGTTCACCAGTTAATCTCAGGAATCAATCTGTTCCATCAACAGCATTTTCTCATCCTGGCTTCTCCACTGCAACCAACCAAAAGATGCTCATTGGGTGCTGCTTCAGAACTTAGTTGGCATGGGAGTGCTATTTGAATTGGAAATGGGTAGAATTTTTGTCCATGAAAGATTCCCTTGCCTATTTCCTCTGATTTCCTGCTTCCTTTGCAGACCCCGCACCAATCTCACGTATTTCTGTTGTTCAGCTCCTTATCTGAATGGGAGCTTTGTAGATGATGGATAGATGAAGGTATCAAATCTTTACTGTATGACCTTAGATATAATAGCAGCAACAACTGGATAACAGTTGTTATATCTAAATCTGTAGAGTGCTTTATCTTGATTTAAGTAATTTTTTTTGACAAAGCATCCACAATATTTTTGATCACAAGATGATAAAATGCGACTCCTGAGTGGATTTTCAATTGGTTGATGGGTTGAACCCAAAGAGAATTCATGAATGATCTGAACTTTAAACTTACATGATATTGTCTGATTTTTTTCAAATGTATGTGTTGAATGTTTCAACACTATCCATCATTTGCTTACAATATAATGATAAACTTTTGTATCTGTTTATCAATATTGTCTTCATTTTGTTGTTGAGAACTGTTTGAGTCCCAGTTTTGAAAAAAAAAGAGTTGGTTGTTGATGGTTATATCCCAGTATTGATTTAAGGACACTTTGAAATCTGATGGCATTCCTCTCTACCCTAAAAAAATTCTGCAGAATGCTTCAGCAAAAATGGAGTGGTTCTATAGAATGTTAAAACCACCAAAATCATGATTTTATCAGACATACTGGTGGCTATGAAAAATATATTAAACAAAAACATCACAACACATTTAGTCCAATGTTAATCATAAACTAAAATATCTTACCTACTGGCTGTTACTTCATTCATTTCGAACAAATTTTTAGCAATACTGTTTCAGTTGGCTTGATATGGTTATCTCCCTGTTTATTCTATTCTGTTTACTCTTCTACTGTCCCAGTTTTAACATATTTTGATATTGATCCCATTCTCTTGTTGTTTTTACACTCATGGCTCTAAAACTTAATGTGGAAGGCTTTCCAGTGCAGTAGTTTCTGACTGAGATCAAGGTGCTTGATTTGAGAGTATTTAAGTTACTACAACAGAAACTCCCTTGTGACTTCATCTCTGGAGAATTCCTCTTTATTTGAAGAAGAAAAAGCATGACCACTCCTCATGCATCTGTTGGAGTTTTCATTCATTTTTTTTTTTAAATCTAACATCAAGTCAGATTCCAGTAACCCTGATAAATAAGAGACATCAAAGGGCTCGGGCATCAGCTGCCCTGCTCAGGTCCTGCAAGCTTAAGGTCATGGCTTCCTTTATTGACTCAATCCACTCTCATGTGGTCTTCCTTTTTAACTACTGCCTTCTACTTTACCTATCAACAATATCTTTTTCAGTCAGCCATATTCTTTCAGAACGTGTGGAAAGTACAATAGCTTTCATTTAGCCAATTTTGTTTCTTGGGAAAGTTCAGGACTGATTTGCTCTTTGATGCACTTATTTGTCTTTTTGACAGTCTATGACATCACTAGTTCATCCTCCTCAGCATGTAACAAATTTCAGATCAGCTGATTTATGTGCTCTATTTGCTCCTTCATGTGCTCTTGTTGGTTTATTGAGTTGTTAAACTAAGCTTTGCTCAATGGAACTGTCTTCGTAGTTTGAACACCAAGTAATAAAGTATAAAATGAATACTGGTAGATTTGACATAAGAATGATTTTCTGATGCTAATTATTAGAAGTAATCACTCATACATACATGACAGCTTTGCATATGTTTACCTCAAAAGGTAGGTGACTCAGTGGTCCCCCTGCAACGCCAATACCTCCATGAAAAGTGGGAAATTTTTAGCTCAAAGAGAGGCCTGGGAGAGGAAGGTAACCTAGCAGGATCTATCCACCTTTGTATCCCTATACTAATGCAGTTTCACTAGTTGAAGATTAAAAGTATCTTTTATCGGGGGGAAATCACAGACACAATCACACAATGACAATCACACAAGGCTAACTGAAGAAAAAGGAATAAAGGATAGATACTGAGAAGTTAGAGTGAAGTAGATGATATTTACCTCTTCTGCAGAGAAGAGACAAGGAGATGTGAGTCAGATTAAGGGTTCCAAGGGTAGTGAAATAATGGGAATTGGAGCAGCAGAGTGACAGCCTATGTCCTGAGTCTTTTGAGTTATTTGGCTTAGAGCCAGTGTTCCAATACCCTGTTTCCACTCTGAGGGGCAAGGTGCAAATGTGTGTCTGACAGAGTAAACAATGGGGTCCAGAACAAGCTAATGGCCTTAGCATTAGGTTCCACAGCACTGATGGGAATTGTGATAGCTTTTTAATAGCTGGGCAGGTGAGGAAACAAATTTGAGAAGAAGAGGAAACAGGTTGAAGACCATCAGTTGCTCAGTTCTGGCAGGCTGATTCATTGAAGGGATGTTTGTAAGTTCATTGACACAAGAGCTTCCTTGACTATGTCCTGGCCATATGCTGAGTTCCCATCTCACCTACTTTGTCAAGTGTTCAGCCAGTCCTCTTAGGCAGCATGGCTTCTCAGTCATTGCCTTGAAAGCTGTATTTTTCATGTCTATTAAATGTAGAGTGGGAGTGAATGGCATGGTAACATATGGGGGGAATGGCATGGTAACAAATATTTTTGTAAAAAACCCTTTCATCAACAGTTTGCTGTGAATTGAATATAACTTTGAATTGAATATAACTTTCAAATTTTATATTACCGCGTGCTACTGAATTTAAAGTACAGACTGAAACATATTGTTGGAGTATAAAATTTCCTGCACAAATAAGTGTGGACTGATCAAACACTTGCGTCCATCTGATCACATGACTGTTGCAGTCCAGCTGACAGCAGGGTCTGATTAAATTTTCCCTTCTTTGCCATAAGTCAGTGTGTGTTCGTACAACATTGGGCACCACTGGGCCTCAAAGTGGATAAGTTATTGCTCAGATTGGAGGGAGACATCAAATCCATGCTGCAAATTGATACTGATGGTCTATTTCTCCCTGTGGCTAGGAGAAAGAATTCTTTGGGGCTTTCAGTCCTCAGAAAGATGGAATTTGTTGGGATGTCAACTCTTGGGGTCTATTTTTGGTTGAGTAGACCTGAGGCTTAGTTAGACCTCATTGATCCTTACTGGGTTCTAGCCAGGCACAACCTGTGGCATTTGAGCGTAATTGTGCATAGCAGGTTTGGCCCTACCTGGGTTGATGTGGCTGATGCCTATTGTGATAATGGGGTTTCCTATTCTCTGGCTAACAGTGCTTAAGAGTGATACTTCTCCCTTCAGGCTGATAAAGTATTAATAAACTGCATGGTTAGGTTTTATTGGGGTTGGCATCATAGCTCAGGAGAGATAACTGCCCAGCTAGTGTGAAAAAGGTGAGAATCTTTGAGGTTATTTGATGGAAAAGCTATAAAAATCCTTGAGAGACTAGGAGGACAGCCAGAACAAAGGGAAAATTCTCAAGACATCAACAAAGGTGTAAATATGTCACTGGCAGACAAGTCTCAGGCCCCTCTCCTGGCTATCTTTGCATACCACCTCAGAAATGACCAACTAATGTGACTAGTTAGAATGTATCTAGCTAGTTGATTTTGTTGTTGTTGTTGTTCTTGTTGTTATTTTAGATGTTCTGTCTGATCTGAGGAATCTAGTGTGCTGTAATTATTAAGTGTTCCTGGGAGGAGGCTCCTCTCATGAGTAATATATTTCTTGTTTACCTTGCATGTCTTCCAATAAATACTTTTCTGTTCAAAGCTCTCACTTTCCTCTCCAGTACCACACGTTCCTCCGCAACATGCATAGATAGAGATTCTCTCACCCAGGAGGGGGGTTGCAGGAGGAAAGGGATCTCTGAAACTAGAGATTAACAATTCCCTGGCAATGTCACACTGCCTTACTGAAGCTTCGGATAATTCAGTGGGTGGTGGCAGCTTGCAATTAAGAGAATTTGGGGGATGCTCCTGTCTCCTGTTCAAAAGCATTGGGTGGGAGAGGAGCTACAACTCTACACCTACTGAGGTATGACTATCCCTCTTTTGCCCCCTTTTTGTGTGGCCTCGGCAGGGCATACTCGACAGCCAAAATAAAAGGAAATTCTTGTCAAAACCTACCTAGGCCCTTGGAACTTGTTGTCCTTGATTCAATGTCCCACCCAGATAAATCGTCGCATTAGCAACTTTGGAATTTGGCATTGGGATAGTCCAGTCTGTCAGGATAGCAGTGTACTAATTAATATCAGTGACAGCAATTATTCTCACAATAAGAATATCACTGTTCACAAGAAGTAGTGTTGATCACATAGGTTCAGATTGCTTAGTTGCTTCCTGCCTGATTGTGGCCTTACCATGTAATCCAAAAACGGGAAAGGGTCCAGTCAGGAAGCCCTTCCTTAGAAGCACTCAACATCAGCTGATTCCTGGCCAGCAAGTTGCTCCCCAGATGAGGCAGATGGGAGGGTCTGATTTGTGTGATTGTGGCTAATTTGAGGGCTTTTAAACATCCATGGGGTTTGGAGCCTTCTCTTGGGCAGGTGTCAACCCTTATAAAGGTAACAAGGGGGAAGCAGGGAGTGAATTCCATTGGAAATAGTAATTCAACTTTTGAGAGCTGGGAGAGCTTAGCACTTTTTTTTCATTTCTAGCAGTTGACTCTTTGGTCTCTTCTTCAAGTGTTGTGGTAGGGAAAGCTGTGCAAGATCCTGCAATAATAGCTACACTTTATGATTTTACACATTTATCCAACCATAAGACCAAAGCAGAAAGGCAACAAAGCTCTGTTGCTGAACTGCAAAGTTGCACAGCTGAGCAAGAGTACACCAATCCTCTCCGGGCACTTCTGATGCACATCAGGCACTTCTGCTGTCCTGCTCCAGCACTTCCCAGCCATTATCTGGATGAGCACCAGAGAGTGTGCCCAGGAAAGATGAGTGCCCATTCAACATCAGAGCATAGTGTATTAATGCCTCCACTGGCTACCATTGCTCAGTGGACAACCTTATGTTGAAGGACATTGTGAAACTACTCCATTCAGTTTTGAACACACCTAAGACGTTTTACAAAGGCATTGATCTCATACAGAATGCCAGACCATTTTCAGACTGGATGATTAAACTGTAGTCAGCTTTTGAAATAGAACTAAAGTGTTACTTAGAATGTCAAAGACAAGAACAAAGAAACAAGAATTAGAGAGCAGTACGATAAATTCACAAATAATAAAACAATACGATGGCTCTTTCCTAAAGAATAATACAATAAATTAAAACACCTTTTACGCAGACTTTGACTGATAGAATCACTGTATCTAAAGAGTGTACACCAAAATTTCTTCACCCTAGAAACAAATGAACAGGGTGCCTCAGCACAGAATTACATAGTTTATCTTGTAAGAAATGGGACTGGAGTGCTCCCAATAAATTCCTGTTTTGTATTGCTCATCTTAAAGCCGGCTATAGAACAGTGGTTCTCAACCTGTGGGTCCGCAGATGTTCGTGGACTTCAGCTCCCAGAAGCCATGAGCATTGACCATAGTGGCTGGGGCTTCTGGGAGCTGAAGTCCACGAACATCTGGGGATCCACAGGTTGAGAACCACTGCTATAGAACCTTTCCCATTCACCAGTGCAAGGCAACCTGATGGAAGATGACTCAGTCAAGATATTGACATGGGAAGAGGATATAGTCAAAGTTGTTGACTCCGCTGCTGTCCAGTTTCACATCTCCACTGCATAACTCCACAACTAGAAAGAACACATCTAGTTTGAATGTGAACTTTTGTATTGAAAACTGATTTTCATGACATCAATTACATCCTCTATGCACATGTTTTGCTAAAAGAACAATGCAACAAATGTCTTAAGCTACCTCTCATCTCCTTGTTTCTTAGGGTGTAGATGAAAGGATTCAGCAATGGAACCACAATGAGGACGAGAGTGTTTGCTATCCTGTTAACTTCTAAAGACAGATTTTTAACGGGCTTGAGAAAAAGGAAGATGGTGGAGCCATACCAAATAATCAAAACAGTAAGGTGAGAGGAGCACGTAGAAAAGGCCTTTTGTTTACCTTTGATGCCAGGGATGTGCAGGATGGTAGAGATGATGTACATGTAAGAAATGAGGGTTATTAAGCAGGAACCTCCAACCACAATGACGGCTATAACAAAAGTTGCCACCTCAATAACATGAGTGTTACTGCAAGATAGAACTACCCAAGAATCAATGTCACAATAGAAATTATTAATCACATTGGGCCCGCAGAAGAACAATTTTGTGATCAGATAGGCTAATATAGAAAGGAAAAGGAATCCCCCCAGCCAGGGTCCAAATGCCAATTTTGCACAGAGTCTAGTGTCCATGATGATGTTATAGTGTAGAGGGTAACATATGGCCAAATATCTATCATAAGCCATGACAGAGAGCAGGAACTGTTCAGTGGCCCCAAAGGAGTGAAGAAAATACATCTGCATAAGACATCCTGTGAAAGAGATGCTTCTGCTCTTCCCAAGCAAGATGGCAAGGAATTTGGGGATGGAGGCAGTGGTGTACCATATCTCCAGGAAAGAAAGATTGCAAAGAAAATAGTACATGGGCATGTGGAGATTACTATTTGTTAGTACTGCAAAGATAATGGCTGTATTACCCCAAAGTATCAGGAAGTAAATGATAAGAACGAACATGAATACAAATGTCTGCGAATTCTGAGACCCAGGAAAGCCGAGAAGGATGAATTCTGTCACTCCTGTTTCATTTTGTCCTTCCTGCTTGTGCTCTTGCACATGTCTTCTGCTGAAATAAACATTCAGTTAGGACCAAGTAGGTTTCACCAGGTTTTTAAAAGTCCTTGCTGCTATTTTAAGAAAGAAATTCCCCCCTCCCCAATATAAACCTGCAGTAAATCAGGTGTGAAAGAATCAACTTACTTTCTTGATATCATTGTCTGGCCAGAAAAGTAGCCTGTTTCTGTGCAAAATGATCTTTTCATAGAAGAAATCCCAAAGTGGGAATGGGTTTTGAAAACTCTGTGGTTTTCAAAGTCCTTCTTGTAGTGGGAAGGAAGTTGCTAAATTACTTGCTGTTTTCATCCAGAAAAAAAAAAAATCCTATGAATTACACCTCTATTTAGGATTCAGACCTCATTGAGGTACACCAGTTATCTCAAGTTCAGTCAAAACTAAATATATTCTAGAGTAGAATTCACATTGAGGGTGTTAGAGGGCTAGTAATCAGTCTGCCACATGTAACCAAGCAGTTACTTCTAAGTTTCAAATCACATGTAAATATAAGGAATAGAGTTAAATACAGGGTTAACTCTGCTTAGGGCAGACCCACTAAAATAAACAGAATTTTTTTCCTCAAAACTCCATTATATCCATTTGATTTCAACAGATCTACTCCGGAATTTTGGATTCAGTCCATCTTAGTAGTCATCTGCACAGTGTAAATAAGCAAACTACTTAGTCCTAGATTATTACTACTTGATCTTGAACTGTTAACTATATTTTCTCTAGGTTTGTTCCAGTTTAAGTTCAACAGTTTATTTCAGGTATCAGTTTAGCTTCCATTCCCGTTAAGATAAAAAAAGAGTTCATTTTGGGTGTTGTATCAGATTGGGTTTTATCCCTGCAGATCTCTGTTGCCATTGTTATGCATACATTAATAATTGCTTTGGTCCAGATGTGAATGGAAAGAAATCTATTCAACCAATAGGATTTTCTTATCCTGGCTTCTCCACTGAAACCAATCAAAACATGCTCACTGGGTGCTTGCTTCTTCCGAACTTAGTGAAAGGTGGCATGGGAGTGCTAATTTAATGGGAAATGGGTAGAATTTTTGTCCATGAAAGATTCCATAAGTCAATTTCTTTTAATTCCCTGGTCTCTTTGCAGCCCTGCAGCAATCTCATGTCTTTCTTGTGGTAGGAATGGGGATTTTGTTTGTTGATGTATAGATGGAGGTAGAAAGCTGTACTGTATGACTTTAGATATAAGAGCAGCAACAAATGGAAGACTGCCATTATATCTAAAGCTGTAGAGTGCTATATTTTGATTTTGGTAAGTCTTTTTACCAAGCGTCCAGAATATGTAATGATAATATATACAGTGCAATGATAATATTTTGTATCTGTTTATCAATACTCTATTCATTATGATGCTGAGAACTGCTGGAGTCCCAGTTTTTTTTGGGGGGGGAGAGTAGGTTGCTAATGATTTTATCCCAGTATTGAGTTAAGAGCACCTTGAAATCTGATGCTTTCGCAGGTCGGTAAAATGAGTACCCAGCTTGTTGGGGGCAATTAGCTAAAATACATTGTAAACCGCTTAGATAACACTAGTTGATAGGCGGTACAGAAATAAATGCTATTGCTATTGCTATTGATGCCCAGTTTTCACATACTTTGGTATTGATTCTATTCTCTTGTTTTTACACATATGGCACTAAAAACTAATGTGGAAGGCTTTCCAATGGAATCATTTCTGACTCAGATGGAGATGTTTGATTGCAGAACATTTAAGTTACTATAACAAAAACTCCCTTGTGACTTCATCTCTGAAGAATTCCTCATTATTTGAGGAAGGAAAAACAAAGAACGTTCATCATGCACGTATTGGGGTCCGATGAAGGAGTTTCTCTTCCCTTGTTTTTTCATCTAACATCAAGTCAGATTACACATACAGTGATGTCCATGAGTAGGAGACCTCCAAGGACTCTGGAGGTCTGGAGACTGGAATCAATGGAAAATATTAGGGGCTATAGCAGGGAGAGAGGCCACAATGCTATAGGTTGCACCACTCATAGAGTTCCTGTAGGTTGCATCATTCGTAGACAAGGGAAACGGCTGTGTCTTCTAAAAGCAGTATTTCTGGTCAGGCCTTAGCATTTCAGGGCATTACTTCCATTACACAACAAGATCATTCCTTTTGTTAAAATAAGACTGAACAGGCCCACGAATGATGAAAAAGGGGGGAATAAAAGATATCAGGGCCAACATTTAGCACTGTCTGGTGAACAAATGTCTTGTCATGGCACTTTCTCAGTACTTAAAATTCAGTGATGAACTGAGAGGATCCTATTCTGGCACCAGCATGGTTTACAGCTGGTTAGCTCCCAAAGTATTAAGACTTTGAGGAAGTTGGGTCTTTGGAAAATCAGATTTGTTGGAGATCTGTTTTGACAGCTTCTATCGGGCTTTCACCCAACAAGATTAAGTATGTTGCCTGGTGAAAGTCTATATATTATTAGAAGTATGTTTGCCATATTTGTGAGTGAAGGGCTTGGAAGATGACCCAGTGTATCCAGTTAATTGTATTGTTCTTTTCCAATGCCGGATGGGTAGTTTGTAGGGCAAGTCCAGGAGCTGTTCCTGAGATGAAGCTGATTTAAAAAATTGTGCTTTTAATAATGACAGCTGAGATCCTGCGTAACAGTCTACAGTTTATGAATTTACATATTTAATGAAACATAAGTCCAAAACAGAAACACAATAAAACCTGTTAGTGAATTTCAAAGATGCGCACTTGGGTCAGAGTGTGTCATGCTCTCTGGGCCCTTCTGATGCACCTAAGCGCTTCTGTTGTGCTCCAGCACTTCCCAGCCAGCTTCTAGAACATTAGGGGGTGTGCTCAAGAAACATGAGTGCCCATTACACATCAGACTATTGTTTATCTGCCTCTCCACTGGCTACCAATTTCTGAATGGACAGCAATACATTGAAGGACATTGTGAAATTCTTCATTTCAGTTTTACACACACAACAAGCCATTTATGAAGGTGTACATCTCAAGCAGAATGCCAGACATCTTTTCAGACCTGGTGATTAAACTGTAGTTGATTTCTGACACAGAAATAAAGTGTTAATTGAAATGTAAAAGGAATTAATGTATTCATAATTTAATTAAAGAATAAATTGGAAAAAATTTTACTTGATCTGTTTCTTAACATGGGTTTCTCAAAAGTAGGGACTGAAGCAGTATTTGAAACATTTGAATATGAGATGCAAAATGTCTTTTCTTAGTGTCAGGAGGTCGTGGCAGGGTGGATCCCAGACAGACAAGGATATTCACAGCCCAGGAGATATTGGTGTGTGTGTGTGGGGGGGGGATATAGGTGCAGAAAAAATAATTTTCTGCACCAAAAAAAGACCATTTTCACTATAGAGTAAATGTAATTTTATGTGGGGAAAAAAGTTTTTGAGGACTGTCTTGTAGCAGAGAAAAACAACAACAATTTGTCTTGACTGTGAGATGAAGTCTACAGATTTACATCACTAAAAAATAAGTCATATTAGACTAAACACATCTTTTTTATGTGCATATCATTATAAGCCTGACAGATGACAAGAATGTGGTGAATACTAAATATCTTAATCTCCGTTAGGCCTTTGAGAAAGTTAACTTTACTCTTCTTGTAGAAAAGCTCGTAAAGCATGGGCTAGGAAGTGCTTCTGTTAGGTGGACTATTAACTGATTGAATCACTGAATCTAAAGAGTGCACACCAATAGTTCTTCGCTCTGGAAAGAAATGACTAACAGGATGCCTCAGCAGAGAAGTACTTAGTTCATCTTGTAAGAAGTAACACAGCTAAAACTAAAAAAAAAAAACCCTTCTTTTATGGTGGTTATCTTAAAGCTGGACAAAGATCCTTCCCCATTCTCCAGTGCTTGGCAACTTGATGGAAGATCATTGCTTATGGGAGAAGGAAGCTCAGTCAAGATATTGGCATGGTTTGAAGAGATTGTCAAGCCTTTTGACTCTGCTGCAGTCCAGTTTCACATCTCCACTACATAACTCCATAACCGCAAACAGCATATCTAACCTGAGTGTGAACTTTTGTATTCAATACTGCAGTGATGTAGTCTCGAGTTGATCAACTCGGACTCTAGTTGGACATAAGTCTGTTCAATGATTTGACTCGCATTTGACTTGTCAATGAATGATTGACAGACTTGACTCAAGACTTGTCTTTTTTTTTAAGTGATCAACTTGCTGTCCACCTCTGCCTCCAGCATTTCCCTGATCAGCAGTGGGTGTATGTTATGCTGGTTACTCAATCAGAGCTGCACATGCTCCTTTATCCTCACCTCCCTGCCTCTCTTTTGTTTCCTGCCTTTCTACAGAAGTTGTTTATAGGAAAGCAAAGAGCATGAAAAGTTAAAAGGGGAAAAATGCATCATTTTTCTAGTGAGTTTGAGCAAGGAATGGTCTCTGCATCTGGATTTAGAGGATGTTTAGGGGTTGAAGTCTCATTAATGTTAATGCAAAATCATCCACCTCCTCTTCCTTCCCCATTTAAGCCCTCCCTGCTCAGTCAGAAGCAGTTTCCTTCAATTTACCTTTCCTGTTCCTCAGTGCTAGGGCTTCCGTCAAAGATTTCTTGCTCATGAGTAAATGGGTAAGAAAGGGTTCTCTTTACAGCCAAAGCAGTGCAGAAAGGAGTCTCCTTGAGAAGGGCTTTCCTGTTCTTCCATGTCTTAAGGCTTCCCTCCAAACCTCTTCCTCACAAATGAATGGGAAAAAAGACTGCTTGCCCATGAGTAAAAAGGAAATAAAGCATGCTTGCTTGGGAGCAAATGGGGAAGAAACCTGCTTGCTCATGAGTAAATGGGTAAGAAATGGTGTCCTTTCTAGCCACAGCAATGTGGAAAGCAATTTCATTCAGAAGGGCTTTCCAGTTCTTCCGTGGCTTACTTCCAAGCCTCTTGCTTGTGAGTAAATGAGAAAGAAAGCCTGCCTCCTTGTGTGTAAATGAGAAAGAAAGCTTACTTGCTGATGAGTAAATGGGTAAGCAAGGGTGTCCTTTCCAGGCATAACAGAGTGGAATTCTTCAGAAGCCCTTTCCTGTTCTTCCATGGCTTAAAGCTTCCTTGTAATACTGCTTGCTCTCAGCTTAACCCCCCACCCACTGACAAATCACCAGCTCTTTTTTTTTCCTCTGTTTACATTGGCTCCCATACTTGAGACGTGATTTGAGACACAACTTGAATTATCTTGCAAGGCCTTGACACTCGACTTGAGACTTGAAAGTAGGGACTTGAAACTTAACTTGAGACTTGGAGTAAAAGACTTAAACACAGCACTGAAATACTGATTTTCATGCCATCAATTACATCCTCTTGCACATGTTTTGCTAAAAGAACAATGAAACAAACGTCTTAAGCTATCTTTCACCTCTTTGTT